>JBCHWC010000069.1:0-449943 GCA_039654765.1 Mylopharyngodon piceus
GCCCGAGTTACAACAACTTCCTGTTTCATGGCGAAACATCGAATTTTGTCAGGCTGCCACGGACACGCCCTTCAGTGAAAACTCAAGATCTTTGCAATTTAACATCGCAAAGGCCTTTAGATTAGACTGACCAAATATGATATTTATCTGATAAAATCTCTAAGAGGAGTTTGTCAAAGTACAACGTCCGGAAATGGCAAAAAATTCAAAAAATATATTCAAAAAAATAAAATTCAAAATATCTCACTTCCTGTTGGGTTTTCAGATTTTGCTCTCAGGGACTTTTTTGTAGGTATTGTGCTGTTACATGTGTCTAACGAATTTTCATACTTGTACATGAAACGTAGCGTGAAGGGCGCTTAATTTTTGTAGGTGGCGCTATCGAGCCATTTTGCCACACCTAATTCTGAAACCCATATCAGACGGAAATATATAACCTCCAATAAATGCTGCCTGTAAGTGCTTAGAAGCTTCTGTCACCTCTCTTACTGCAATCTTGGCCCATTCCTCGCTTTGAAAAGCTTCCAGATCACTGATAGTCTTTGGTTTCCATGTTACCACTGCTTTCTACAAATTCCACCAAATATTTTCAATGAGATTTAAATCTGAAGACTGTACAGGCCACTCAAGAACATTCTATGATGATCCCTGAGCCAAGCTTAAGTAGATTTGGATGTATACTTTTGGACAGCTGTCCTGCAGGAAAGTCCATTGATCATCAAGCTCCAGTCTGCACCAAAGGCATCACCATCTTTGCCAAAATGGCGTGATACTTCAAAGAATTCATGATGTCCTTCATACAGTCAAGACTTCTACTTCCTGCAACAGCAAAGAACACCCATAACAAGACTGGACCACCTCCATGTTTGACCATGAAGATGGTGTTCTTCTGCCTACAAGCTTTGCCTTTTTTGCACCAGACATACCACTGATCCATGGGTCCAAAAAGATATTATATATATATATATATATAGTGTGTGTGTGTGTGTGTGTGTGTATTATATATTATATATAATGTGTGTGTATATATCCTATATTATATATATATATATACACACACACACACACACACACACACACACACACACACACAGCTCAAAAAAATTAAAGGAACACTTTGAAAACACATCAGATCTCAATGGGGAAAAATATCATGCTGGATATCTATACTGATATGGACTGGGTAATGTGTTAGGAACAAAAGGATGCCACATCGTTTTATGGAAATAAAAAATATCAACCTACAGAGGACTGAATTCAAAGACACCCTGAAAATCAAAGTGAAAAAATGATGCAGCAGGCTAGTCCATTTTGCTGAAATTTCATTGCAGCAACTCAAAATGGTACTCAGTAGTTTGTATGGCCCCCACGTGCTTGTATGCATGCCTGACAACATCGGGGCATGCTCCTAATGAGACGACAGATGGTGTCCTGGGGTATTTCCTCCCAGATCTGGACCAGGGTATCACTGAGCTCCTGGACAGTCTGAGGTGCAACCTGGTGGCGTCGGATGGACTGAAACAATGTCCCAGAGGTGTTCTATTAGATTTAGGTCAGGCAAACGTGGGGGCCATTCAATGGTATCAATTCCTTCATCCTCCAGGAACGACCTGCATACTCTCGCCACATGAGGCCGGGCATTGTCGTGCACCAGGAGGAACCCAGGACCCACTGCACCAGCATAGGGTCTGACAATGGGTCCAAGGATTTCATCCCGATACCTAATCGCAGTCAGGGTCAAGTCAAGTCACCTTTATTTATATAGCGCTTTTTACAATGTAGATTGTGTCAAAGCAGCTTTACATTGATAACTGGTACATTATTTGGCTGCACAGCAGCTCTTAAAGAATAGTGTTAATGCAGGCAGATCAAAGCACTGTTGAATATCAAATGTCAAGTCAAATGTCAAGTGTCCCCAACTAAGCAAGCCAAAGGCGACAGCGGCAAGGAACCCAAACTCCATCAGGTGACATCAGGTGGCAGACAAGTGGCAAATAGGTGTTAAATGGAGAAAAAACCTTGGGAGAAACCAGGCTTAGTCGGGGGGCCAGTTCTCCTCTGGCCAACAGTGCTTTGTTACGAATTCAGGTTGCCATCGTAAGTCCAATAGGATCGCAACATTCAAAGTATTTATTCCAGTTCCATCCAATTGAGGATCGTATTCATCACGCCGGTATGGACGGTTGTTGAGGAACTGTGTCATGGCTGTCGTGTCGATGAGGCCCTCAAAGTGGATGATCTAGTTGACTCAATCTCTGCTGATACTTCAGGGCTGCGTTGTGGTCGTGTCAAGGCGCAGGTCCTTGGTCTCACCTGGATACGGCCCGGATCCGGTTGACTACGGTGAACCTCGGGATAACCAGAAAGACTAATATTAGCGTAGATGCCATTCTTCTTCTGATGTAACGAGTACATCATGTGTTATAGGAAGTGTTCCCGGTTCCGGCTGACCTAATTTATGCAGCCTAATAATCCTTTAACGGATTTGAAAATATAAATTGGTAATGTGTTATGTGTATGCCAGGTTAAAGAAATGCGTTTTTAGTCTAGATTTAAACTGACAGAGTGTGTCTGCTTCCTGAACAATGCTAGGAAGATTGTTCCAGAGTTTAGGGTGCCAAATAGGAGAAGGATCTACCGCCTGCAGTTGATTTTGATATTCTAGGTATTATCAGCTGGCCTGAATTCTGAGATCGCAATAGACGTGAAGGACTATAATGAATTAGGAGCTCGCTCAGGTACTGGGGAGCTAAACCATTTAGTGCTTTGTAAGTAATTAGCAAGATTTTGAAATCTATACGATGTTTAACAGGAAGCCAATGCAGTGTTGACAGAACCAGGCTAATATGGTCATACTTCCTAGTTCTAGTAAGAACTCTAGCTGCTGCATTTTGTACGAGCTGTAGTTTATTTATCAGGCGAGCAGAACAACCACCCAGTAAAGCGTTACAGTAATCTAGCCTTGAGGTCATGAACGCATGAACTAACTGTTCTGCATTTTTCATTGAGAGCATATGTCGTAGTTTAGATATATTTTTAAGATGGAAGAATGCGGTTTTACAGATGCTAGTAACATGGCCTTCAAATGAAAGATTGGTATCAAAGAGCACACCCAGGTTCCTAACTGACGACGAAGACTTAACAGAGCAGCCATCAAGTGTTAGACAGTATTCTAGGTTATTACGTGAAGAAGTTTTTGGCCCAAAAATTAGAATCTCTGTTTTTTCTGAATTTAGTAGTAGGAAATTACTGGTCATCCAATTTTTTATATCAGCTATGCATTCCGTTAATTTTGTGAATTGGTAAGTTTCGTCAGGGCGCGAAGAAATATAGAGCTGAGTATCATCAGCATAACAGTGAAAACTAACGCCATGCTTCCTAATGATATCTCCCAAGGGTAGCATGTACAGAGTGAACAGCAACGGTCCTAGTACTGAGCCTTGCGGTACTCCATATTGAACTTGTGATCGATATGACATCTCTTCGTTTACTACTACAAACTGATAACGGTCAGATAAGTATGAATTGAACCATGACAATGCAATTCCACTAATGCCAACATAATTTTCGAGTCTATTTAAAAGAATATTGTGATCAATAGTGTCAAATGCAGCACTAAGATCCAGTAACACTAATAGAGAGATACAACCACGATCTGATGATAAGAGCAAATCATTAGTAACTCTAATGAGAGCAGTCTCAGTACTATGGTACGGTCTAAATCCTGACTGGAAATCCTCACAGATACTATTTCTTTCTAAAAAGGAACATAGTTGTGATGATACTGCCTTTTCTAGTATTTTTGACAGAAAAGTGAGATTTGAGATCGTCCTGTAATTGACTAATTCTCTAGGATCAAGTTGTGGTTTTTTAATAAGAGGTTTAATAATAGCCAGCTTAAAAGTTTTTGGTACATGTCCTAGTGATAAAGATGAATTGACGATATTAAGAAGAGGATCTATAACCTCTGGAAGCATTTCTTTCAATAGCTTAGTCGGTATAGGGTCTAACATACATGTTGTTGATTTTGATGATTTAACAAGTTTAGACAATTCTTCCTCTCCTAAAGCAGTAAATGAATTGAATTTTTCCTCAGGGACACTACAATGCACTATCTGACGCGATACTGTAGTAGACGGTTGCATGGTTATAATTTTTTCTCTAACATTATCAATCTTGCAAGTAAAGAAGTTCATAAAGTCATTACTGCTGTGCTCTTTGGAAACATCAAAAGTTGAAGCTTTATTTCTTGTTAATTTAGCCACTGTATCAAATAAATACCTAGGGTTGTGTTTATTTTCTTCTAAAAGTTTTGAAAAATAGGCAGATCTAGCAGATTTTAGGGCCTTTCTGTACTCAATCATTCTCTCTCTCCACGAAATGCGAAATACTTCTAGTTTTGTTTTCTTCCAGCTGCGCTCCATTTTCCTGGCTGCTAACTTTAGGGCCCGAGTGTGCTCATTGTACCATGGCATTGGATTAATTTCCTTAATCTTTTTTAAGCGCAAAGGAGCAACTGAGTCTAATGTGCTGGAAAAGACAGAGGCAATAGTTTCTGTTGCAACATCGAGGTCTTCTAAGCTTTCTGGTATGCTAAGGCGATGAAACTGATCAGGAAGATTATTTATAAAGCGATCTTTAGTGGTAGAAGTGATGGTTCTACCATATTTATGGCATGGAGGCAGTTTAGCCGCCTTGACTAAATGTAGTATACACGAGACTAGATAATGATCTGAGATGTCGTCACTCTGCTGCAGAATTTCAACAGCATCAATATCGATTCCATGTGACAATATTAGATCTAAAGTATGATTACGACAATGAGTGGGTCCTGACACGTGTTGTCTAACACCAATAGAGTTTAGAATATCTGCAAATGCCAATCCTAATGTGTCTTTTTTATTATCTACATGGATATTAAAATCACCAACAACAAGGACTTTATCTGCAGCTAGTACTAACTCCGATAGAAAGTCAGCAAATTCTTTGATAAAGTCTGTATGGTGTCCTGGTGGCCTGTATACAGTAGCCAGCACAAATGTCAACTTACATAATGTTACGTAAAGTACCATCACCTAGAAGGAATTATATTTGAAAGACTTCTGACTAATACTGTAAGTATTACTATTGATTACAGCAACACCACCCCCTTTGCCTTTCTGACGGGCATTGTGTCGATAATCATAACCTTGAGGACTAGACTCATTTAAAGTAATGTAATCATCCGGTTTTAGCCAAGTTTCTGTCAAACACAGCACATCTAGATTATTATCTTTGATAATATCATTAACAATAAGTGATTTTGAAGAAAGGGATCTAATATTTAACAACCCGAGTTTTATCATTTGTTTAGCATTATTATCTCTATTTTTTATTTGTTGAACATCAATTAAATTTTTACCATTAAATGGGTTTGGAAGTTTTTTGTTTTTACTAATTCGGGGTACAGACACAGTCTCTATTTGAAAATATCTCGGTGTAAGAGTTTCTATGTGTTGGGAGTTATCTGAATTATCTGACTTCTGTAACGTGAGGCAGCTAGCAGACGGTCGGTTTAGCCAGTCTGTCTGCTTCCTGACTTGGGCCCCAGTTTGTCATGTTTCAGCTCTAAGACTATGTGCCATATTACTAGAGAGAAGAGCAGCACCATCCCGGGAGGGATGAATACCATCTCTTTTCAACAGGTCAGGTCTGCCCCAAAAACTTTTCCAATTTTCTATGAAACCTATATTATTCTGCGGACACCACTTAGACAGCCAGCCATTGAGTGATGATAATCTGCTAACTATCTCATCACTCCGACGAACAGGAAGGGGGCCAGAGCAAATAACTTCTCCTGACATTGTACTTGCGAGTTCACACACCTCTTTAATGTTAATTTTAGTGATCTCCGACTGGCGAAGTCGAACATCATTAGTGCCGACGTGAATAATAATCTTAGAGTATTTACGATTAGTATTAGCCAGCACTTTTAAATTTGCTTTGATGTCAGGTGCTCTGGCTCCCGGCAAACATGTGACTATGGTGGCTGGTGTCTCCATTTTCACGTTCCGTGTAATAGAATCGCCAATAACTAGGGCACTTTCAACAGGATTCTCAGTGGGTGCGTCACTGAGTGGGGAGAACCTGTTTGATGTTCTTATTGGAATGGAAGAGTTTTCCGCGGCTAGGCCGCCTCACAGTTACCCAAGTGCCCTGCTGCGCGGGCTCTACAGCCGGAACCGAACAATGTACAGAGTTCACTAAGCTAGTCGCATCCAAAACAGTATCTGAAGCCCTTGCATTCTTACTATCCTCGATTAAAGTTTGGATGCGTGTCTCTAATTCTGAGATTCTCTCTGTCAGCCTGACTATTTCCCTACATTTATGACGTGTAAATCCCTCGTCGCTGACAGAGAGAGCTATGGTGAACATGTGGCAAATGGAACAGGTAGCAATGCTGGGAGAGGATGACATGACTCACCGTGTTTGTAGACTGATCCGACTTACCACAGCTGTTTGAAGAACGCGTTGAAAAAGGAGCGCGCGAGAGACTGTTAACAAGTTAGCGCTGCAAATGCAAACGCGTTGTAACAGCGATTTAGATTCAAAGATTACAAGCTAGCGACGTCAGATTAGTGTGGTAGGCAATATTACATATAAGGTAATAAAAAAAAATAATAATAAAGTAAAATAAGCAACAATGAATAAAAGTAAGAGATTCAAAACAAAGCTATACGGAGTTACAGACGCAAACCAATCTGAGCAGCGAGGCAGACAGGAGCAATCGAGTGCCACTGTCTAGCCTGTAGAGGTCTGTGCGTCCCTCCATGGATATGCCTCCCCAGACCATCACTGACCCACCACCAAACCAGTCATGCTGAACGATGTTACAGGCAGCATAACGTTCACCACGGCTTCTCCAGACCCTTTCACGTCTGTCACATGCTCAGGGTGAACCTGCTCTCATCTGTGAAAAGCACAGGGCGCCAGTGGCGGACCTGCCAATTCTGGTGTTCAGTGGCAAATGCCAATCGAGCTCCACAGTGCCGGGCAGTGAGCACAGGGACGTCGGGCCCTCAGGCCACCCTCATGAAGTCTGTTTCTGATTGTTTGGTCAGAGACATTCACACCAGTGGCCTGCTGGAGGTCATTTTGTAGGGCTCTGGCAGTGCTCATCCTGTTCCTCCTTGCACAAAGGAGCAGATACCGGTCCTGCTGATGGGTTAAGGACCTTCTACGGCCCTGTCCAGCTCTCCTAGAGTAACTGCCTGTCTCCTGGAATATCCTCCATGCTCTTGAGACTGTGCTGGGAGACATAGCAAAACTTCTGGCAATGGCACGTATTGATGTGCCATCCTGGAGTTGGACTGCCTGTGCAACCTCTGTAGGGTCCAGGTATCGCCTCATGCTACCAGTGACACTGACCCTAGCCAAATGCAAAACTAGTGGAAAAACAGTCAAAAAAGAGGAGTAGGGGAAAAAATGTCCGTGGCCTCCACCTGTAAAACCATTCCTGTTTTGGGGGTCGTCTCATTGTTGCCCATCTAGTGCACCAAAGCAGCTGAAACTGATTAACAACCCCCTCTGCTTATCTTATTCTCACCCAGGCTGCAATTACCTTATTTGATTTAAAAAAAAAAAAAAAAAAAAAAAAAAACCACCATATAACAGTAATATTGTCACTGGTAGTCCAAGGAAGATGAAAATGAGAGAAGCAAGTTCAAAATAGATAAGTAACTTTAATAAACAATAGAAGAATCGACACAACTGTGCAAGTTGTGTCACAAACAACACCAGAGGCCTGTTGCATGAAGCTAGTTGAACAAACTCTGAGTTTCAGAGTAGGTTTGGAGTTGACAAATCCATATAAATCCAACCTGGTTTAGATCAGGCTCAACAGGCTCACAACGCTCGGTATAAATGTTCTCTGTCAACTCAGATTTAATCCAGAGTTTGCGATTTAATCCAGAGTTTAACTCTGAAGCGCGTGCACCTGAAAGTATGACACGTGCCGCAAACAGCCAATCACACGGAACATGGTGAGCATCCTTTTGATTCACTTCTCGCAAGAGAGACGGCAAATTCACTTTTCTTCTGAAGATTAAGAGATCGTTATGAAAAATATCATGAAATTAAATGCATTTACGAAGCAGGAATAAACACTGCTGCTGCAGTGAAAGTTTGAGAAAGCAGCTGAAAGAAAATATCTGACTATATCAATGCAAAGGAATCAAACAAATAGGCCTTATAATTTATATAGTTTCACAAAGACCTTTAAAAGAAAACATGTCAGCTTAACCTGTTTTGAAGCTTTTTATATTAATGCATGTATTATATTTATTTTAATTTAAAAGCAAAGTTTAATATTGTCAATTAATATAATTATATGAACATATTATATGAATTATACATAATTATAATATAATTTAATATAAATATAATAAATAATTAGCAGCAAAAGATGAGCAATTTTGTCTCTAAAATGTTTTCACTATGAAATGATTTATTGCATCAGATACGCGTCACTTTACTTAGAGCTGATTGGTCGAGTGTTGGTCTGCGATCTCTAACCCAGAATAAAACCTGCCTTACCTGGGTAGAAACTGAAACCGGCTTTGTGCAACAGGCCACAGACAGAGAGGAACTGAAACAGACGGCATATATACACCAAATAACAAAATAAAGAACAGACAGATGTGTGCTAATTAATGATAATGAAAAACCATGCTAACTGATAATAAACAGGAACATAGGAACAAGGAAACAGGAAGCAAAGAAAAACATACTAAAAGTCCTTGAAAACAAAAGCAAAACACATCAAACTAAGAATAACTGACAAATATTATGAAATATTATTTAAAATGGCATTTTCAGCAGCCATTACTCCAGTCTTCATTCACACATGATCCTTCAGAAATCATTTCAATATGCTGACATTTCTTATTATCAATGTTGTAAACAGTTGTGCTTTTCGTGGAACCTTGATAGATTTTTTTCAGGATTCTTTGATGAACAAAGTTCATCAGCATTTATTAAACAGATCTTTTTTAAAAAATAAATGCAATATTAAAATGATTTATTGTCACTTTTGATCAATATAATGCATCTCACTGATCCCAAACTTTTTTTTTTTTTTTTAAACTTATTTTCTTATAAATTACATTTATATATAAATTGTAAGGAAAAAAAAAAAAAACGGTGGAGAGCTACTGACAGAAGATGTTAACATTGCACATAAAGTTCCTAGTGCAAATAAAAAAAACTGCATTCCTGTAGTTTACATAATTCATACATAATTGTTAGTTCCAGATTTGTCCTGGTTTTGATCTACGGCGTAGGGGAGCACAGGTGCGCACATAAGCTTGATGCACAGGTTTATGTATCTTCTACGCAAGTAGTACCCTGGGGAACTGTTTTTCACAAACCATGAAACTACAAAAAATGGTCTTCTTTGTTTTCATATGGATATGAACTTTTTACTCTTAGCCTCCTGCTCGTTTTGACTGATCCCTTTAAAGTACATTATTACTATACTTTAGCCTGTCAAAGAGGCTGACGTCTGGCCATCATGAGCAGCAGTCAATACCTCTCATTCATCAATCATACAGTCTTTTCATCTCTCTCCTGGACTGACAGAACATCAGAGAATGATAAAACAATGTGGACGATGAAGATGACGAAAAGAAGCTCCTTGAGGCAAGAGGTGCATACTTGTAAGAACTGGGTCAAGGACAAGGAAATGCTTCCCAGTGGTCTGATGGCAACACATGCAATTGTATATTAGTGAACAGGCCGATGAAACCAGTTTTCATGGCTCAGTTTATAGGATTTAAAAACGGACAAGTCTTGCAAAACAACAGCCTATGCTTATGTTCTACATAGAGACTTTTAGGCTACATTTAAAAGTCGCCAGATTTTGAGCCAATTCACTGGTTTGTAGAGTAAACTGTAACAGAAGCAATTAGATTTAAAAATCAGTTGTGTCATTTTACAGTAGTTGTGCAGGTTTAGGAACTGAGAACAGGTAAAAAGAAAATACAGTGACCAAATGACATTCATGAGATTTGGTTATGTTAACATGCATTCTTCCAATGATGCAACAAAAGACTCATATGAGCCATTTCTCTTTAGTCAATCAAAAACATGCAGAGCGACCAGCGCAGTCCGAATCTCAAATAGATGACTCTTATGAGTTGTTTCTTTTCAGTAAATCAAAAGTGCTTATGAATCAGTTGGAACGGTTAGTGAATTAATCTGAATTAATCATTAAAGTCACCATGATATCAAAATTGACAATTCTTTCAAAGTGTTATTATAAAAGGATTTATCCATGCGCATCCTTTTTTTTTTTTTTTTTTTTTTACGTAATCTTTAATCAAAAATGTTAACCTCTCCTCCCCCTCAAAACGACGTCTGCACTCAATGGAAGCTTGTTTCTGCCACAGAATAAAAAATGTAAAAGATAAATGCGAGTTTACATTTCGCAATTCTGACTTTTTTTTCCTCAGAATTGCAATAGCATATAAACTTGCAACTGCGAGCTATCCACCTTATTCCTGACTAGCCTACTGCGTTTCGAATTATGGGTTCCACTTCCGGTTTGGGGAACTTCCATTTAAAAAGACTGAAACGAAGCGTTTCAAATCATAAGGTTGCCCTACAAATAAAGCTTATCCGTCAGTTTGACTGAATGAGCTGTCAATTTTTCTTTCATGTTTTATTTTAAGACATCATGAGAATAACGTAACGCTTGGTATTTTAACGTAACATGTTATAACAAGAATATCTATGGCAAGAGCTCTTTTCAGTCCCTTTGCATACCGCTGTAATAGTATGAAAAAGGACAACATATACTACACATTTGTGGTCTGTTCTCCTGATATAATTTACGATATATCCCATTAATAATTCACTGGAATGCATGAAGAATCTCTCGTTTTTCTCCTCAAAGCCTCACGTTTCTTTCCAGGTTTGTTTTCACAGGTAAATACAATTGATTATCTGTAAAAATGATGGAAATCACACGCAATGCTGAAGTTCATGAACATTTTTTATTAAGGCAACGTATTACATAATACAGATATATATCACTATAGTTATATTTAACCCGTCCGTTATTGCTGTGGAAAGAATCGCGCTTTTTCATGGCCTGTTGAAAGTACCTTGTTGATGCTTTTACACTTTAAATGTCCTTTTAATGTTCGTTGGTTGAAGGGTGAGTAGAATAATGTCATCTCATTGTACCCAGTTTAAAAATAAAACGTTTTATTGCGTTCATAGAGCGAGCCTTTCACTGACTGTTTACAGCTTAACGGAAGTTACACCCATAATTCACGCAAAGCGTCATGGGGCGTAGGAATAAGGTGGATAAAGTCAGACTCAGAATTGTGGGATATAAACTCGCAATTGCGAGAAATAAGAAGTTTACATCTCGCTATTCTGACTTTTTTTTCCTCGCAATTGCTAGTTTTTATCTCAAAATTCTGACTTTATTTCTTGCAATTCTGACTTTTTTCTCAGAATCGCGAGTTTATATCTTGCAATTCTGACTTTATAACACACAATTGCAAGTTATAGTCAGAACTGCGAGAAATAAACTCGCAATTCTAAAAAAAAGTTTATATTCCGCAATTCTGACTTTATAATACACAATTGCGACTTTAACTTGCAATTGCGAGATTATCACGCAATTTTTGAGAAAAAAAAAACAAAAACTCAGAATTGAGATAAAAAGAGATAAAAAGTCGTAATTACCTTTTTTGTTTTTTTATTCAGTGGCGGAAACAAGCTTTCATAGTTCTCTTCATGACGTATGTCTCAGTGGAGGGTGGGACTGAACATCCTCCACATCTGACTGCAAACTGGCAAAAAAAAGTCCCAAAAAACAAAATTAAGTCCAGTCCTCCATTTTTTCTCATTCCTGAAGCCATTTCACTTGGATATACATCACAATAGGGAAAAAAAAGACTATCACAACTTCCATTCCATGCTGACTTTAAGGAACCGTAATCATTAAGAGGAATTGAATCGAAAACAGAATCCTTAAATTCTTGATGTTTTCCATCTCTACATAGCTACATTTTTATGCCTACTTACCATTGCAATGGCATCAGTATAAAACCTAATTGTACATCTAATTCACTCAAAAAGCTATTTTATATTGGCATGAAAATTGGGTTTAGCAATGATGGTCTGCATTTACTGAATCATACTGTTCTTTTTAACTCAGAACTGCAGAGTGAGCATGAAGTAATGAGAAGTATCACATAGCCAAGAATAAACCTATAAAATGCAGTTACACAAACAAACACTTTTATATGCTAAGAGGAACATAATCAAAGTGAAAATGTTTTTTTTTTTTACTTAATATTTCAACTAACAGCTTGTTTGGAGTGATTCTTCGCTAGTCAGTGAATTATTTTTGGAAGTGTGAATCTGATCTTTCTACCAGATCTGAAGCTCTTCCTCTCAGACAATGAACCAAGAAGTAAAAACAGGAGCTGTACAGTAGGAAAACTAGTATCTCTCCCTAACATTGGTGCTTTAGTAATATATTTATTTGCTGAATGGAAACTAGACCTTTAAAATCTGAAACCATGTTGTTTTAAAGTCAGGGTCCAGGTAGCTCACACAGAATCCATGAGAACTTAAGTGGCCGGTATTAATGAGGGTCATACTCAAACGCAACAAACAAGTGGTCCTTTTAGAGAGCAGCACAGACTTTGTCTGTTTCTCCAACCCTAAGAAGACGGCATGATGGACCTCGGCCAATTTACACAAAGTTAGTTCCCCCCTGTGGTCTGGAAAGTGTACCTATAGGAAACTGTAAAGACCTTAACCTAAGCCTCCAGCCTGAGCACAGTGCAGGACAGCTCCTGATTTCTCAAATCAAACAGACCACATAAAAATGAAGGATATACCAGTTCCATATGGAACCCCAGGAATGACATTAAATTCAAATAAACAGTTTCCCCTTCGCAGACAGGCGGATCTCAGCTCTGCAGCCCAAACACAGCAATGTGAAGAAACATTTGTGCCTGCTGAGGGAAGAGATACTGTTACACTCTTACCCCTGCTACTAACTTCACCTTTAAATCCCCTCCGTTCCTTCTCCTCTGCTCTCTTTACTTAGTCCTCACAGCTTTAACCTCCTCTTTCTGTTTATGACTACCTCTAATCTTCAGATTTACACCACCAGTTTTCGCTTTAATTGTTGCATACAAATGAAAAATGCTTTTTATTTCTATAGCCAATTGTTTTTATTGTTATTTCTTCGCTGATTCTGTAATTATTATTATTAACATTTATGATTTATTATTATTATTATTATTATTATTATTATTATTATTAATAAGGGATAGGCTCCATCATCCTCGGGGCACTACAGAGGATAAGCGGTTTTAGGAATGCATAATAATAATAATAATAATTATTATTATTATTATTATTATTATTATTATTATTGTATTTCACTAATACTACTACTACTACTACTACTACTACTACTACTAATAATAATAATAATAATAATAATAATAATAATAAAAGTGCGTTTCAAAAACCCTTCAAATGACATCAAACTACTGAAAAAGAAAGAATATCAAAAAGAGACAAACAAAAAAAAAGATCCAAAGAAACAAAAATATAATGCAATTAAATTCAAAAGAGATGAAATTTCAGATAATGCGGGAAAGAATTCCAGTGTCTAGGGGCCACTGAAAGACCTACCACCCATGGAGGACAGTCTTGAACCGTTAATAAATTGGCTCCGGAGGAATTAAGTGTCTGAGCAGGAGAGTAGATCTGCTAGATACTGCAGTGCAGGACCATGAAGGGCTTTAAAAACTGCAATTAGAATTTTGTACTGTATGTGATAAGCCAGAGGAATTGGCAGAGCATCTCTGGTGAAAAGAGCAGTATATGTTGTGTTTTGGATTTTGGTCTCCAGAATAAGAAGCTGGAGTGATTAAAACACTTAACGAGCAAGTCGACCATCATGATACTTGTTAAAGATTTTGTTGGTGAATAGCATGGCTATGCTGGTCCGCCAAAAGACCAAAAAGCAAGCAGCCTGGAGTCTGAACCAGTTAGGAAATTCATACAGGTCTTTTAAGCAGGGATGGGAGTGATTTGCTGACTTTTAAGTAACTCAGTTTTGGACATATTGTATTATTTGAAGCAACTGAGTGGGAAGACTAGTTAGAAGTGAGTCACAGTAATACAGTATATGCATTATATAATGATGTATTGAATAGAGGTAAGAAGGACAGAATGAACACAATATTGGTCTTCCCACCTACTACTGTAATTTTGCTGATGAAGATGGAGGTTTTTATAAAGGAATGTTCTTTGTCTTTAATTTGTGTATTGCATTTCAAGTCAGTGGGGGAGTGAATAGAGAAATAAAGAGGATTCATATAGCAGTCTTTCAAACTGATGAAAGAGCTCAGTCTGCCAACTGATCAATTGATGAATGAGCTCAAGGGACAGGCTGCTCTTTTACAGGCGACACACAACTAGTGTCCTCAGCCAAATGCAGTATGAGAGAGAACAAGATGCTCCCAGACTGCCATAAAAGAACAACTTTAACCCATTTCAATGGACAATGAACTGATCAGATTAATCCTTTGGTGCTCTAGTTGCCTCACTGTGTCTGCGTCAACAACAAGATCTGTAAACATGCTCCATATAATGTATGTTCTCACAAACAAATATCATAAAAAATTACTCAAATCCGTTTCAATTAAAATCACAAGATTATTCTAGGGGAAAATTAAATCCGCTACCATATAAACAGCGGGAGACAATGTCTGACAGATGTGAGTGAGAGGATATAGAGATCATAGCTTATCCACCCTGATAGAGGTCAATCAATGATCTCCCTCGCTCCTCCTGAAGGTATTGTTCATGATGCTGACAAAGTCAATGGGTTGAGGTTGACATCAATAAATGAATTCATTTTACCGCAAACTGCATTTCAGGTCCCTTCTACTCCTCCAGAGTGCTTATGCATCCCTGTATTATGTTGTTTGTGTATTCCAAATTGTTATACGTCATGCTTGTTCAAATTCCACTGACATTTTCTTGCTAGAATCTGTATTCATTATGTGATTATCTACAGCTGTAAAGTCAGATGACTGCCATTTTCCATTGTTTCAGCTTCTACATTGTTCTATACATTTGATGCTTAGGGTATTTACCCCAGCTGTTAAACAGATAGTTGACTCGAAAAAAAAATTAAATTCTGTAATCATTTACTCACTCTCATGTCGTTCAAAAAGTGTATTTACTTTATTCTGCGGAAAACTAAAGATATTTCAGTAAAGAAAAATGTCAAAATTGTTTGCCAGTACAATGCTGTTTTGGACCCCATTGACTTTCATGTATAAACAAAAACAGAAAAAGTCTTCAGAATATCTTTTTTCATGTCCTACAGAAGCAAGTAAGTAATACATGTAAACAATGCATAAATGACAGAATTTTCAGTTTTATGTGAACTATCCTTTTAAGATGTGATATCAATGTTTTTTAAAAGTTACTCAATCTTGTGGTGACAGCCCCAACCCTCCACCTAATTCCATCTCCAACCACCCAAGATGCACCAAATCCCCTCCTCCACTCTTCCAGCGACCTTATACATCATACATCTATTCAAGTTGACCTCTTCAAATTGATAGTTGTCTTTTTTTGTGCAGTAACTAATTTTAATTATGGCTTGGTGTGGGCAACAGCAATGATTTTCAAACTTTGAGTACTAGAGCAGTCATATTTTAAACCATCCACAGAGTACACTCTTTGATATAATTAATGTCTTAGCAGTGAACAAATGCCATCAAATATGATTTGTTACTTGACTCTTCAATTAATTGAGACTTCATATCATCTATTCTGGGGCTTTTTAAATGTCATACTATATATCAAAACATACAAGTACTTCACAGATTAAAAAAAAAAAAAAAAGATTACAGGCTGCCTGCAAAATTCACAGTGAATGTATCGTGTAAAGGTATCTTTGTCTCAAAACTGTTGTTTTGTAAAGTCCAAAATTGAAATCTGTTACATCAGATGGTCATAGATTATCATAATCATTATCCTACAGGCCTCCTCATATTCAGCTTCAATATTTTGTTGAATATGTTATGTGATTTTCATTTTATGGATTAAAACTTCCATTTAACCACACCCAGAGAAAGTCACTGGAATGAAGAATGCGTGTTGTTGTCAATGTTTCTCCAGTGCGTATTCCAGCCATGTGTTGTTGTATCCATAGTTACTCCTAGATTGCATCCTAATTTGCCAGGCGTTCTCATGAGACCACCCACTTCAAACACCCCCCTCATGTGTTTTTCCAGAGTACTGACCCCTGTGCCCCACTCCTCCATGTAGGCCCCTTCTCTTTCCATACCCCCATTACCTTCCGCTCAGACATGAGGCTTGACATGGGACGTCTCATTTTCAAATCAATGCTTTCTGGCCCTGCCTACCTTTAACGTTCAAAACAAATGCATGAAAACAGGGGTTCCCCTCTCCCACACCCTGAAGCCACTGACCAAAACAAGGCCTTCAAAGTATTGTAATGCCAACGCAGACTAAATCCCTACAAGCAGCTAAAAGTGAGATTTTTTTTTCTAGCTGCTTTAGTAAACATTCAATTCTTGGCTTAACACCTTAACAGAGTTGCATGTTATGAGTGTTGCATTCAAATTCAGTAAGGAAAACAAAATTGAGCAATATCACATCCGTATATGTATTTGTTTATCAATCGTGAATAGTTTCCAATATACTATCTGCAAATAGTTTGTTTTTCCAGTCGTCTTAGTTTTCTAATGCCATCAACATCCTACAAATTTTGATGTGGTTACCACACCTACTATGTTATTGGTTTCCTGCTTGTCAAAAAAGAAAAAAAAAAAAAAATCTGACAGACACTGAAATATGAAACTAAATAAACAACAAGACAGACAGAACACTGATTTCTTAGAAGCTGTATTTCCTTGTCCATGTTAAAACTTGATATAATTATATGTAATAATTAACAGGAAGTACAAAGAACAGATATTAGACCTTAGGATAGAATAACAACTTGTTAGAAGGAATGTAAAAAATATTAAATTACAAAACTAACACATCTGATAGGATGACTGACATCTACGTTAATTAGATTCTTAAAAGCTCTTAGCATGCTAAACCTTCTGGCCAGCTGTTCGGCTAGAAAATATTGCTCAGCATTCTGGAATGTGCGCTAATGCAAACATTAGGTTAGTTCAACCAAAAACTACTCACTCTCATGTCATTACAAACCTATAAGAATTTTGATCATCTTCAAAACAAGTACCTGTTATTATTTTGAATAATACCCGAGAGATTTCTGTGCCTCCACTGAAAGTCCATTCCACTAAAGCTTTGACAGTTAAAAAAAAAAAAAAGACACTTTTATTATGAAAAGATTATATTTAGGAATTTCTTCACATATAAACATTGAAAAATGCACATTCATAGAGCACATCAAGCTCAAACATGCTTGCATGACAGGCGATAAAATACCTCACTGCACGTTTGAGCTTTTGCTTGTGCGTATGTGCATTGATCCATGTTGAATAAATATGTGAATAAAATCCTAAATATGTTCATAATATAAAGTGATCATGCCTCTTCAAAAGACTTTTTGAAGCACTTTGGTGGACTTTCAGTGGAAGTTCAATCTCTCAGATTTCATTAAAAATTATCTTAAAGTGTTGGTTCACCCAAAAAATTAAAATTCTGTCATTAATTACTCAACCTCATGTCGTTCCAAACCTGTAAGACTTTCGTTCATCTTTAGAACACAAATGAAGATCTTTTTGATAAAATCTGAGAGCTTTCTGTCCCTCCACAGACAGCTACGTGACTACGACTGTGACGCTTCAAAAGGTTCATAAAGGGATCGTAAAACTAATCCATATGAATTGAGTGGTTTAATCCAAATTTTCTGAAGAAACATGATCGCTTTATGAACAGTTTGAATTTAGGCTTTTATTCACATATAAACATTCATCAACTCACACATCAGTTGTGGTAAACGGAAGCTCAAGCATATTTGCTTGATGCGTGCAAGAACCAATGAGGTTCATTCTTGTGTGTTACACAGCACATCTGCGCTTCCAGAAGAGGTTTGTTCTCGCGCTTCATTCAAGTTTGGTTGAGCTTTTGTTTGTTCGCTGATAAATGTTTATATGTGAATAAAACTAAATTAAATCTTTTCATCATATAAATCGATCGAGTCTCTTCAGAAAATTCATTTGGATTAATTCATATGGATTAGTTTTACGATCTCTTTATGAACTTTTTGTAGTGACAATGTGGTAGTCGAGTAGCTGTCTATAGAGGGAGAGAAAGCTCTCAGATTTCATCAAAAAGATCTTCATTTGTGTTCCAAAGAAGAACGAAAGTCTTACAGGTTTAGAACGACATGAGGGTGAGTAATTAATGACAGAATTTTCATTTTTGGGTGAACTATCCCTTTAAACTAATACTCAGTTTTAGTTTAAAAGTCCCTCAATATCGAGTTGCAAGGTTTTTCACTAACCTCTCTCTGGACTGCTTCTACAACATCATAGTAAGTTATCAATCTGGCGCTGCTTGTGTGGGATGTTATGTCATAGAGGATACAACACCTACTAAACTGGAAGTCCACATATGGTTTGGCTTAGGGGGTAAAATAAACACTGTGATCTGTTCTTGATCTCCTTTGAACATTAATTCACTAAACTATATCCAAATAACCATATTCAGCTGGCATTTACTGTACGTGGGGTCCCTGATCAAATAAAAAGTGATGAATTACTCTACAAAAAAGCTAAAATTGCCACTGAATCTGGATCGGAGGTGCTTAAAACTGCCAAATACGTTACGCAAAAGAGATTCAACAAACTTTAGTATAAAGCAAAGCTTGTTTATCCATCATTCCCTTTTCCCTCAAGCCCAGGAAGCTTAAGAAAGCAGCTGCACCATCATATCTGTTTAATAACTGACTTTGACCCCCACCCAAACCTGCTGAAATGGCACAGCAGGCTAGAGCAACCTGTTCCATCCTGAACGGTAACCTAACATATCGATTGTTCTGGGAGCAGAGTGCATTGGCGGTGAGCTGGAGGACCGTGTATAGAGAAGCAGAGGAGACACCTGACTGGGGAAGATTTTAATGGACTCTGGCAGGTTCCTGTGGCCATGTCATTGTGCATAAAGTCAGCCTGCCGAACCGCTCATCTCCCCACAGGAGCAACACTAGCCTCCGAATCTGACTAACTTCCACCATCACTCTGTGCTGCCTTCAAATTGATTCATTATGATCTGTGGCTGGCCATAATTTCTTCAGGGTTTGAATATAGCTTCTCAATCATGATACAATGAGTCCTAGCAGGTTCCATATATATGACAGTAGATATATGTAGGTCATGACCAGGTTGGTCTGCTAGGAAACTGTAAATTATGATGGAAATGCACTGAAGATGTTGTAGTCCAGCCTGACTGAGCATCTTGGTTCAATAATTTTGATTCTGGTGACCAGATGCCTGAACTAATGTAGAACATGTGAATGTATGATTACTGACAAGTTACACAATGGATATTGTCTGCACAATCCCAGATGTTATGTAGAGACAGAGAAAGAAATATTTTGATATTGATGCCCCCTAGTGATGCTCTAACAAGTAATTGTCTGGTAGTGCAACACTGACATTTTAGCTTCTTTTTGAGGATCATCCTTAGTGCTGTACTTCCCTAGCTACCGGTTTAGGCTAATAGCACACATGCTGTATATTGCTTTTATAAGAAAGCATCTACCAAGAGCTTACATATATACAGTAAGTGTTGGGGCAGTAATGCCCCCTAGTGATATCACATGCCACCACATCAATTTTAACAACGAATATGTGCGTTTTCAAAGTGTAAATGGGTGTTTGTTCTTTTTTGTATCATAATACTAATAGTCGAATGTGGCTGCAAGTCAGTCCTCACGTGGTCATTAGAAAAATTTCGTCCTTCTTACAAGACTGCAAAATCTCTGCAACACACAAGCACAGCACACAACTCCAGCCGATGATGTCATCTCTCACTGACCCATCCCCCATCAGTAAAGAAGATTCAGTGCAGATCTGAGGGCTTGTGCACTGAGATACCTCAATGGTACTGATTAAGGTAGGCTGGGAACATCCTCTCCTCATTTTCTCAGTAAAAGGGGCCCAAAAGGCATTTATTTTGAGACTAAGGAGGTGTATATATATGACATTTAAAAACATAGAGCTCTTATAAATGACTTTTGACATTATATTTTGACATATTGATGTCAAATACTGTATATAAATTTAAGATATAATATCAAAAGACATTTATAAGACAAAAGAGGCTTTGATTCCATGTAAGCTTTCTCTCTCATATATATATATATATATGTAGAGAGAGATTATTTGTTATTATATATTTTTATTATACATTTATATTTTTGTTATTATTATGATGACCAAGTCTGCATTTAATCTAAATTTTACAATAACTGTTTAATATAATTTAAAATGATAAATGGCAAAGCTGCGATTACTTCAGTCTTCAGTGTCACATGATCCTTCAGAAATCATTCTAATATGCTGATTTGCATATTCTAATTACATTTCTTATTATCAATGTTGAAAACAGTTGTGCTGCTTAATATTTTTGTGGAAACTGTGATACATTTTTCAGTATTCTTTGATGAATAGCAAGTTCAAAAGAACAGCATTTATTTGAAATAGAATTTATCAAATCAAATTTAATGCATTTTTGCTGAATAAAAGATTTAAGAAAAATAAGCAGTATGTAATATATATATATATATATATATATAAGCTATATGATGATGAGCATTTAATGCGTGAGTGAAATAAAATAAAGACTGATGACTAGAAAAGAAGACTCTTTATTTAAAATACGTTATACCTTATATCTTTTGAAGTCACTCTCCCAATGTAAGATTCAGAGATCAGTCTTCCTTAGCACTCTTAGTTCTCTGACATTTAGGATGATATTTGCACTGTGTTGAATGTAAGCCTATCACCTTCTGTCTCTCTTCAGGCCGTCTGAGAAAAACGTCTCGCCTGTGAGAGGTCTCTGCTAAAGGATTCTTTTGTTATTTCTCAGTGAACCCGTGCGCTTCGAAAGAATAAAATATACGTCTGGACATCAATGAATAATAAACTGTTGTTTGAGATAATAAAGATGCTCGAGCTCAGTCTTCAAGACTACAATTCCTTTATCATGTGCCAAACGCCCCCCAGAATCGACTACAGTTTCATGTCCATAGGTTTCTTGTGAACTTAAACTCTTCTGCCATATGTACGTCCCAATGTGAACCTATATCCACATACACTCACAAAAAGAGTCATTAGTTGGTCAGACGTTGTCTTTGGATCCAAACTCAGCTAAAACTGTTATCTCTGTCAGTGGTCTTTATGTCCTGAAAGAACGTATAAAAACAACCATACACATCTCTAAAATAAAACATACTTTTTCTCTTAGGGATGAAAAGAGACAAAGCCGGTTATAGCTCAGTCCAGCCAAAGAAAACAGCCTTTGTGTGTGACAGAATCACTTTTGGGCCTATGGTCGAACCTAGACAATCAAACTCTGCTGTTCAAATCTGAGAGGCTTGTCAAAATGACAAACTATTTCATCCGAACTATTCGACAAACAAGAATCAAACTTTGAGGTTTCATCTCACACTTTGGAAAACTGGCCACCTAGAAGCGAATTAGACCAAATGACTCACAGGATATTTAACATGAGAGATGTGGCATATGAAAATGGAAAAGGACACATGCCTGATAGACATAATGTGTGTGGTGACAGGAATGAGTATCTGATTGATGGGTGGCTGCTTTTCCTGGGTTTGTTTGGGATGTAACAGAGGGGAAGTACAGATGTGGTGTCAACCGGGCCTGCCAGGGCATTACCTGTCACCATAAACAAACTCTCCTCTCATAAACAATGAAATAAAATCCTTCCTTGGACTTACCTGCGGTTCTGTTTTTGCTCTCCTGATTGAGCATAGATGGGGAAAATCCAGTGAGCTTCAAGCTGCCAAAGCTGCAAGCAAAAGGGGGTTGGTAAGCTGCCATCATAACTGCAAACAGATATAAATTGCACGAAAAGCGAATCTCATGGATTCACGAGCATTTAATTCTTGGCGAAACTTCTAAGCATCTAAATTGCTCATTAAATGCAGTTATAGATCATGAAGAATGTAGTTATGCGGAGAACATCACAAAAATGTCAGATATGGGAAGACTGTGGAGGAATCCCGCCAAACATAATTTTATAATATGAACGGCTTGTGTTTATTTTCACAGCATCAATATAATGAGGAAAAGGTGGATTTACAAGAACAAGATGCGTGACAACCACAAGGAAAAGGGCTCAGGTATTTTTCTGAGGTTCAAAGCCACAAAATCGGCCTTCTTTATCGCTCATAAAGTTAGTAACATAACCCACTCCCCCCACACCCCCACTTCCCAGGAGTATTACACACTGATCTATACAGATTCAAGTACAACATGTACCCTGCTTAGCCAATCAATGTTATAGTCACTATGTCCTAACTTTAATTACAGTGAAATTGAATGCAGGGCCCAGAACAGCCTAGGGTGCCTGTTTGAGGATGTATGCTGATGGTCTGCATTTTATAAATTTGATATGTATCATCTGAAAGTTTGCAAAAATTAATCACACGGTGCTGCTCTTCAAATAGACCATAGCCATTATGCACAGGAGTATAATCAATAGCAGAAACAGCCATAATTGTGCTGATACTACCTAATCAAAGCCCACAAGTTTGATCATTTTTGACTTCAAAGTAACTGATATAAACTCAGAATCACAAATCTGAATGAGCTTTACTGCCAAATATGCTTACACATACAAGGAATTTGTCTTGGTGACAGAAGCTTCTAGTGCACAGACAGAATGACAGCGACAAGACAGATAAAAATAAAACTGTGAATAAAAGTTTGAATAAAGTGAATAAAAATAAATAGCCTATATAAAAAAAAATACACAATATACAAAATTGACAATAGGCCTATATGTATGTACAGGTAGGCCTATGTTATACAATACAAGGGAATGTGAATAAGAGGTATTGTATGCTAAATATATATATATATATATATATATATATATATATATATATATGTATATGTATGTATGTATGTATAAATATAGTGTTGTGTATTGCACATGTCTATTGCCAGGTGGGGGCATTTAACGGTTCATGAGGTAGATGGCTTGAGGAAAAAAAAACTTTTCTTGTGCCTGTCTGTTCTGGTACTCAGTGCTAGACTAGACGGCAACAGTTAAAGGAGGAAGTGGCCTGGATGTGAGGGGTCCAGAGTGCTTTTGCCAACCCTTTTAGTCACTCTGGATGAGTACAGTTCTTGGAGAGTGGGAACATGGGAAGCTAACCTTCGCATTGCACAAAAGGTTTTTTTGTAGTGGAAAAATATTCTTTGGACTATAAAAAGGTTTTCACATTCAGTAATATCGTAAAATTAAGCAATATCACATAAGCAAGGTCGCTGTTTTCCGAATATAGGTTGTGATACACGGTGACAAACACATACACAGCCGTGCTAATATTTACCAACAGCACGATAGCGACTGTGATCTTGTTTTTATACAACGGTTTAAAAAGACGTTAATATTGATTCACTTACCTTTTAGACACAACAGTGCCAGTTACTTTGTTTGTTTTCGCTCCGACAATGGAATATTTCCAAACAAATCCATTTGCACCCCCGAGCAACAGCAGTGACTTCCCTAATGATTCAGTGACTCATTCATAAAAGCAGTCGCCTGTTGAATGAATCGGTGAAGATTCACCGATATTCATTTAAATATTTGACTCACTCGTAAAGACTTTTCGCCACCTACTGGTTTAATGACGTAATTTGCAGGAAACTCCCCACCACTAATGCTGCCTTCACGTCACGTGCTATAGGAAATTTGATAATTCCCACTTCTTAAATCGTGATTATGAGCTTATCCCATTCAAGTTTCGACACGGGAGGGCATTCACGTGCAATTATTATTTTTTTTTACCTAGGAAACTCGTATTTACGATAATTCCGAGAGCACGTGAAGGCAGCATAATGCACAGGCTATTGACCCTTTTCACAGACTTTGATGACGCGTTTCCACCGTTATCAACATAGAAAATTTTCATAAAAAAAAAAAGAAGAGAAAAAGAAAATGCATTCATAACACTATACTTTGTGTTATATTAGCCTACCTTGGCAGTAAATTACCAAAAAAGAAAAAAAAAAAAAAAAAAAAAAAAAAAAAAAAAAACTATTTTCTTTTGTCTCCCGTTCACCACTATTGAAGTTAACCCACTATGACAACATGCACTTCTGAGAACCTCGGAAACGTGAAAAGGCTCCATTAAAGGGATAGTTCACCCAAAAATGAAAATTATTAATTATTTATTCTGCATTTGGTCGTCCGCCGGAAGCTAGTTATTTGAATTTATAAAGTTTTAAATATGGATATTTTTCTTACAAAAACGCATCGCTTCGCTTCAGAAGGCCTTTATTAACCCCCTGGAGTCCTATGGATTACTTTTTCTTTTTTTTTTATGGATGGATGCATTATTTTTTACTTCAAAATGCGGCCCCCCATTCACAACCATTATAAACCTTGGGAACTAAGGATATTTTTAAATATATCTCTGATTGTGTTCATCTGAAAGAAGATAGTCATATACACCTATGGCTTGAGGGTGAGTAAATCATGGGATAATTTTCATTTTTGGGTGAACTATCCCTTTAACATACGATTGTACGTGGCGATTTGTAACTTGAAAGGCTTCTGGTGTCACCTGCTTTCAGTTATTTTTAGCTGTACAAAACAGTTTGTTATGCTGCTTCAAACTGGTATTTCTTACCATATTATTTTAATGAATTGTCTTAATTAAAAACACTGGTTTGAAGAGTAAATAGTTTTACTATTTACTGCATTTTGAATTTAACTAAACAATTTCACAAAATTAAAAAGTGGAAACGAATTTGTACAATATGGCCACAATTTACCTAAAACGAGGGAACGAATTAATCAAATTAAGAATTCTTAATTCATGACCACAATATCTAGGTTTTTTCTGTACGTCATGTGAAAAAACAAAACAAAAAAACAAACAGACAAGCTGTGTGATAAAAACAGTATCCCAGCGTTATACTTGATATCAGTGTTCTTGGAACGCCGCACAGCCAATCAGTTCGAGGTAGGCCTAACTGTTGCATAAGATTGCTTATAGAAAACTAAGAAAAATGCTTCTTAAATGGCATCATTGGAAAAACTTTTTTGCTGGCACCTTTATTTTTAAGAGTAGACTATATGCTGTAGATCCAGTAGTTAAATCAGTAACTTCCTTCTCTATGCACATCTGAGTTTGACATCACAACAACAAGATTAACAGAACAAAAAAAAAAAAAAAAATCTCAGACGAAACAAAATTTGGATGGTTTTTATTTGATGCTTTCCAAGACTTACAGACAAGACATATTTTCTTTCCAGTGTTTTGACAGTTGCCATTTAGAGTTCCAATTTCATTCGGCAATCTCTGCAGCTTCAGCTCACCCAGAGAGGATGTGCTTGATGAAGGACGTGTAGTTAATGCAGCCGTTGGCGTCTTCTTGTCCAGCCATCAGACGGTCCACCTCATCTTCTGTCATTTTCTCCCCAAGTGTTGCCAAGACATGACGGAGCTCAGCACCCATCACTGTTCCATTTCCTTCTTTGTCAAAGACTCTCAGACCCTCAACAAAGTCCTCAAATGTCCCCTGGTCTTTGGCTCTTGAGATATGCTGCAGCATGGGCAGAAACGTCTCAAAGTCCAGGTATTTGGCGTTCATTTCTTCAGCCTTGGGCTTCCCCAGCACGGTCAGCACGTCAGCATTGGTAGGGTTGTGACCCAGGGCCCTCATCACTTCTCCACACTGGGCATACCTTATCTTCATCTCGCCCGTTGGCGTCTCGTCAAAGAGAGTGAAGGCATCCTTGAACTCTTCGATCTGGTCAGCGGTAAATTCCAGCGGGATACTCTTCAGGTCTAGCTCAGGCTCTTTGGGTGTCTCTGGAACCGGGGCAGGAGCTGGGGCTTCTTCTTTCTTTGGCTCCGGTTTTTTAGGCTCTGGTTTCTTGGGTTCAACTTTTTTCGGGGCCATAATGCTGATGCTGAGAGTGGAGATGGGAAAAGCTGGGAAATGTGTTGTAAGTGCCCCTGTTGGGCTTTTATACTGACATGTCAGAGTGTGTGATAAGGCTTATCAGCACTGGAATAGTGGGAGACTAAATAAGGAAATGAACTGGAAAAGACTTGAGTGCTGCTCATACCTTGTTTAAATGCTTTTGTCCAGTAGATAAGACCAGACCAACCACCCCTTTACCCTAGTAAAATTAACAAATTCCTTAAATGTTCTTAAATAGCCAGCCAGTAGATTATTTTTCAGCTTTTTATCAACAGGAAAGCTTACACAGGAACAGACTTTAAAGTAATTGTTCACCTAAAAATGAAAATTTGGTTATTCACATATGATAACTTTATGTGAGGAACATACCCAGATGCAAGTCATTATTTACTGATAATGTTCACTTCCAGGTTGTTGACCACTGTGTGGCTGTGTCCGTAATCGCATACTCTCTTGAGTAGGTACTTATTTTGAATTAGTAATTACTTCACAACCTCTAAAATAGTATGCTCTACATAGCGTGAGTGTGTGTAGTATGAATGTAATCTGGACATACTACATTCGCTATGCTGCCATTATCATGTGACCTATGCGTCGCTTCACTGCCATTCACAAATCCTCTCCTGTGGCCTCATGGGATAGTAAAGTGTCCATCACGCCAGAAGAAGGCTGCGTCCCAAATTGCACACTTCATGTGCACTTTCGGTCTTGGCCACGTGTCCGTTAAGTCCACGAGACCGTAGGGTGTCCCATTCATCATTTTAGGTTTCAGAAGGGTGCTCGCGAGTGCCCCCTTTGCGGCCGCTATGCGCCCTCGATGCGCACTTCTGCTGAGCCCGCAAGTCTGCGAGCTACACAGATGACTTCTACCCGGCAGTCAAAGCGGCATTACGTCACAAAAGTGCAGACTCAGAGGAAGACCGTGAGGGTTTAGGGTGCCATTTGGGACCGGCCGAAGTAGGTCATCCAGGTACTTTTTGCCTGCTCTTTTATGAGTACTGAATTCGGACATACTACTTTTGTCACATACTGTTTTTCACCTATACTATATAGTAGGGAAGTATACGATTTCGGATGCAGCCGTGACTGGATTGAGTCATTGAGTAAGTTGAACTTGAGAAGTGGATCAGTTTGATTCTGTTCTGTTTTGTTAAAGGGATAGTTTACCCAAAAATGAATATTCTGTCATAATTTACTTTATTTTGAAGAATGTCGGTAACCAAACAGTTGATGGGCCCCACTGACTTCCATAGTATGGGAAAAATACTACAGAAATTCAATGGTGGTCATCAACTGTTTGGTTACCGACATTCTTCAAAATATCTTTTTTTGTGTTCAGCAGAAGAAAGAAATTCATGCAGGTTTGGAACAACTTGAGGGGGAGTAAATGATGACAGAATTGTCATTTTTGGGTGAACTCTCCCTTTAACTAGATCAACCAAAAAGATTAGACTAAAAATAATTATTTGATAATGAATCAGACATTACTTCTACTTTCATAATCATTCCAAAGATAGCTACATAGGGTGAATGTCAAGAGTTAGAGTATCAGGAAATACCGACTAAGCTATCCAACCTATTAAATGATGATAAAGTTTTCATTTGTGGGTGAAACCCACTAACTAACCATACAGTTTTGGTTTGATCATTTACTTCCATTGTATGGACAAAAAGCAGTGTGACATATAATCATCTGAAGAAAGAAAGTGTGCAAAGAACATAATTATCAAAATAATAATAATAATAATAAATGAATAAATAAAATTTTAAAGAAAAAATTAAAAGAGCATTATAGTCTCAGCGACATTTTAGTGGAAAAGTTAAAGAACTTTAAAGCGGATCAGACTTTTTAGAGTAGAGAAACATACCAAGGTTTTAGTGTTCAGTGATATAACTCTGTTCAGGCTCTAATCAGCATCCAATGGCAAACTAAATATGTTAGTATGAACATGAAGGAAGAGATCTTCTGAACAATATTCAGAACACAGTGCATTTATTTCATATGATGCAGTATTCAAAGTTGTACATTAAAAACCTGTATTTTACGCAAGCATGGAGGGGTCTTCAACCCGTGCCACTAAGAGCTGCAAGTAATTTGCCAGGTGGGTGATAAGCATGGATCTATTCTGAGAGCCAGCACATACCATCACTCCGTCACAGTGATGCTGTTTATAACACAGTATTTTAAGCACACTTAGCACAAAAGAAAGATACCATTTTCTTTTTATGGTAAATGTTATTTATAGTTTAAAGCGTACTCAAAGCTCTTGTTTTTCCAAGCATTTTTTAATAAAGACTTTTTTCTTTATTAATCAATTACAAAACGTAAAAAAAATTCATAATATTAATTTGTTAAAATGGAATGTGGGTATTTTTGTCAATGGCTATGAAATAACTTTCCAACCAGTAAGGATATTGAACAAATTATTTTTAAAGAATAGAAGTCTGCCATCTAGTGGCTCAAATGTGAATCTTTTGGCCAGAAAATGTCCATCTACAAAGCAAAGTGAGTGTAGTGATTTTATTGCTATTAAATGATACTTCACTACTTGTTTTTCCATTATGTATCATCTTTCAATAAGTGTGTTTCCATACTCCTCAGTATTTAAAGTAATAGTGTTTTGGCACTTTGTCAAGGTCTGTCAGCAAGGGCAGAAAGTCTGTGTTCACTGAGGTCCCACTGTGAGAAAGTGCCACAGCTGGATTGAACATGTATTAATGAGAACACAGCCTGAAGACACGTCTGTAGCATCTCTTTTTTTGTCTCTGTTCAATGTGTTCATACTGTGGAGTAAGATGAAACCATGTCCTCAGAACAGCAGAAACACTGTATTAATCATCATTTAATCCATTTCAATGTTTGTTGTAGGAATAGGTGAGGTAATTTGTTTGAAAACAGTTGATATTGTTATTGTATTTGACATTGATATTGTATTACACTTTGGTGCATTTTTTAACAACTCACATTATTTCTGGCTTGACCTCTAAATTTACACATTAAAAATATCAAGTCAAAAAAACATTAAAATTCAGAAACAAAAACTGAAAATGTTGGAAAAAAGGTTATGCTCTAAAGTCATTCTTATTAAATTACTGCAAAAGTTGTACAGAGAAAATTCACAGTGAAATACAAATAAAGGCAACAACATAAGTGTAACTGTCCTTGACCTTTTTCACTGATCCTCGACTTTGACCCTCGAGTTTATTGATGAAAAATAGTGGAAAAGGAACATTTGGCAGGCTGCTTTTAAATTACATTTAGGATTTAATGGGAGCAGCTGTGGGTTTGGATGTGTAGACGTCCCTTTAAAGATCCTCAGTACTGCTCTGCAGGGAGAAAAGAACTTTTATGAAGCAAAAACAAATTTTTAAAACATAAATTATAGAATATAGTGTAACTTTTATTCAAAACCTACTGCATTCATGTCACTAGGGAACAATCTTTCCTCTACAATGGCACAAATATCTGTGAAAATATCGTCTTCTTCTCTATCTGCATCGACCTGACCAAGCAGAGTGAGACAGAATTGTGTTTGACAGCTTAAAAGAGGAGTTTTTATTATTATTATTCAACCAGTGCCTGTAATCATCCATGTTGTTAAAATCAGATGAATTCAACAGTTAACATAAAAATAAGCAAAGAACATCATCTTACCCTTACAATAAGTCCTCTCTCCTGGTAGTACTTGGCTATGAGTGTGATATTGTGTTTGAAAGTATCTAGTCTCTTCTCAATAGCGTGAGTATTGTCGTCAGGACGGCCCTGCTGGGACGCTCTTTTCTCTAAACGCTGCCGGAGTTGCTGATTGGAGCAGGCAAGCAAGATCACCAAGTCTGGAGAGCCAATCTGAGGACCCATGAGTGTTATTTACTGTACATCAAACACTGCCATAACATACTAAGACATACATTATGTAGGTTATAAACAGTATAGACAAGGGGTGTCCAATCCTACTCCTGGTATTAGCTCCAGCCCCAATTAAACACACCTGAACCAGCAAATTAAGGTCTTACTAGGCATACTAGGCCTTGTTTATACCTGGTATTAAGATGTGTTTTGGTCACAAGTCGCTAAATACAGGTGTAAATGGGTCTAAAAAGTTTTTGACACCCCTGGTATAGACCATCAGAATGAATATCTGACCTGCTCCTCAAATGTGAATGCCTGTGAGATCTCTCTGGGGAATCCATCCACAATGAATCCTTTAGCATCCTGCTTCTTGATAAACTGATGTTTCAGCTCTTCAATAGTCGTCTCCTAAAGGATAACATGTCAGAACAAGACTAAGGTGACAAGCATGAGGTGTCCTTCTTCATTTAATATTGTAAGTACGCTACTCAAAAGTTTGAGACATTATTTGATCAGTAAAACAGTAATATTGTGAAATATTATTACAATTTAAAATAACTGTTTTCTATTTTAATATATTTTAAAATTTAATATATCAGCATTATTACTCGTCTTCAGTGTCACATGATCCTTCAGAAATCATTCTGATATGCCCAAGAATCATTTCTTACTATTATTAACCCCTTAGCATTCCTGTAAAATTTGCCTAAATCGCCTAAAAAAAGCATACCCAAAGTAAATTGCATGCTGTTCTTGAACCATTTGGAGTATATGCATGGTTTTAGTCTCTTTTGAAAGGTATGTGGAATGCTAACAGGTTAATGTTGAAAACAGTCGTACAGGATATAAGGTTTTGTGGAAATTGTGATACAATTCCATTTTTTCAGGATTCTCTGATGAATAAAAAGTTCAAAGGCATTTATTTGAAATAGAAATATTTTGTAACATTATCAATGCCTTTATTTTGCTGAATAAAAGTTACTTACCTACCCCAAACGTTTGAACAGTAGTTTATGTAAAAATCAGCAACAATCAAGCAGGTGTAATTATACCATAGCTGCAAAAATGCACATAGTTGGTGATCAAATTTCCAAACCTGAGGTGCCAGTTCTCCATTGGCAATGATCTGAGCAATCAGCTCCCATTTCCTGTCACTGGGGGCATGATGCAGCAACTGGTTCCTTAAAATTTCCCCCACGGACACATGTTCGAAATCATAGCGATGTGCAATTTTAGCTGTCTGAGTCCCCTTCCCACTGCCGGGTCCACCTGGAAAATATTATAGCAAATCCCACTTTACATCACAGAAACAGCACAATGGAAATGTTCATTTCAAATTAATTAAAGGGTTAGTTATATATTCACCCTCATGTTGTCCTAAACCCTTAAGACCTTCCTTTATTTTTGGAACACAAATTAAGATATTTTTGATGAAATACGAGGGTTTCTAAAGCACACATAGGCTGCAACGTCATTGCACCTTTTGAGGTCCAGAAAGGTACTAAAGACATTGTTAAAATAGTCAACGTGACTACAGTGGTTCAACCTTAATGTTCTGAAGCGATGAGAATACTTTTTGTGCACAAAAACAAAACAAAAATAACGACTTTATTTAACAATTTGAACTGTCATTTGCAGTTGAGGTAGTGAACGCAGTTCAGTGCTTCTGTGTTTATGTCCGAACGCCGGCTCAGTATTGGCCGACGCTGTTCACATGAGCAGCACGACGCATGCGAGTGATGCTGACGCAGGAGCCAGCCAATAATGAGTCAGCATTCTTGCGTAGTACATGGAAGCGCTAAACTGTGTTCACTACGTAAACTGCGTATGACAACAGTTCAAATCGTTGAGTCTTTATTTTTGTTTTTGCACACAAAAAGTATTCTCATCGCTTCATAACATTAAGGTTGAACCACTGTAGTCCCGTTGACTATTTTAACAATGTCTTTAGTACCTTTCTGGACCTCAAAAGGTCTGCCTATGCGTGGTTCCTCGGATTTCATCAAAAATATCTTAATTTGTGTTCCGAAGATGAACGAAGGTCTTATGTGTTTGGGACAACATGAGGGTGAGTACTTAGTTTTTTTCAACTGCTTACACACATTTTTAAAACTTTGTCTCTTTTTTTCTAAACTTTACACACAAATCCAAGAATTACACACACAAAATGCAAAATGCCTCACATCTCTTGCAAAATGAAGCACTGCATTCAAAATATCACAAACACATCTCAAAAGCAAACATTTGTCTTACTTTGCAAACACATTTGCCATAATATTCTATTTTTGTATATATTATATACACACAGTTATTCAAAACCTAAAGCTCTTCTTTCATGAGCTCCTGTGTACATTTCTGTACAAGATTGAAAGTAATTGGCAGAGAGATGTTGAAAAATTCATGGTAAGCATGAAAGCAAGATTGAAACCAAACTATTTTTTTTTTTTTTTTACTGTAAGCATGTGTGGTTGTGAATAAAGTATTACACAGTACAAAAGAAAAAAAAAACACATCAACCATGTGGAGTTGGACAAAAAAAAAAAAATAGCAACCAAAAAAAATAGCATAATTTTGAAACGGGTGAATATTCCAAAGGAATGGTGTGTATGTGTGTCCTGGTAGGAGACCAAATGTCCCCACAAGTATAGTAATACCAGTGCATTTGGACTTTGTGGGGACATTTTTTACAGTAAGTCCCTATGAGGAAACAAGCTTATACGTAAATCATACAGAATGATGTTTTCTGAAAATCTAAAATAGCAGAATGTTTTCTGTCATGGGTAGGTCTAGTGGTAGGGTTAGTGTAGGGAGATAGAATATACGATTTGTACAGTATAAAAACCATTATGCCTATGGAATGTCCCCATAAAACATGGAAACCCAACATGTGTTTGTTGTGTGTGTGTATGTTGGTGGGCGAGATGGTTGGGTGTATCTAGGCTCCATCTCTCCTCCTGGCTGGGTCCGGCCACAATACTTCATCCATGTCACATGCTATGTTCTCTCTTGCGGATCCAACCTTGGATGGAGGCAGCGCCAGTGTCTCCACATGCCTCCTCCATGTGTTTTGTTGACATAGGGATGACGATCATGCAATTTCCAGCACCATGTGGAGAAAAAATCCTCAATAGGGTTTAGAAATGATGAATATGGAAACAAGTAGACAACAGAAAAGTTGTTCAAAACCTATAACTTGACCTTTGGCCTATTTATAGGCCTATTCTAAAGACATGATTGGTTGGTGTTAAGTAAAGCAATGAGTGTTTGCACATGTGAGGAGTTAGTGTGAGGCACTGATGAATTAGTGTGGCATTTTGATTGGTTGTGTTTGAAAAAGGAAATCAAGATACTTCCTGTTAGATTTTTGTGTGTTACATAGAGAATTGTGTGTTGTGTTTTGCAAAAAGTGTTTTATGAAATTGAAAAATTAGTCAAAGGCCAAGAATTAGTGTATGGTTTTGCAGATTTGGCGTGTGGTTCTGGTGTTTGAGTGTCAGGTTTCAGAAATTGTGTGACAAGTAAGGATTTTGTGTGTAAGCAGTTGAAAAAAAACTTTAATGACAGAAATTTCATTTTTGAGTGAACTAACCCTTTAATGTCAAGGTCTACTGAATTTGGAAGTTCGAATTTAGACGATGAATTCAGAAAAAGATGACTGAAACTGACTGAAAATGACCAGCTAACAGTGATGACCACTCACCTATGATGAATATGATGTGCGGTCGTGGTTTAGATGGGTCAAAGACATCATACTCCTGTATAAGCCCTGAGGACTCTGTCATATCTGAGTCACTTTCTATGGAGAACTGGGCTTGAATTGGTGGCAGCCTTTCATATCGACGGTAAGGCCCGGGGCCAGGACCAGGACCACCATCTGTGGAATGAAACGGATTACATTCATCGGTTCTATACGACCTCAGATGCATTTTCTAAGGCCAAATCACACCACGTGTGAATCAGTAAAATGAGAAAACTGCTAAAAAGCCACTGCAACTAAAATAAAAATGTGTCATTTTAAAGTTTATCCATCATGTACTCAACTATTTTATTTCTAGCTAAGATAACATGCCTTCAAATTGGCTAAATTACCGAATTTGCAGGGGGCTTTCTTCCCCTGTGCCGGGGTGATTGGTGGTAGAGGTTTTCGATCAGGTGTAATGAAAGTGTCCCAGGCCACACATTCAGGACCTCCGAGGTCTCGTGTTTTCTGCAGGCAGCTCTCCAAGAATGTCAAAGGGTCCTCAGGCCTGTGGTACATCAGCCCTGTTAACATGCTCTGTGAGAGCACACACAGAGTTCATATAATTGTGTTATATGAAATGCTTATTTGACATGAGTGTTTTACAAATATGAATCTCTATTTCTTTTAAAGTCTATTTGTATAAATGACTTCTTTCATCATATGTCAAAATTTTATACAATATGACTGACAATTGTGGCTTTTGAGTTATCAATCATAGTCTTTCCTTGCTTTTTTACCTCAAAACAAAGAAGAACATGAGCACATTTTTCGTTTATTAGCCAAACTCAGCTAAATGATTTCTGAATGGTAAGACAGAGAATAACATCTAGGGGGAGAAAATAACAATTGCAAATTGTTGTTCTATTCATCCCACACGTGTTAGCAGTTCTGAGCCATTCAGAGGAACAGGGAATGGAAAATCTGAGCTCTAAATAATCAGCTGTTTGCTTCTTTTGATGCAAATAAAACTGCTTGAGAATTTACATCTCAATCCTCACGGGTATCAAACAGCTAAAGACATTCAACCGCTGAATAAAGGAACAGTGTCCGAACAGAAACAAAACAAAAGGCTGCATTTGCCAAAGGTATCAGTTTAATAATAGACCACAGCATTTTTAAGGACTAATGCAGTATCCATTGGAGAAAGAGCATTAAAAACAAACTAAGCTTACACTGTAAAAAGTAGCAACCTGCTACTGTCACCTATATTCTTTTAATTTTGTTGCTGTAACCTAACGTATTTAGGTTCATTCAATGATGTTCAATAATGTTTCTGATGTGAATAAAATGAATGAATTTAAAACGAACCCTATAAAGGATACTGTTTCATAGTTGATATGAAAATGTCTAAAATTTCTAAGTTATCAACATGATCAAAACTGTGCTGAAAAACCTGTTGTACACAATCTACTACATGCCTTCTGTCATTTATACTTTACTGATTTTTATGAAGTAAAATAAATAAAATATTTCAAGACAAACACTTACTGGACTAAAGCAACTTAGCTTTAGTTGATTATCCATACATCATTTTTTAGAAAAATCATGTTAAAATCTGAGTATCAAATATGATACATCAGGCTATTGAGGAATGTTTATTTGTACATAAATAAAGAGCTTTGTTCATAAAACTTTTTTTAGTAAGCATTATAAATCATTTAAATATCATCTAAGACATATTATTGGGAGATATAGAGTAATAACTGATATGTATATGCATTTTATGTAAGTAATCTGCTATACTGTTATAAAGATCTCATTGATTTACAAGCTATCAGAATTTCATTTTAATTTCTGGCCATATAAATATCAGCAACTGCACCAAATTGCATACTTTTACTCAGGGCATCTGAATAAAATTGTTTTTGTCACCCTCCTCCTCTTGCACTGTATATATATTAAAAAAACATTGTAAATTATACAGAATTTCTTTACAGTAGTTTTCTTGTAAATTATATTCAAAACTCTGACAAATTACAGTAATTCTTATTTTTATACAAGAAAATTACTGTATTATTTATACAGTATAAAGGTTTATGTCCATACTAACAATATAATATTCTATGTAATTTTAAAGTAAATCTTGTTAGTTTTATATTTAGGTGCATTTTTACATTCAAACTATGTATACAAATATAGCAAACTTTTTTTTTTTCATTACATCAAACAATGCCTAGTCTGTTTTTAAAGAGTCCAAAGCTGTACTGCTCTCCAGGTTGAAACTTTCAGGCCTCTGCCCACACACCAGTTGATCCAAATTGCTTTACAAGGGAAATTAATGAACAGAGATAGAGATGAGAGAAGCACACATCTTTACAAGCTCGGACTCCGCAAACCCTTCAACTTTCTCAAACACACTCATAAGACATACAACCATGCATCTTAATGTATTAAGTATTGGTTGTACTGTATGTTATCTGATCACAATGTGCTTTTGGTATGTACATATATCATATGGTCATTTCAATGCATGAAAAAGAGTGTATGGGAGAAACCCTATACTGAGACACTTAAAACTAGAAAAAGCAGAACATGGAGAAAAAGGTCTGAAAGTACTGGAATGTATCCCAGCATGCAAAACACACATTCAAATATTTAGAATCCTCAATTTGTCAAATGTGCATGTCTTTGTATTATGAAAAGAGCTTGCTGTGAGGTGACAGTACTAATACTGTCAGTAGTAACACTTAAAACAAATAATAAATAATACAGTAATTTTCTTGTATAAAAATGAGAATTACTGTAATTTTTTAGAGTTTTGAATATAATTTAAAAGAAAACTACTGTAAAAAAAAAAAAAAAAAAATTCTGTATAATTTGGATGTGAGTACTAACCACTGAGCCATTATGCTGCTGCAAGCACTACAGTATTGAAATAAATGACAATACATGCATTATCAAACTCTTCAATTATTGTTGAATTAGTTGGACAACAAGGCCAACGGTGTTCACGACATAGCTGTGGCTTAGCGCCAATCCATATACACATTGTCTTTACTTATGAATAACTAAAATACAATACAGACTGTCAATTTCTACCTTGAGAAGTTCAACATTTTAAGTTTACATTGTCCCATATCATGAATGTTATAATGGCCTAACCACTGCAGTCAATAGCTTGAAGTATGCTGTTAAATAAAAGTCTGTAGACAAATTGTAACTTGTATGCAATTGTAAGGCAGTGTTTGCAAATAAGTGTTACTGTGGACAGTGGATTAACCAACAGGTTGTGTAACACTGCAATATACAGTAAAGGGCCAGATACAGAAAATGCCACAGTTGTGCATGCACAGCTGGCATTTAGGCATAAGAGTTGGTCTAACTAAAGGTCATGGATTTATTAAAATGCAAAAGGGTCATTACTGGTCATGTGAATGTAACTGTAAGTCACAAGTATCCAAACCTGTACACACACACACACACACACACACACACGGTTGCAGTGATTTTGCCAAGTAAGACATGATCCTGAATCAACATATTTTGTTAATCCTGGAACAACATTCCTGTCTGAAAACATAGTCCTAACCCTATCTCTACACCTAAACCTAACCCTAACTTAACCCTAAAATCAGAGGGAAATGAATAGCGAATAACACAGATGTAGAAGCACCTAACCCTGGTTGTAAGCATATGTTAAAACACCATTCAAGCCTTCAGATAAAAAGACACATTTGTAATCTTTCAATTAAAAAACAAAAACTATAGTTGCAATGCTATTTGCTGTCTCTTATTGGTAATCTGACTGTAATCCATGAATCTGGCCAATGACAACTGTGAGTGCCTTTTACCAGTCAAGTTTGAATACGTCTGTTGGTGTGGGCATGTGCTGCTGTTCAACATCTGCAGTACTACTTCATTCATAGTGTGTAGTACTACAGAAGGATACAGCTGATTACTGGCAATTTGGAGGAGGATTGCTCTTTATCTGCTGTGTCTGTCACTTCTGGTGCAGAATGGACCTTTTGTTCTCTGTTTTGATTTTACTTACACTTTTTTTTTTAGCAATGATTCTGAATTAAAAGACAATGTAATGTTTGTCCACATATATTATCAGAGCTATATGGAGCCCACAGGGGTCAGTAGAATATTGTTGAAAACAATATAAAACTGATTTGGAAAATACAAAGCTAACAGCAAACAGCACAGTTTGTTCCTTTCTCCACCTGTTTCAAAGGTAAAATCATGACCTCATCATGATAGTAACCCTAACTGAAAAGATGGAGAAATGCCATTTTTAGTTTTTCAATTCCTCCAGGGACTCTGAAGAACTGTTTGTGAAGAATTTGTTGATAATGTAAATTGGCATTTGAATAGTAAAACGGTTTTAGAATCAATAGTGGTGTAAAACAGTGACAATCTTGTAGATGTATCAGTTTTGTATTTCTTCAGTTTTAAGATGAGAATATTTCATTCAACTTTTGATGAAACTGTTCTACTGTTAAAGGGTTAGTTCACCCAAAAATGAAAATTCTGTAATTTATTACTCACCCTCGTGTCATTCCATATCCGTAAGACCTTCATTCATCTTTGGGAAACAAATTAAGATCTTTTTGATGAAGTCAAAGAGGTTTCTGTCTCTCCATAGAGATCCAACGCAACTACCACTCCAAGGTCCATCATTAAAGTACTTCATGTGACTCCAGTGGTTTAAACTCAATTTTATGAAGTGTCATGAGTGCTTTGTTTGTGCAAAAAAAACAAAAAAAAACATAATTTACTACTTTATTTACAAAAATATTGATCTGCAAAGGTCCATGATTCACGAGAGCTTCACATGCATGCGTGTTGTGTTCAGACTCGCCCGTCAACTCAACGCACATGCGCGAGTGTTCACGAGAGCATCACGACGCATGCGTTTTGTGTTCATGCAAGCTGGCATTGTTGCGTGAACACGCTTTTGATAATATTATTTTGTAAATAAAGTGGTAAGTGTTTTTTGCACAAGCAAATCACTCACGTTGCTTCATAAAATTGAGTTTAAGTCACTGGAGTCACATGGAGTACTTTAATGATGTCTTTTCTCTACCTTTTTGGACCTTGGAGTGGTAGTTGTGTTGGATCTCTATGGAGAGACAGAAACCTCTTAGACTTCATCAAAAAGATTTTAATTTGTGTTCCGGAGATGAACGAAGGTCTTATGTTTGTGGAACGACACGAGGGTGAGTAATAAATAACAGAATTTTCATTTTTTGGTGAACTAACCCTTTAATCAGTACAGTGTTTTAAATGTTAAATGTATTTCATTTAAAATGTGTACTGTATTTATTCAAAAACAGAATTATTAAATTCAGTTTTATACAGTATTTGTACAGACTTTTTATTTTGTCTTCCAAAATAAAACTTTTCATTTGTAATCTGTAAAATAACAGTGTTTCTCTGCAGAACTTTTAGTACTGTCAATTTATTGAAGGTGTTTGATCGTAATAATCTAGGAAAAATCTGTAAAATCACAGTTTCTTTGTAGAATTTTTAGTACTGTCACTTTTTTGAATGTGTTGGACAGTAATAATCTAGGAAAAATCCGTAAAATAACAGTGTTTTTACACTGTAAAAGAAAAATCACAAACGGTCAAATGACTGGCAGCAGTAGCTGCCAAACAAAAACCAAAATATTAAAGTAAAATATCTCAATTCAGATAAACAGCACAAACAATAATTTTACAGGAATTAGGGGAAAATCTGTAAAATAACAGTGTTTTTCTCTAAAACCTTTAATGAAAATTTCTGTAAAATGATTGTTTTTGCACTTTATCTGAATTAAGATATTTTACTTTCATTTTACGGTTTTTATTTGGCAGCCGCTGCTGAGAGTCATTTGACTGTTTTTTTAAACATTGTTTGAGCTCCATTTTCATACTGTATGAGCCATATGCAAGCGTGATGTATAATATGATATACTGTATCATATATACCATATGATACATCAGGCTCACATTTGTGGCTCATATAGTACTCAACAAAAAAACACTTGCAAACTTTTTTATATATTTTGTCAAATTCAGTATATTTTGTCTGGTTCAAACTGTCTGGTTTAAAAAAAATTAATTTAGAAAATTTTAGGTTAACTTTTTTTCAGTGTTAAGTCAGTTTAATGGCAACTGCTGAGAATGAAATACAGTAAAAACCAAGTTTTTAATCAAGTTAATACAAAGCAATACAAGGGGTAAAAATATTTTATTGGAAAATAAACTTTCATAGGAATAATGTCAGCAACTTTGCTCTAATGACAGTTTAAATAATAGTTTAAATATTAAGTTAACTACTTTATTTCCACTTTTCCAAACCGTCCTTGCACTAAATGCAGTATCTTTATGTGCATGCGGTCACAGATCGAGGAGTTTCAGAGATGTATATCTGGTATGCAGATGAACAGAAACCTGCGTGTTTGCATTCCTCAGTGAGCTGCGAGTTCAGGCACACGCAAAGAATATGACTGTTTCAGTCCTTCTCTCCCCCTCGCTCTCCATTGCCCACATTTCCTGAGTCACAAGTAAATATAAAGTATAGCCTGTTGCCTTGGTGACAGCCAAAGTGTTGATGTGCTGAAACTCATGTTTACAAATTTCACTTTTTGTGCCCTGCAATTCCTTATATGTAGTATCAATTTGGAGTTGGAAAGCTTGTCAGAAGTGTGTGCTATGATCCTCCATGGACACAGTATTTTGTATGCTACTACATATCTCCCACACAAGCACTTGTTGACGGTGTCTGAGGAGAATCTTCCCTCTTGCTGACAAGCTTGAGACCCTCTGCTTTGCCATTACAGCACCCTACTTGAGGATCACCATAGAGACACTTTCAAGTATCTAATTTACCATGTAATTGTGCATGCTAAATAGATACAGAGTTTTTGATTAATTCATGCTATCAGTTCAAATCTGATGTACAGCTTTAGTGAAGCCCGTTTCCCTATAGATTCTTGATGTAAAGAGTGTTGATAGTAGAAATAGGTAACTACCATCTGCAGTTACATCTATCATTTATCATATTCTCTGAAGAACTCTGAGAAGAAGAACTGAAAGGTACATATTAAGAATGAATATGCTCACCTTGAAAACACAGACTACATAAACAGAATTCAGACAGGCAGATGTTTCCAGATGTGTTATTCTTGCTGTATTAATATTATAAATACATTTCAAGGCTTCTCCTGTAGGTGATTCTTACCTCAAAAAGGTGTGGGATCTGTCGTTTGGAGAGGTAATCCTTCGCGTCGTTTGTGTTCATTCTTTTCGGTTATCCAGAACAGCGTTTGTAAGTCAGAGCAGCAGCTGTGTCTTGTCTATCTGCTCATCTGTTGCGTTTAACCCTCAGAGCAGCTGTGCTGTCTTGCACCATCGCATTGGGCTGTTCTCCGCTGCTTTGACGCCGATGACCTCCGGCGATGTTTCTATTCAACAGCAGTCACGCTCATGAATGCTGTGCTCAAAGTGACCCTTAGCAACGCCGCGTACTCGCGAGTAATAGCCTAATCGATATCGAGTAGCCTATCTTTTGGTGGCGATACCGCAATACAAAAAGTGATTTATCAGATGCCTTAATAGACAATAACTATTTTTTTCTCTCTCAATGTGTTTGATGTGACAACATTTTAAAAGTAATATAATTTGATAAAATATAGCCTAACCCTCTAGCACAGATAGTTTTTTAAAGATTGCTGATTTTTTTTTTTTTTTTTTAATTAAACAATTGGGATATATTTATGAGAAGTAGTAGCCTAGGCTAAATCTTTAAACAATATGTATACACATATATACACACATTGACGGAATGAGTTACGATCAGTGGTTACAACAGACTTCCAGTTCCCAGCATGCTTTGCTTCTGACTGTTAAAGGAGAGTAAATGTTAAAATTAAGTGTTATTTCATGTGTTTTGCGCAATATTAATATAGGAGGAGATCTGTTAGTGTGTAATGTTCTATTATTATGGAATTTATAAAAGGTTTTCTGGTATGTGTGAATTTTTGGGGTTACCATTGTGTTGAAGAGTAGAGCCTGTGGTTAGGTTGAAGATTGGCTAGACACTACGATGACTATAAATATAATTATTTAAATTAAAAAAAATAATAATAGTGATTGTATACTTTTCAACACAGTGTTAATCTGTCTGCCAAATATTTAGAACATTTAATTGTGCTTTTGTTAAGTAGCAGGAAAATATGAAACATTTAGTATGTAAATAGGCCTACTTATAAAATGTAAGAAATGTATTACATAAAATATTTCTCTATATATGTGTTTATACTGCATGAGTAAATATATATCCAATTTATTACACATGCATTACCATATCACATATAAATATATATTATGAAGTGTATTACTGAATATAAAATGACATACATTATGATAGTACTGTAAATATATTGTCACATATTTTTCAGTATATGAAAAGTGGCAATTCCTTATTATTCAATATATTGTAATATATTTACACAATATATTATTCTGTATATTTTCAAAATATACTGTTATATCATTTAATATATTGATCATTCATATATAGGGAAATATATTTTCTTTTCGTAAGGGGAAACACCCTGGACAGGCGGCAGTAAACAAGTTAGCCATGAATTAAGAATTCGTTCCCTCAACTTATTAATTGATTCCCTCATTTTAGGTAAATCGCTGCCAAGTTGTAGCCTACTAAATCGTTGTTTCAGTTTTGGATAAATTACGGGACGATGTGAGTACAATGTGGCTGACATTTAAAGGGATAGTTCACCCAAAAATAAAAATTCTGTCATTATTTGCATACCCTCAAGATGTTCTAAACCTGTATGAGTTTCTTTCTACTGTTAAACAAACAACCAAACATTTTTTTTTTTCATACTATGGAAGTCAATGGGGACCAGCAACTGTTACCAACATTCTTCAAAATATCTTCTTTTGTGTTTAACAGAACAAAGAAACTCATACAGGTTTAGAACAACTTGAGGGTGAGTAAATAATGACATAATATTTATTTTTGGATGAACTATCCCTTTAACAAGTTTCAGAACGATTTAACTAAGGGGAATAAATTAATAAAACGTGGCCACAAAAAGAAAAAAAAAAGTGCAGGTAACAGTAAAAAAAATGACTGTTTTCAAACAAGTTTCAAACTAAAATAAAGCCACCCCAAACTCACAGGTTAAACCAATATTATGTCTGCTCAAATAAACAGAATGCCTTTGCTTTTGGTGCCACTAGTGGCGCAGATTATCAATAATTCCTTAATTTCGTAAACACCGTAAAGGTAAGATTTTGTAATTTTAACACTGTTTGAAGGAGATACTTACTTCATTATCATTTTACTGTAGTAAAAATAACTGTAAAAAAAAAAAAAAAGCAAAACAATTAAAGACAAACTGAAATCATACTGAAACATCACTTTTATTCCAATGAAACAAAAAGCGATGCACCTTGAAATGAGTCTATCCACTTTTCACAGACTATGCACTTTTTAATTCTAAAGATGGATTTAGCCTGTCTTAAATCTTCTGAAGGAAATCTATTACTATTAGTACTATACTTATCCTACTTATCAGCAGAATTAGACCACCAAATGAACTGATACATGAGCCATGTAACTTCAGTGCCATGCCGAATACAATTGCTCCCATCTGTTGGAAATCAGTAAATTCATATTCAGTGTATGCTGAAACTCACTTTCCACTTGAGTTAAATGAACACGCACCTGCTTGAGGATTATGCACTGCCGTTGTTTGTCACACCGATCTATATTGTGTTGTGTGACAGAAGTTAGTAATATTATCCTTGGAAAGCATAAGTATATTAATCATTTTCCATGGTGTTGTTTTACTTGAAATCTGCACAAACACTTTTGTGAAAAAACACTTATTGGAACATACAAACAGGTGAGTGTTTCCATTCCCTTTGAATCACATCCTGAGTTCACATTTGGACTCACAGTGACCTCAGGGTAACTTGACTGCAAAAATATGAAAAAAATTCAACATCCTACTAATTAAAATAAACCTATATTACTCCCAACTAACCCCAGCCTTGGAAGATCTCACAAAATGTGCAGCCAGAGAGTCAGAGTTTGCAGAAGAATTTTGTGGAAGTCGCATCAGAAGTGCCACAGTCTCTAGCTTGAGCCCTCAGAGGTTTTGGGCTTATGATTTAAGTCTGTTTCATCCTTTTCATCAGGGTGAAAAGAAACCCGTTGTTCATCCATGCGTTTGGATTGCACTCTCTGAATTAGGCTGAAGAAGTCTTCATCTGGGTCTGGTGCTGGGGGCAAAGAGCACCTCTGATCATTGATCCTGGAGGACTGGAGGAGGGGAGAGGTGATAAAGTTTACAACATGCAAACAGAGGAACTTTGAGGAATGTAAGTGTAAATCACATTTGTACATCTTGCATTTGATATTGAATTTCAGGTACTACTGTTACCTGATACTTTATGAGCATGTTGAAAAACTCGTCACTAGGTTCACGTGGACTACATGCCTCACACAAATGTTCCACATTGTTCTGTGCTATCCTGATGCCCAGGCGGTCCCCTATACTGGCTCTCTGGTCATCCAGTCTGCGGCTCTGGGAACTGGCTATCAGGTCAAAGAACTCCTCTGTCTGGGTAAGCGAGATGAGGGAGGAGGCTCCAGAAAGTAAAGGGGACTGAGGCATGGAGGACTGGGGCCCAGTCGAGGCCCCTTGGGCCTGGGCATTGGGCTGTTGAGGGAGCTGGCAGCGCCGGTTCTCCATGCCGCTGCTTCTGGGGTCTCTGAGCACAGTGAAAGGGCAGACCTCATTAGAGGTGACTGGGACTTAACCTTAAAAAAAAGAATGCAGAGCAAAAGATGAAACATTTTCGCAATGGTTAATGAAATTACTTATTTTGAAGAACATGGTGACCAATCTCACAACATGATAAAGTTGAATAAAAAGCCAGTAACCATTTTAGCAATCATTATTCCCAAAATGATGTAAATATATACTAAAAACTGAGGCACGTTTAAACGTATCAACTTTTTTTTTAAAGCAACTTGCTTCTGTAAGCCTGAAAAGTTTACTAATGTGTGAAATAGGTCTGGGATAATAACTTATTTTAGAGTTAGCATAAGCATAAGCTGCAATCCAGCAAAGTTGGAATGAGTGAACAATTTAAATTAAAAACCAATTTTATATCAGTTTGTTCCAAGTGCTAGAAGCTGCACAAAAGAATAATATTAAATAGTCTAATTTAACAAAAAAAAAAAAAAGAAAAAAAAAGTGATATATAATAAAATCTAAAAAAAAAAAAAAAACAGATTTAAAAAAATAAATATAACATGTAACATCAAATAGAACAATTTAGATATTTTATTATAAATGCAGTATTTAAACACGACATATTTCACATATGACAAAGTTTTAAAATGACTTACAGTTTTATCCTTTTCAAAAAATCCAAAACCAATAAAGTTCACAAAGGCGCTCTCTACAGGGACTTCATCTGAGAACGGCCATACAGCAATTGCCACAGCCTCGGGCACTAAATAATTTGCTTGGCAGACATGTCAAGCAGACCTTTCTCTCCCAAGATTGAAACGTACATATTACTGAACAGCTTGCAAATCTTCTCTAACATAAAAAGAAAATAAATACAAGAAAAAATGCCTTATATTCCAGCAAAAATGAGGATGACTTCCCTATCTTCTACACCCAGGTTTCCTATGTGCAGGGCTGTCTGTTTTTCGAGGGGGAGAGGGAGAGAAAGGGAGAGTGAGGGGGGAGAGATAGAGAGAAATGGGGCGCAGTTGCCCCTCTCCGCTTACATCATGGTTGCTATAGGAACTGGAAATCGGCTTCCAAATCTCGCTCCCGTTGTTCACTCAAACACAGACATATGCACACCAACAAAAACACACACTGTCTGGTGCATACAGACACACACACGCACACACACACACACACACACACACACACTGGCTTGCATTCCTGCATTGTTGAGTTCCATTCATTGCCTCCTGGGGGATCAGTTGCCTCTCTCTTTCCACAGTCAGGAAAACTAGAGCACAATTATACCAGGATACAGTGGCCAAGATTACTGATGTATCTGTCATTTTCGTGTCTTTGTTTCAAGCGATGCTGAGCCACTGTCAGCAGAGCACAAGGAGGAGGGGATGCTTGGAAGCTACCATAAGGAGGAGGCAATAAACAATGATTCTGGGATAAACCAAAGCAACATAATGTTGCCTGGGGCCCTTTGCCTGAAATGAATGGATGAATGCCACTCCATTTAGAATTCCCCAGGGGGAATAGAGCAGTCTTTCTTGGGATTCCCTCCAGTCCAGGTCCATGTGCCAGCCAGCAGGCAGTTACAAGAACAGGTCCAGATCATCAGTGCTCTCAACTCTCAACTACTCTCTACTATGGTTCACCACATTACATGTGCAGTATATGTATGTGTGTATATATATATATATATATATATATATATATATATTAGTGCTGTCAATCGATTAAAAAAAAAACAACTAATTAATCACACATTTTTTGTAATTAATCACAATTATTTGCACCTAATATTAAAGTTTTTCATATATTTTTGTATTGTAATACTTTCACATTGAATCTCCAAAATAATGTGGAAACAACATAAAGATATTTTAAATATTTGTTTAATGGCATCTTTTTACTTGCTGTGAATGAAGGCCAGTATCACTAATACCAGTACTGATACTGATGTCTCTATTAATTTTTTTTTTTCTCAATTTTAGCCATTAATTATAGCCATTCAACATTACAGTAACATTTCAAAGGTTTTGAAAAAAATATAACAATCTTCACATAAACCCATTGTAATAAATGTCATATTTAGCTGTGCTTTCAGTATATCAGGACTCAACGATAAAGTTTTTTTTTTTCTACTGGCCCAGGTGATCTGGACTATTGGTGTAACACTTAAGATCCACAGAAGAAGATGATGATGATGATAGCATAACACACAAGGTTTATTAGAATTAATAAAAATAGACAGCCAACATGCAAAACAGCATGCTAACATGAGACAATACCGGACACTGAATAGAACACAGGCAAGAACTTAAATACAGTGATGATTAAAGGGTTAGTTCACCCAAAAATGAAATTTCTGTCATTACTCACTCTCATGTCGTTCTAAACCCGCAAGTGTTCATTTTCGGAACACAAATTAAGATATTTTTGATGAAATCCAAAGGTTTTTTATCTCCCATAGAAAGCAACAAAATTACCACATTCAAGGTCCAGAGAAGTAGTAAAGACATCATTAAAATAGTCAATGTGACTGCAGTGGTTCAACCATAATATTATGAAGCGACGAGAATACTTTTTTGTGCGAAAAAAACAAAACAAAAATAATGACTTTATTCAACAATTTCTTCTCTACCCTGTCAGTATGCAGTGATGATGAGTGGTAGTGTCCATGGTAACTGATGAGTGGCGGGAAACTAGAACAAAGGAACACATGTGATGATGAAAACAGACAGAAAGTTCATGAAAACTAAAACAATCTGAACATGACTGTGACATTACATGGCTGCTGACATCTGAGGGCCGACCGATAAAGACGAGGCCGATGGATCCACTGGCACAGATGGAGGGCTGATGGAACTGAGCGTTAGGTGGAGCCATAGCACCCGAGGACTGGGGCGATGCCGGTGTGATCGAGGACGAAGGCGAGGCTGAAGGGAAGGAGGAACCCACTGCAGCTGAAGGGGTGGAAGGCTGGAGCGCAGTGGACAACCCGTAAGTCCGTGGTGGAAGTGGTGTGACGACAGACCAAGGGGGAGCCAGTGGGAAGAGGGAACCCGGTGGAGCCACTAGGCAGAGGGTCTCCGGTGGAGCTGAAGGTAGAAGGAGCCAAGGTGGAGCTGACAGGTTGATAGGCCGAGATGGAGCGAAGTGATTAGAGGCCGTAGGATCCTTTTGCACGGGTGCTGCTGGTGGTTGCGCGACCTGCGGCTTGACGTCATAGCAGGGCTTTCCCGGAGATGGCACAGGGCTGCTAACATCTGGAAGTGGCGGGGCTGGAGGACTGGCTAGGCACTGTGGTGGTGGTGATGAAACGAAACTTGATAGGATGACAGTAATCATGACACAGTCCTCACAGGTTAAAGTAAAGAATAAATACCGGTTTATAATGCTCACCATGCTGTCCTTACAGCAATAATTCAGAACAGACTGACGAATCACAATTCTTAATGTTCACTTTGGACAATAAAGATGATCCAGATACCGGGTGGTCAAAAATAAATTATCCTGATACCAGGTGGGATAGGGTGGGAGTCGACACGTCCCCATACACATCCATCAGCCAGTCCTCCGTCTTCGTTCCCTCAGCCATTGGTGTCGCAGGCTCACTCCCCTTGTCAGATAAACTACAGGGTTCCACTTTCGGGGCGATTATGAGTCCTGTTCTCTCTTCCTCGGGCTCTGGCTCAACATCTGCGGGGGCACACATGATTCCTCCATGGTCGATGGTGTTGAAGTATGCTGTGGGTTTGGCTGTGCTCCAAATCTTAACGTGATGCTCTCCAGACACCTAATGGTGGTCTCTCTCCAGTCCAGTCCTGTGGTGTCTGGGAGGTTGATAGAGTAGTGGAAGGTTGCCAATTAATCCAAACAGACAGCCAACATGCGAAACAGCATGCTAACATGAGACAATACTGGACACTGAATAGAACACAGGCAGGAACTCAAATACACAGTGATGATTAACTAAAAGACGAAAAGCTGTGAGTGGTAGTGTCCATGGTAACTGATGAGTGGCGGGAAACTAGAACAAAGGAACATGTGATGAATGAAAACAAACAGAAAGTCCATGAAAACTAAAACAAACTGAACATGACTGTGACAATTGGTGCAGTCAAAACTAATGTGTTAATTTATTTGATTCATTTGTTTAACACGTTACAAATATTTAACACAATTAACACAGTACCTAACAGTGTATAATCATGCTAACTGGGTTCTGCTCACCAGCTCCATGAAGCGAGAGAACGGCCAACCGAGGATGTGCCGCAAGTAGGCATATTCTATGATCAGCTAATCTAATTAAAGTGATTTTAAACCATTCAAGCACGATAAGATGCAAAAGAGAAATCAGTTCGGTAAAATTCGATAAAAAAATGCACCGTTTTGGTGAGTATACTTGTAAGCACAGTCTAAAATAAGTTAAAAAGTCTTAAATGAACTTAAGGAGTTGGGAGAAAATCAGATGTGTGTCAGATCCATGTCTTGTGCATCATGTCTTAAAGTGACCGCAGCTTAATATACCCTCTGCAGTTTGCAACATTAATGTTAATCAAAGAACAAAAGAAAAACAGAAAATCACTCACTACTCTTGACTGAATAACTTTTGTAGCTTTAAGGATTAACTTACATTATATTCATCTATATTCAGTTTCTGTAGTATTTCTTATATGAATACTACTGTTAGACCTACCTGAAAATCTAAAAAACTAAAAGCACTGTTTACTTAAATTGTATCATTGTTCTATTGTATTTACTTGTGCTATTGCTTGCCATTATTTGTTCTAATTTTATTACCAACTGTTTACTTGTCTTTAAAAATGTTTGAACTTTATATTAGTTAGGCTAATATATTTTGTTCTGGTATAAAAATAGTCACGGAGAATTGTGAAATTTCACTGGTATGTAAAATATTGGTGTCAAAACAACGTTATTTATTAAAATACAAGGTTACATAGGTCAAAAACAATGAAAACAATAACTTTTTTTTTAATTGGTGAGGCCAGTGGGAAAAATCCTTAGCATTGAGCACTGGTATTAAATGCACAGCTGAATGTGACATTTATTATAATGGTTTATGAAGAATGTTTTAAGTTAATTTAAAAGAAAAGTTGTTATATTTAAAGTTATATTTAAAGCCTATTAAATGTTAAAAATTATGGCTTTCAATTATACTTTAATGTTGATCGGCTATAATTACTCATTTCATCCCCAGAAATTCAGAAAAAATATGGATACACATAAAATTATTCCCTGCTGATGGAATGACTTGCTCAGTTGGAACAGCTGAGTCTTTAGCCATTTTCAAATAAACTGCTAAAGACACATCTTTTTTGTCAACACTTGAACCATTGCTATGTGCACTTTGCTACAATAACTGGGACTTGACACTTGCTGTTGCCCTCATGTTGATTTGATTGCTTCTATTGTTCTCATGTAAGTTGCTTTGGAGAAAAGCGTCTGCTAAATGATTAAATGTAAATGTAATGTAAATTTAATTACAACATTTTTCAAAGATCTGTATGAGCCAAGTGAGACCTGCACATAAAAATGCCTTTCCTGTGGTTTGGCTCTCATAAAATATATATTTGTGAAACCTCATGTTGCTATTAAGCCAACAAGGTCTTTACGGTCTTTAGACGCACCACTGGAGTGAGAGCAAACATCACCCTTCTTTGTAAATGCACTGCCATAAAGAAGCTTTTCAACCCTCCATTAGGTAAGTGCCCTGCCAAATAGGAAAATCCATCAGCTTTTGTGAAAGCCATTAAGTCATACCTGTCCATTTAGCTATCACTCTCCACTCATACACAAAAGCATCATAGATCCAAACTTTCCTGTTTGCACACAATATGTGATACAGCATGTGTCACAGCATCATGCAAATAAGTGCCTCTCACACAACCTTTTTGAGAGCATACATAGTTAGTGTATCCAAATTTAGAAACGCAAAATGACTTGGCTTTCTATGAAAATGGATTCTGTGCTAATATTGAATGGCTGTAAGGGCAAGAACACACATTTGTTGAAGCACCCAGCATGACTGCAAGCAGGATGCCTGCAGTCGTGCACCTGGGTTCTCTCTAATCAGATGCATTTATTATCACTGTAGTTCTGCCATGTTGTTTTAGTGTTAAAAATAGCATTATGTCATCTCAAGCTTAATTATAAGCCAGGATAGGAAAAATGCTAATCAGAAGAATCTTTCTCACCCTTACTTTCCTGCTCTCACTCCACTATTGCAAAAAGCCCCCCAAAATACAATTTTCTATTTTTCATTTATTGATTAGTTTGTTACTTGAACACAATTCAACACAATGCACTAAAAACCCCAGATAAAAGCTTTTTTATGCATACTGGCCTGTTATCAAAATGGCCATATTAGCATGTTAGGCCTAGGCCAAAATAAAAAAGTTTAAATTGCTGATTTTGTTTAAAAGTTGGTATTGATATTATTTTTACACAGTTTTGAAGAATGCTACAGAGAGATTATCGTTACTTAACATTACCAAACATTTAAACATTTTACATAAGAAAAGTTGGTCAAAAATGTGGAATATGATTACATCAAGGCTGCATAAGGGAATGTGTGCACGACGAGGATGTCGATTTTGTGTTCTAACCGTACAGTAGGAGAATGTAGCAATGAACTTGAACAGACTGGATGGTATCACCATTTAAAAAATAATACGTGTCTTAAAGAATTCTACTCGTGGTTGTTGTGTAATTTTGGTGCTCTATTTAGCGTCAGTGTCCAAGGACTACTGCCTTTATCTCGTTGCATCTGTTACCAGGAGCGTTAATGTCAACAAAGTCATTCCATATGTGACGCTCAAATGACTGTGATCCTGCGAATTTAAGGGTAGGGTGGCTTTTGTTGTTAAATATAGTTGATTATACCCTTTTAGTCTAGATTTTCTGTTTATGCTAGCTGGTATTTTGGGATTTTCGTGGTTGAACTCAGTCTAATAACTTACGTAGTAGGAAAAAAAACTTACGTAGTAGGCGGTAGTAGGCCTACTAGTAGACAAAAATATAAATTCAGCCACTAGGGCAATGTTAGACATAAAAGAAGCATAACCAGGTTATATTGTCATTTGAATTTGACTGGATTGAACAAATTATTTATTTACCAATAAATTATAGCGTACATATGATTTATCTGAATTATGTGGATATTCAAAACCTATGAGGCTGGTGAAAGAAACGGTAGTTCACAATATGTAGTTCACACACAGTGAGTGCACACTCTGATTTCCATGGAGAAAGTGGTAGCCTACCAATTTACCATCTGATATAATGGCTGTATGGAGCTAATCTCCAAATAATTAATTATACCTTATTTATAGACCCTTTGTTTTTTTGTGTGTGTGTTGCTTTTTAATAGTTACATTCTCATTCCGTAATATGTTACAGGTCCTTTGTTAATTGTTAATGTAATCTGTAAATATTCTTTCAGATACACGCAAAGACACTTATGTGCAAAAAACAAAACAAAACACACACGCACACACACACTAAAGCCATCTAAAAACAACCATTGGCGCATCAAGCTCTTTAGATACATACAGGTGAATGTTTGATTTTTATGAGAAAGTTTTTTTGTTTTAATGAAATGTTTAAACGTCAGAGTGTGACTCATCCGCTGTGCCAAATTCAGGACGTACTTTCCTCATGGACTCTTTAGATAAAGTTGATCCGAATAAATCTGTGCAAAAAGGATTTTGCAAAGAGCATTTATCAAACAAATCAGAAAACAACGCATCAAGGACACCTCAACTTTCGCAGACTATGAGTCATTTCCAAAAGTTTCCACAAGATGACACCCTTTCTCCAAAATTAGACTCACTATCTTGTGCAGAGCTTTTGAAGAAGAATTTACCTACATCCAAAGCCTTACACAGTCTACGAATGAAGATCCAGCAACAGAAACTGAAGAGCGAGATTCGAACTCCAGCATCTGTTGAGAACGATCGACGACATCTTACCAGAAAAGTTTGCAGGGTGACAAACAAAGGTCTGCATTGTCACTGAACATTACGGTATTCACAAAGCACAGACAAAAAGATATAGAGGAACAGATGTCACTTAGATGACTTAGAACTTTTTTTTAAGTCTGTGTTAAATTAAAATACAATGTAATTTGAGGTAATCTCTTTTAGAATCAAAAGCATCACGGGGTACAAATGGAGTAATCGGATTGGCTGTAAGGAAAAACCCTGTAAGCTGTTTTTCACCCAATGCCGACCAAAGATCTTATCTCCGGGGTGAGATATTTAATACAATTCTTCCTGACCCAGAATATAATATAAAAATGTCTCAGAGGTTTCAAAGCACCTTGGCCTACTAAATGCCTTACACAACAGAATAGAGCAATTTAATTAAGCATTAAAACTACACTATCAGGAAAAAAAATACAAAAATTGTATCTTTAGGGGAACTTGTCACTGGGTCAGTACCTTCAAAATGACATCTTTGTCCCTTATTTACCCCTAAAAGCTTCATAGACGTGTACTAAAGGTGCAGATTACTACTCTAACCCTTGTGAAAAAGAAGTACACTTTAGCATACTTTTAAAAAGATATTATGAAAATAATATACTTAAGAGCGAACTGAATGCAATGATTTCGGACACTTAATTGTAAATTGAAAATGTGTTATAGTTTAAATTTATAATAAATGCAATTAGTTGAACTTAAAAGTTATTTTTTAACAAACTTTTTTCTATGTAATATAATTACTTATATTGTTTGAAATATGGTTAAAGTGGTACTGTGGAATGCACTGACAAGCATTTATGATAAACTAAAATATACTTTAATGTCATTTCTTGAAACTTGTATTTGTATGTCATGTAGTTAAATATATTTGTACACATCAGTAATGATAAAGTTACAGTTTAGTACATTTGAAATATGTAATATCAAATAACACACTACAGTTAAAATTATAATCAATACTTTACATGTTGTTACACACATCAAAATAAGAGTACTTCTTTAAAGCACAACAAAAGATTATTAAATCATAATGATTTATTTGAAGTGGCCTTTTGTTTAGTTATTATTATTACCTCCAAGTTCAGTTTTTTAAAATACACTTTTTAAGATTTGAAGTACACTACAAGTGCACATTCAGTACAATTAAGCACACTTCTTTTTCACAAGGGAAGGTACTAATATGTACCTTTCAAGGGTAGATAAGGTACAACGTTGTCCCTTTAAGGGAACTGCCCCAGTGAAAAGCTGTTCTACCCGTTCATGTTTGCATTTTTTTTACATTTTCCTTTCTTACCTTGCAGCAGAGCATTCTACATACATATCCGCCTGGAGGAATGCCCAGGGGCTTGTGAAACTAATTTTGAACTCACCATGCACTGCTTTTTCACAGGCTGAAAGAGTCAGCATTAAGGGTAGGCCACAATTCAATTGCATTGAGTGGGCACGCAGAATCAAACTCAGCATATTATGCATGCTTATATCATATTTATCTGCAATTATATGCACCTTTGCATTATTTTAAATTTGTCTAGTTCTCATGCATGCACTTTCTTTACAGATCAGTGTAAGTGGTCAAACAAGAGGGCTCCTCAACAGCCTGTTTTAAATGCTCAACCAAATGGAGACCAGTGTTCAAACCAATTTAAAAAGGAAGAGGATTCTTCTGAGAAGTATGCCAACCCCTTGAGAGCTCAAGCTCAAGACTTATGCATCAACAGTGCAGCTTCTTCATGCCTGGTCAAAGCATTTCCATTGGGACACAGAAATCATTACTACTTTAGGGCATCACAAAATTCCACCTCAAAAGTCTTTGTTAAAAACTGTGATATTACAAAGATAACAAGTCCACTAGTAGCAGGTAAAGAAAATGAAGGCCAAACGAAATCAAACAGGCAAGCAAGACATAATATCCAAGTGCGTGAATTGGGAGCCATTGAGAGAAGGAAAAATGGGCTGCAAACGAGGAAAGAAGCAAAGCAAGAGGATGAGAGGAAGCAAAGGAATATGCATGAAGTAGTTTGAAAACAAAGGCAAGCACTCCACGGGGCCATGAAAGAACAGCAACAGGAGTGCAAGGTATGTAAATGAATGTTGGATGGAAAAAGCAATAAGCAAATGTTCTTACCTAGAGAAATTAAGTACTCAAGGGTTACCACTTTCATACTGTTACAATAATGGGATATAAATGTGCACTTACACAGAACAGAGGAGGTTCCAAGGAGAAGAAGAGATGTGCTCATGAAGCTGACACAACTGAAGAACAATTGCATGTCTTTCCTAGACAGAACCAAAGTGTGACAGTGTGAATCTACTGCAGAGCCCATTGCTCCCTTTCTCAGCCTCAAGAGGGCAGTGTTGAGTCAGCAAGTATTTAAATCACAGAAATAGACATTATACATGTATGGCCAAATGTGGACATGAAAGACCACACCCATATGTTTCATTTAAAAGCTACAGACATTGATATTGAATTGCTCCTCCTTTATCTGCTATCACAACTTTTTAGAAAGGCTTTTCAATAGATGTTGGAATATGCTGAGGGGATTTGCTCCCATTCTGGGCTGCGTGCCATTCAGAATTGAATTGATAATGCCTTTTTAATTCTAATTCAGTTACTGAAATTGAACTGAATTTTAATCAAGGTAGCAAACAGGATGTAAAATTGCAATTTTAGACAGAAAAGCAAAGTTTATCAAGGCATAGATTGACTGACAGACAGAATAGTTTGAAATAATTTTTGAAATAATATATTTTTAATGTTTTTGAAAGAAGTCTTTTATTCTCATCAAGGCTGCATTTATTTGATCAAAAATACAGTAAAAAACTGTAATATTGTGAAATATTATTACAATTTGAAATAACACCTAATACATGACGTTACAGTTTTCACAAATTCACGTTTTTGTAGTTTACACAGAGACGATAACGGTATTGTTTTCAAAAACTTGCACTTTGAAACCATTTTCCAAGTTTGTGTTTTCAGGCCCCCAAAACGCTGTTGTCGTGTAAATAAATGACCAAAACACATAAAAAGTTTTCCATTTTTAGGGGCCGTTTACATGTCACCGTTTTCAACTAAAAACAGAAAACTTTTTTTGATATGTTTTGGCCGTTCATTTACATGACAACGGTGTTTTGGGGGCCTTAAAAAAATGCTAACTTTTCTCAAGATCTGTGTGAACGGGGGTTGTTTTGACAACGCTGTCGTCTGTACGCTTAAAAAGCAAAGGAAAAACATTTTCATTTTAGTACATAGTTGTTGTGTAAACGCTACCCTAATCTTTTTGAGATAGTGTAGACAGACAGAAACAAGTCAGTTTTTCAGTTCTGGAGAGTGCTGTCCCATTGGGTTGCAAAAAAAACAAAAATAAAAAGGCTGGATTTAAATGCAGCAGTACTTCTTTATTACAAAACTCAAAAGAAACAAAATCAAGCATACATAGATGAGAACAAACAATGAACTGATCGAGCAGGGTTTAAATACACAAGGCAAACTATTCAACTAACTGAACAACAGGTGCACATGATAATCAAATCAAAGAGAAACCATAGAAACAAAATCAAACACAAGAAACTGAACTAAAACATGCTAAACCCACCCACAACAGACACAGAATACCCATTACGGTTGCGTGGCTGTATGCTTGATTTATGCAACAGTTTTATTTTAGTATTATTTATAGATTTTTTTAATATTTTGAATTAGCTTTTATTTTTAATATTTTTTAATTTTTCATTTAAATTTTAGTTTAAGTTTTAGGACTTTTGTTATGTGTTTTTTTCTTCCATTTTTATGATTTTTTGATCATTCCGATCATACTTTGATTACACATCTGCCATCTTTGAACCAGCAGAGCTGAGCAGGTGGACCAGAGCTCAGGCACACTGATTGAAGCTGGCAGTCCTGTGAGTGCAGCTGATGTGAGCTGGGCTCAAAACCGTTTGGCAACTCATAGACACAGAGTGGAAGCTCTCAGGAAGACAATTGGTGCTCTGGATACACACATGGATGATGAGGCAGCCTGGCTGGGAATCACAGACCACAAAGGGGCTCTGAGACGGTCACAACCTGCTGGACAGGGCATCCGTGGAGCCGAATCAAGGGAAACTTTGTCTGATTGTGTATCTCTTGATAGAGATACAGAGACAAACCACAGACAAAAAGGAGTGTCAATTAAAAATGAGATTAAAGATGAAAAAGATGAAGTGGGTATGTGCCTCAGTTTATTACTGTCAAAGAATATGAAACAGTTGGCCCTCACTAAAGCATTTAAAATCTTTGGAAGAAATACAGCATTTTTTATTATTTTAATATATGTATATATATTTTAGATATGGGACTGTGTGTTGCAGAGACAACATATAGACCGCAGATTGACCAGACAGAAAGAGGACAAGAGGTGCGAAGTGATAGCAGTGAGAGCACTGACTCCACCAGCAAAGTGATACATTAAATAACATTGAAGGAACTGTTTTTCAATATTATATTTATTTAGTTTTTTTTTTTTTTTTCTTAGGACAGATAGGGTAAGATGACCACAAACTTAATTTTTATAGTAGATTTTTACATACAGTAGATGGCACAAAATCTAATCTCAGCACATTTCTTTTTTTTTTTTCCCAGTTCATCTAAATATCAACATTTGTGAAATTTACTCAGTCAAAACAGTTAACTGATCAAATTTTTGTGTCTATGGAAAAAAGTGATCTATGACACTGTAAAAAGTTGAATATCAAACTTTTTTTTTTTTTTAAATGTTTGATAATTTTTTTACCTATAGAGTAATAGTGCATCCTTCATATCTCCGAAAAGTCTTTAGTTTTATCACATTTATAAAAGATAGGTACGCTGTATGGAGTCTTTCCGAAAACAGCCTGGAGGCATGCCGTGTGAGCGGAGCTAAAGAGTGACGAACAAGCGCAGCTTTTGCGTAGCGATCGTCTGCAAGCTATCAATGGTCAGCTAAACAACTGTATTTAAACACACACAATACAGCATCGCATTATCCCTGGATAACTTTTGAATCACTATAATGAATATAACGTATAGTGAATGATGAATAATGAATTTATGAATTAACTACGTTCGTGTTGTTTACATTATATGCACTTTTTACATTATATGCAACAAAACAGACATTTGAAGCAGTTTTACTCACCACCTGCAGTTCTGATAAATCTGTAAATCCAGCGTAGAACTGGAAACCATATGAAACCATAAGCACCAATACTGAGGGCTCGAGCAGCCACGGAAAAACACAAGATATTCTCCATTCATTTTAACCAATAAAAAAGTGATTGCAACTATCAGTTTCTATGGTTATTTTAATAACAAATATCGAGAGCGCATCAATGTAATGCGTGAGCACAAAACTCTCAGCTCCACTTAATGCTGGGTTCTTTGGGAAGCAAGGTTATCTTTCCCTCACAACCAAAAACACACTTCTTTGGTGACATTGTTGATTTCGTGAATTCCTGTGACCTGTGCAGTGCTGCCAGGGTTGCCAGGTCCCAGAAATATTTCCAGCCCAAAGCTTACTCAAAACCCGCCCAAAAGGAATGAAAACTAGCCCAATTTCCCTCTGCCCCATCTAATCATTGCTGACAGCTGCATTATTCCCATAATTTGCCTTAGTAAACTATTTTTATTTTTATTTATTCTGTTTTAAATCTAATTTTGATCATTTTAGCAAGACTTGTTTATATGTAGCATGTGCACATTATTTTATCTGTATTTTATTCCTTCATTCACTAAATTTTCATTTTAATTTTTCTTGTTCTCTTTCTTTGATTTTAATTTTCAGCATTTTTCATGATAAATTTTAAAATTAGGGCTAGGCATTATGACCAGAAATATTATGACAATATTATTTTTCCATATCATACGGTGTAGATATTAATCACAATATTAATTTGCCATTAATGGGGAAGGATATGCTCTCCACATGTTTGTTAGACCTTGAGAATGAATGTAAACTTTGTTTGTTCACAATTAAACTGAATTAAGCCACCTCTTAATTTAGGGCCCCATTAAATATATTTTATTTCCCCTGTGTTTTATGATTTAATACAAATTTATCATCAACAATAGTGTTAAATGAAATGAATTAATAAAACTTTAACAATTAATTATCAATTAGTCAATCTTAAATGAAAATATAATTAATTTACAACAAAACATTTCATTTTTATTTTTTGTCAAATAAGATGCTGCACGACAGATCTGTTTGATATTAAAACATGTATGAAAAACATTTTGGTTGTATGATATTCCTTACAAACAATGGTAATATTATTATTACACTACATTTTACTATATCATAGTAATATATTTCTGTTAAAATTTCTTCCAAGTTAAAGCAAACTTGCAGACTTATGTGACGTGCTTTGACTGGCTGTTGTCGCGTTCATTTCTGCTGTGTGAAAGCCTTGAAATTTCTGCTGTTAGAGAAACTCACGTAATAGTTTGTGGTGACATCATACGCCCCCATACCGTCTCTCCTCCATCCTTAGGTTGCCAGGTATTCATTTCAAGGATACTACACATTAGTAAAAGGATCAGTTTTCATTTCCTTTGTCTACAGATAAACCTTTTGGCAGCCGCAGCACATTATAAAAGTAGCACAAAAAAACCGCAACCCGCGGCTCTGTAATTTTTCCCGCAACTGCATTCCACGACCCTGGCAACTATGAGCGCTGCCGACAACTTCTGTAAAGCCGAACACGCGTTGATGGGCATGCTCTTGCTCTCTCGCAGGAACTGCTGGGGAAGTGCCCGTACAAGGAATTCCGACCTTTCTGATGTCACACAGGCACATACTCGAAAAAAAGACCGCAACTCTACCTGCGCGACTCCACCGAGCAAGGCACTTGAGTATTGCTCTTTTCTTTTTCCTTCTTTCCTTCCTCTTTATACAGTTTGTTCTTGTCTGTCTATCTTGCGACCTGTTTCAGATATGTGCTTCCAAATTCCCACTATTACTATCATTCGTAAATCGCGTGCCACACGTTGGAGGCAGTGCAATCATAACAACCTGCGTATTTTACCCATGTCATCTAGTACATTACTTTCTATCTCTATTGGTCTCTGGAATTGTCAATCTGCTGTAAACAAAGCAGACTTCATTACATCTATTGCTACTCATTCAGGTCTCCATCTCATGGCTCTGACTGAGACATGGATCAAACCAGAGGACACTGCCACACCGGCAGCCCTCTCCTCTAATTTCACTTTCTCTCACACCTCACGCCAGATTGGGAGGGGCGGTGGCACTGGTCTGCTTATGTCCAATGAATGGAAGTTCAATCCTTTACCAGCTCTCTGTGACTACAGCTCATTTGAATCACATGCAATTACCATCACCTACCCTACTAAAATCCATGTTGTAGTGCTTTATCGTCCCCCAGGTCAGCTAGGTAACTTCTTGGAGGAGTTAGATGTGTTACTCTCATCCTTCCCTGAGGATGGTACTCCCCTGCTAGTACTTGGAGATTTCAACATCCATCTAGACAAACCTCAGGCTACTGACTTCCACACTCTGCTTGCCTCGTTTGATCTCAAGCGAGTGTCTACTACAGCTACCCACAAATCAGGTAACCAATTGGACCTCATCTACACACGCTGCTGCTCCACTGATAATACACTGGTTACTCCACTACACACCTCAGACCATTTCCTCATCACATTTAATCTCAACCTGACCCCTAACTCAACACACACTCCACCACACGTTACTTTTCGGCGAAACCTACGCTCACTCTCACCCTCCCACCTATCCTCTTTGGTCTCATCCACACTTCCTCCCCCTAAACAGTTCGCATCATTGGACACTAACAATGCTACTGACACTCTTTGCACCACACTAACATCTTGCTTAGATGACTTCTGCCCCCTCTCATCCAGACCAGCCCGCGCCACCCCTTCTGCCCCCTGGCTATCCGATGTTCTCCGTGAGCATCGGTCTAGACTCAGGGCTGCAGAGAGGAAGTGGCGCAAATCTAAAGATCCTACTGATCTTAGCTTCTATCAGTCACTCCTTTCTTCTTTCTCTACAAAGGTCTCCAATGCTAAAACCACATACTATCACAATAAAATTAGCAATTCTACTGATTCCCGCACACTTTTCAAAACTTTCTCTTCTCTTCTTTGCCCTCCTCCCCTCCCTCCCACATCAGCTCTTACAGCTGATGACTTTGCCACATTCTTCACACATAAAATAACAACTATCAGCAGCCAATTCTCCACATCACATACTGACAATAACATCATAATGGAAAACACACAAATTCTCCCCTCCTTCTCTATGCTCTCTGAGGCAGATGTTTCCAAACTCATCCTTTCCAGTCACCCTACTACCTGTCCGCTTGACCCTATCCCCACTCATCTTCTTCAGGCCATCTCCTCCTCAATTGTACCTGCACTCACTCACATTATCAATTCTTCTCTTCACACTGGAACATTTCCCACAGCTTTTAAGCAGGCTAGGATTACACCACTGCTTAAAAAACCCACTCTGAATCCAGCACTTTTAGATAACTATAGACCGGTATCCCTTCTTCCATTCATTGCGAAGACACTTGAGAGAGTTGTGTTCAACCAACTGTCTACTTATCTCACACAGAACAACCTCCTTGACAACAACCAATCTGGCTTCAAGACTGGCCACTCAACTGAGACTGCCCTGCTCTCAGTTACTGAAGCCCTGAGATTGGCACGAGCAACTTCAAAATCATCTGTACTCATCTTGCTGGATCTGTCTGCTGCGTTTGACACAGTTAACCACCAGATCCTCCTGTCAACCCTCATGTCGAAGGGCATCTCAGGAACCGCACTCCAGTGGTTCGAGTCTTATCTCTCAGGTAGGTCTTTCAGGGTATCTTGGAGAGGTGAAGTGTCCAAGTCGCATCATCTTGCTACTGGGATACCTCAGGGCTCAGTGCTTGGACCACTTCTCTTCTCCATCTACATGTCATCACTAGGATCTGTCATTCAGGAACATGGTTTTTCCTATCACTGTTATGCTGATGACACACAACTCTACCTCTCATTCCAACCAGATGATCCAACGGTCGCTGGTCGCATCGCAGCCTGCCTGACAGCCATTTCTGCCTGGATGAAGGACCATCACCTTCAACTCAACCTAGCTAAAACGGAACTGCTTGTGGTCGATGCCAACCCAACACTTCATCACAACCTTTCCATTCAACTTGAGTCGTCAACCATAACTCCTTCCAGGATGGCCAGGAACCTTGGAGTGGTGATGGATGATTGTTTAAGCTTCACAGATCATATTGCTACAACGGCCCGGTCCTGCAGATTTGCCCTGTACAACATTAGGAAGATCAGACCCTTCCTATCGGAGCATTCCACACAAATTCTTGTCCAAGCTCTTGTTCTATCCAGACTGGACTATTGTAATGCTCTCTTGGCAGGCCTTCCAGCATGCACTGTCAAGCCTCTACAACTGATCCAGAATGCTGCAGCAAGACTGGTCTTTAACGAACCGAAGAGAGCGCATGTCACACCTCTCTTCATCAGTCTGCATTGGCTGCCAGTAGCTGCTCGCATCCAATTCAAGGCTCTAATGTTTGCCTACAGAACATCCACTGGCTCTGCACCTCTATACCTAAACTCACTACTTCAGACTTACGCGCCCTCCAAAAGCTTGCGTTCTGCAAGTGAACGGCGTCTTGTGGTGCCATCCCAAAGGGGCACAAAATCACTCTCACGGACCTTCTCCTGGTCTGTTCCTGGTTGGTGGAATGACCTACCACGCTCTATCCGAGCAGCTGAGTCTCTAGCCATTTTTAAAAAACTACTAAAGACATATCTTTTTCGTCAACACTTGACCCAGCAATATTAGCACTTTTATTTTTCTTGTCTTTTTTCGATTTTCTATTCTCTTTCTCCATCTATTTATTTATATATTAAAAAAAAAATTAAAAAAAATTCCTTGCTACGAGCACTTTACTGATGAAACTATGACTTGACACAGCACTTACATACTGTTGTACTCATGTTGATTTGATTGCTTCTACTATTCTCATTTGTAAGTCGCTTTGGAGAAAAGCGTCTGCTAAATGACTAAATGTAAATGTAAATGTAAAATTTATGAGGATTTGGAAGAGTATTTTTGGCACAGAACTCGTATTTTGAAACTTTGGCCATGTTTAGCATGATAATCCAACTCTTTAACAGTGTAAATAAGTCAGAATACATGAAATAGCATTATACCCCCCTTTAAATGTTTCATGAGTTCTTTGCTATTCATTAAAACCTATAGGCTAATTGACTGAAATCATTTGAATTCACAGTGTTGCAATTATGACATAACATTGATGTAAATAATAAGTCATATAATAAATTTACCTTTCAGATTAATCTTGTTTACTGAGATTTTGCTTTGTCTATCATCAGTTACTGAATTATCCAACCATATTGTCAAAACACAATTTTAAACAGAATAGTTGATTTACTATAATATATATACCTATATATACAGTTGCAAGAAAAAGTATGTGAACCACTTGAAGAATCTGTGAAAATGTGAATAATTTTAATAAAATAAGAGATCATACAAAATGTTATTTTTTATTTAGTACTGTCCTGAGTAAGATATTTTATATAAAATATGTTTACATATAGTCCACAAGACAAAAAAAATAGCTGAATTTATTAAAATGACCCTGTTCAAAAGATTATGAACCATTGATTCTTAATACTGTGTGTCGTTACCTGGATGATCTACGACTGTTTTTTTGTTTTGTGATGGTTGTTCAAGAGTCCCTTGTTTGTCCTGAGCAGTTAAACTGAGCTCTGTTCTTCAGAAAAATCCTCATGGTCCTGCAGATTCTTCAGTTTTCCAGCATTTTTTGCATATTTAAACCCTTTCCAGCAGTGACTGTATGATTTTGAGGTCCATCTTTTCACACTGAGGACAATTGAGGGACTCAAACACAACTTTTAAAAAAGGTTCAAACATTCACTGATGCTCCAGAAGAAAACACGATGCATTAAGAGCTGGGGGGGGGGGAGGGTGAAAACCTTTTGAATTTGAAGGTAAATTGTACTTAATTTGTCTTCCGGGAAACATGCAAGTATCTTCTGTTGCTTCTGAAAGGCAGTACTAAATGGAAAAAAAAATTATATTTCAACAAAATAAGAAAAATTTGGACATCTTCATCCTGTTCAAAAGTTTTCACCCCCCGGCTCTTAAAGGAACACTCCACTTTTTTTGAAAATAGGCTCATTTTCCAACTCCCCTAGAGTTAAACAGTTGAGTTTTACCGTTTTCGAATCCATTCAGCCGATCTCCAGGTCTGGCGGTACCACTTTTAGCATAGCTTAGCATAGTTCATTGAATCTGATTAGACCGTTAGCATCTCGCTCAAAAATGACCAAAGAGTTTCAATATTTTTCCGATTTAAAACTTGACTCTTCTGTAGTTACATCGTGTACTAAGACTGATGGAAAATGAAAAGTTGCAATTTTCTAGGCCGGTATGGCTAGGAACTATACTCTCATTCCGGCATAATAATCAAGGAACTTTGCTGCCGTACCATGGGTGCAGCAGGCGCAATGATATTACGCAGCGCCTGTGACCCTGCTTGCACAGGGAGTGTGCCTTGCAACCATGGAAACATTTGTGAGAGACGCTGCGTAATATCATTGCGCCTCCTGCACCCATGGTACGGCAGCAAAGTTCCTTGATTATTACGCCGGAATGAGAGTATAGTTCCTAGCCATATCGGCCTAGAAAATCACAACTTTTCATTTTCCGTCGGTCAATTTTCCGTCGATGTAACTACAGAAGAGTCAAGTTTTAAATCGGAAAAATATTGAAACTCTTTGGTCATTTTTGAGCGAGATGCTAACGGTCTAATCAGATTCAATGAACTATGCTAAGCTATGCTAAAAGTGGTACCGCCAGACCCGGAGATCGGCTGAATGGATTCGAAAACGGTAAAGCTCAACTGTTTAACTCAAGGGGAGTTGGAAAATGAGCCTATTTTCAAAAAAAGTGGAGTGTTCCTTTAATGCATCGTGTTTCCTTCTGGAGCATCAGTGAATGTTTGAACCTTTTTTAATAGTTGTTTGAGTCCCTCAAAATCATACAGTCACTGCTGGAAAGGGTTCAAATGTGCAAAAAATCCTTGACAACTGAAGAATCTACAGGACTTGGAGGATTTTTCTGAAAAAACATTGGGCAGTTTAACTGTTCAGGACAAACAAGCAACTCATGAACAACCATCAAAAAACAAAACAAAACAAAAAAAAAAGTCGTAGATCATCCAGGTATCAACACACAGTATTAAGAATCAGTGGTTCATAAACTTTTGGTTTATAAACAGGGTCATTTTAATAAATTCAGCTTTTTTTTTTTCTTTTTTCTTGTGGACTATATATAAACATCTTTATATAAAATATATTTCTCAGGACTGTACTAAATAAAATAAAACATGCATTTTGTATGATCTCTCTTATTTTGTTAAAATTATTCACATTTTCACAGATTCTGCAAGTGGTTCACATACTTTTTCTTGCAACTGTATATATTTATCTGTGTACGTATGTATGTATCCATCATACCCTTCAGTGGTGATACTGTGTTTTTTTAACCTTTTAAATACCTTGGAGTTCCATGCAGATAAATTATTACAGAATGTGGTAATCATTTAGTACCATGGTGTTTATTATAATACTTTATTACCATACTATACCAACACTGTACCGTAGTACTTTTTATAGGGTAGACTCTGTCTGTAGCAGAGTTACAAATTGCAGATATGCACTAAAGGGCATGCATGGCAAGTGTATGTCAAAGTATTGAACGCACATTTATGTCTGTCTCCTCTGTTAATGCAATTTGTAGTGGAGTGAGCTGAGTGAGTTGTACAGCCAGCGTCTCCACGGCCACCTTTCTGTAGCCCAGAGCCAGCAGTTCCTGAGGGAAGAAGAGCTGAGGGCACGGCAGTACAGCGCCCTCTTTAGGCTTAGAGAGAAAGCGGTCTGGGAGAAGACCCAAGCTGAGCTTGACTGGTTGGAGCATTGCAGAAGGTGAGTAACGGAAAACTTGTAATGATGTTACATAATCACAATACAAAATAAATAAATAAATAAATAAAAATAATCTTGTACAGTTACATTATAAAAGGATGTATTCAGATTACTGATGCATTCAGTGAAAATGGGGATTACTTAGAAAAGGATATACTGTATAATCAGGATGTATAAGGAAAGCAATATTGTGTTAGCAGTGGCACAACCTGCTTATCACATCAGACTGCTGAATATCACATTCGTAACTGGCACCTCTCACAACATCACTCTATTCTTAAGTTAAGCATCTTCAACCTTTGAATCAGTTGCCAACCCAACTCAATTTGATGCATTTTACTTAACATAATACTGTCACTGCATAGAAACATTGTCATTCTAAGTTAAAACAGTGCCATTTTTATGGTTACACTGTTTTGCTGTTGTACGGAAAACATAAGTCACTCTCATTTTTAAGTGGCCTTGAGGTGATTAAGTGAACTCGTAAAATTTTTTGTAAATAATTTGTCATTTGCTAATGCTAAAGTATCCCTCCCAGGATGACAGTATTTTACTCTTTATCATTATAGATGTTAGTCCTCATAATTTCATGACTGATGAAATTTATACGCAACTATTTTTTACCACTTATTTTATTACCACTTATTCTTATGAGAAAACTATTTAAATAATATAAACGTTTGCTGTTATTGTTGCAGATATTGCCATATAACACATCTGTTTTCATCAGTCATAGAATAGTACAAGATGATGCACTTGCTTTAGCTGAACTGAAGCAGAAAGAGGAGGAAGTAATCCACAGACTCCAACAAGAGCAGGTGATTTTGAGGATGTTTTAAGTTTAAAAAGGGCATTTTAAGTTCAAAAAGAAGTTAATATTTGAAAAGAAGTTAATTTTAAAGTCTACATTGTTACAAAAAATAATTCCCATGAACACTGTTCTTTTGGACTTTCTATTCATCAAAGAATCCTGAAAATGAAAGTTTCCACAAACATTAAACAGCACAAATGTTTTCAACATAAGTGTAATAAGTGTATCTTGAGCACCAAATCAGCATTAGAATGTTTTCTGCAGGATCATGTGACACTGAAGACTGGAGTAAAAATTCAACTTTGCCATCACAGAAATAAATTACATTTTACAGTATAATAATATAGAAAACATTTATTTTAAATTGTAATAATATTTCACATTATTACAAATAAATGTAGCATTGGTGAGCATAAAAGACAAAAAATAAAAGTATCACCACCATTTATATATGTAAGCATTTTATCTATGTTGATTACAGGCAGAGATCCACCACTGGAGAAATATATACAGATCAGGCCGGCAGCAGAGACGTTTGCTTCTCCACCATCAGAGAGACATTCTTGAAATCAAGCAGTCAGCTATTCACTTCAGATAATTGCTGCAAATGCAGACACTGCCAAAGAAATACAGCGTGAGAAAGCAGGAGAACACTACCAGTACTATGGTATTCAACGAATCAGAAATCTACCCTTTTTCTTCAGTGATACTGTGGTAAAAGTCAACATAAAACAGCATTCACAAGCCGTTTACTTTCAAAATTTGAGGGATTTACAAATGCAGCAGGTATAACGGAATACCAGACTCTGAGACATAGGTTAGGTTAACAGTACTACAAATAGAGACAGAGCGACACGCGTCATAATCTGAAAACCACGCTCACCGGGGGGAAAACAATCCAACCCTCTCTATTGACTTTGTATTGCGTGAAGCTGCCTCCTTGTCATTTCTGACTTATAACAAAAAACAGAACAATGTCTAAAAGCTGCTATGTGACAGGGTGTACAGCAAACTAGCTAAAAAAAACCCAGAACTAAGTTTTTATAAGCTGTCGACCCCCAAAAAAACGAGCGTTTGAGGACACAAAAGTGGATACAGGCAATTGAGACAGAGCGCAACGTGTCATATTACTCTGAGAACTACACCCACTGGAGGGGAACGTAATCGGTGACAGGAAATACAATATATAAAACTGACATTTGGATATTTGACTTACCAGTGACAAAATTTTTACAGCACATGTAGGCATACTGAGTGTCAGGATCCCATTCAGATACTCATTCTTCCTGCTGATGCTTCACGTCTTATTGCCTGTATCCACTTTTGTCTCCTTAAAGGCTGGATTTACGGTTCGGTAGCTTATAAAAACTTAGTTCTGGGTTTTTTAGCTTGTTTGTACACCCTGTCACACAGCAGCTTTTAGACATTGTTCTGTTTTTTGTAATAAGTCAGAAATGACAAGGAGGCAGCTTCACACAATACAAAGTCAATGGAGAGGGTTGGATTGTTTTCCCCCCCGGTGTGGGCGTGGCCTAAATGCGCTCTGTCTCTATGGCTGTCCTCTCAAATAATGCCCTATTTAAGGGTATAGGGGGTTATTTTGGACACAGCCAAAGCGTAAAGGTGTGGGTGATGGCCGAGTGAGTGCAGGTGATGAAGAGGAGGGATGCTGGGAAATGTAGTTTTTGACTAGATGACTGGACTGTTGCAGATGGGCAGATGGAGAGCTTATGAGACAGCAGGATATTCAGAAATATTTTAATGATTTTAGTGGATTTATTTATTGTGAAAAGTGAGCATTCCATACCAGAATGGAACTATGTAAGGATTAAATATGACAGGTGGTTGGATGGAATGGGATGGAAAAACAGAAGGGATTGCTGACATCAAACGAAAAGAAAAATTTCTTTGCACCAATTAAATGTTCACAGTAAAAACAGAAAAAACTCAATTTTGATTTCATGTTGACTTTAACAAAGTCCAAAATGCAACAGTTGCTAGTGCTGTTACTGCAATAATGTGATGAATTGAACAGGAGTGCAAAACCATGTGATAATTACCCATAATGCTCAGATGCCACATTTAGAAATACTGATTTTTATGCTGATGTTTTGCAGGAGGAAGAGGGTGTTATACAGCCTGGGATTAAGCCAGATGCTAGAAGCACAGATAAAGCACCCAGTGAGGAAGGAAGGCAAGTGTGATCACTATTATTCCATCATTTATTATCATACACTTACACAGAGAAGCAGTGGGTTTTTAGTTCCATATACAGTAAGCAGAGGCAGTGCCAACACATTTATGTAGGGTACCACCTCAAGAGGAAATACTGCAGTGCACCACTTACTGTCTAACAAATCCTGCATGACACACAACAGAGGAGACATGGCAGAAGTGTGTGCATATCATAAGCTTGTTATCTACAGCATTTACTGTGTCTGTCTTGGTTATATGCACCACTCAGAGTAATTACCCTTGGAGAGAGAGAAATGGAAGGAAGTCGCAGAGATAGAGTGGAGACAGATTGAGTGAGAGAGAGAGAGAGAGAGAGAGAGAGAGAGAGAGAGAGAGAGAGAGGAGGGGGAGGCTGGATGGGAGGAGAGAGTTATTGGATGAAAGAGAGAGAGGCAAGCAGGAAGAAGTTAAAGAGAATAAAAAGAGGGCATAGCTGTATACTAGAGATGCAGGATGACTGCTCTCTCAGCCCGTGGCTCGACTGCAACTGTATGCGAGTAGACACGATATTTGGGGAGTGGCAGCAGCGTCTCACAGGGGACCTGAAGGAGGACAGGCTACTGTTCCTCTGGCTGCTTGCTTGCGACTGAGCCCCTTTGTGATGGCAGTATGCCAGTCATGAACAGGTCAGGGTAGGTGGATGGCATTTGTCTCTCTCACTCTCTCTCCCTCTCTTTCTCTCTCTTTCTGTTTCTCACTCTTTCACTCTCTGTCTATTTGCATGAGTAGGCATTAGTTGTGTGTAAGATATATAACATGGACTTAAAGCAGTAGTTCACTCAAAAATGAGCATTCTGTTAAGTACTTACTTAAGCATATTATTTACTTTTTCCAAGCCATTGCAATGAATGGCTTGTGTTTGATGCTTAAAAACATCACACAATGCTAAATTTAATTGCACAAAATTGCAAAAAAAAAAAAAAAAAAAATCTATTGGATGTCATATTTCGGAAGGCATGTGTTTTCTTTCATATGGGATAAAGAAAAATATGTTGTTATAATTAGAAGGTTAAAACGTATAAAACATGCAATAAAGTTCAATTCATTAATATTAGTCCATTAGGTAAATTTCACAATTAATTACAAAGAAATGGCAAGGAACACATACAGTTAAGCATGATATCTTGAAGTAGAAAGACTAAAATAGTAAATAGTATTTTCTTGTAAAACCAACTCCAATAAGCTTTGTTTTATTTACAGTGTATCATGAACTAACAATGAACAATAACTTTTAGTATTTATTAATCTAGGTTCACATTTATTTTTACATATACTAATACATTTTACATGTTGTAACATTAGTCAATCTATTAAGAACAAACATAAATTAACAACGAACAATAGTATATTTATAAATTAACATTAATCTAGATTAATAAATGATGAAAAAAGATTTTAGTTCATATTATCTATTGTAGTTATAGTAAAATGTTAAATGATGAGGCCTTAGATTTGAGACAAAATTTGAGTGCAAACTTTGCTTGTTTTCCTTCAGCTTGTTGAGTAAGGCAGGTTTGAGGAGGCTGTTGTCATCAGATGAAGTGTGGACTTTAGGAAGGAAGAGGAACCAAGTGGAATTTGTCCCAGTGGAGCAGGATATTGTGCCAGTTGCAGAATCAAATAATCCTCCTGCCAGTCCCTCTCACAGGTACAGTCGACAGAACCAGGCCCCTCTTCACCTTATCAGCCCAGAAAGAATTGCCAAGACGGAAAGTGGAAGCACTTCATGTCAGCGTGATTCTATGAAGGCTTTGAAATCAGGAGCTGAAGTCAATGGTGGGTAGAGGGTTCTGTGTTTTTTTGGGCTTTCATGAACACATAGTACGTGTTATGGTCACTCCTAAAAGGGAACGTTTAATCATCATGCTTCATCTTCATTTCAGGGTAGGCAGTCAAGCAAAGCAGTCAGACTTCATACAGTTTGATTTTACTATTTCACAGTCTATCTCATTGATAGATGCCTTTCTGTTGTTATTGAGTAGACTGCAATTCATTGTGAGTGCTGATTTACAGTATGTTTAGTTTCTGCTGACTCATGCTGTTAGCAGAATGACTCAATACCCATACTGATTTACTGTGGCATTTATAGCATATGACTTCACATAAACAATGTAAAACTGGAAAACAGTTACACTGTCAAAAAAGTGTCAGAAAATCAGAACCAATTATAATGGGATTGAAGAGGAATCCTCTTAGAATCAAATAAGGGGCCGGTTGCATAAACCGCTAAGACTAGTCTTAAAAGTTAGTTATCACATTTTTTTTTTTTTTTTTTTTTTAATTGTTCACAACTTGTTTATGTCAGTTACATAAAAACATAGATTGGCCTAATTTGATACCAAAAAGTAAGATTGACTGCCCGTTGACTAACTGCTAGTGGGTCATACTATATCTTAAGACACTGTCTTAACATAATGGCTATGTTTATCTAATTACATGAACTTAAATTCTCAAAAAAAAAAAAAAAAAAAGCCCTCATTGGTTACTGTTTGCTAAATCAACTTTACAGAACACCCCATAGGAATTAACTACAAAAAGATTTTGAACTAGAAATTTTATAATGCTATTCACAGTCAAATGCAAAGAGAAAAGCCTCATTTGAAAGTAAAAACATTAGTGTAAGTGAACTGATCTGTTTCTAACTTCTGGTACTGTGAACACTTTAGATGCTAATGACACAATAACCTGACTTAGGCTGCGTCCGAAATCGCATATACTCTCTTGAGTAGATAATTTTTTTGAATAATTACTCCTCAGCCGCTAAAAAGTATGTTCTATATAGTGTGTGTGTGGTATGAATGTAATCCAGATGTACTACATTCACTATGTTGTCATTATCAGTGTGACCTATCAGTGTCAGTTACATTGCTTCACTGCCATTCACAAATCCTCTCCCGTGGCCTCATGGGATAGTAAAGTCTCCATTGTATGCACACTTCAGAATCTCGCCGGAAGTAGTATATGTAATCCTGGTACTTTTTGCCTACTCTTTTATGAGTACTGTGAATTCTGACATACTTCTTTTGTCACATACTGTTTTTCGCCTATTATACACAATATACAGTAGGGAAGTATGCGATTTTGGATGAAGCCTTAGTATTATGGCACTGCTGGTTACGCTCAACTCAGAATGTGTTTAATTGCTAGGACTGAGAAACATTTTAGTGGGGTATTTATAGTTGTTTGAATGTTTACATTTTGCTGTAATATTTCATCTGTTACCATTGTTGAGATCTATATCTCCAGACTTGTTTAAAGATTTGTAAAAGAAAAACAAAACATTTGTGACCCAGAAAGAATGTTTTACCACATTTTATTTGCATTAAATTGCATTTAAAATGATCCATGCACATAGATCCTCTATAGAAAGCATGTCTGAGAGAATGTATGACAATTGTTGCATGGCAGAATTGGTTGGTAATGTTTTCAGGGTGGGGATTAACAAAGGGTCAGTTAAGATTGATTCCAAATAATGTTGGAAATTCCATTAACATTCTTTTAGGATCTTTTGACAATAGAGAATATTTTATAACACTTATACTCTTTGGTTTTGAGAGAGAAAAATGAATATATACCTCTGTTTATCTAATATTCATCAGATAAATTTATAGAATATCATTTGAATTATAATTCATTGTTGCTTTCAGAACAAAACACGCAGAAGAAGGCACAAGGGTTTTATGAGGACACCTGCACACCCAAGAGAATAAGTCCACAACATCCAGCTGAAGTGCCAATGAAGCCAGTATTAAATATCCAGCATTTCACACTCAACCGTGAGCCTCGTCCAGACATAAAAGATGATCTCCGGTTGGACCCTAAGAAGAGCCATCTTAAGCCCATTGAGCAAGAGGACAGAAAGACGACAAGCGTGGTCCATAGCAATGCAACTCCAGATACCACAGCTCTAAATGTACAGAACAATCAGAGACTGCACAGTGTGCTGGTGTTTAACAACAACCACAATATCTGTGACCAGGATGCAGGGGGCCAATGGAAGTCATCTCCTGCATACTCCAAAACTGATAAAACCAATGCAGACTATGAGCTTCCTGAACAAAAAACTCAGGCATGTACAAATGAGACTGTCACAGATAATCCACTTATTGAAAACTTGATTCTGGAAGCAGTAAGTGCGGAAATAAGAAAGGCTGAGGATAGTCCATCTTGTGATGTCAGTCTGTCTGAGATAGATGAGAAGTCAGAGGCAATTTCGTTTCATAGCGAAGTACTTGCTTGGTCTGAGGAAGAAAGGGACTGTCTGGATGAGGAGAAGACTGAGGCAGCTCAAGAAAGTAGTTGCTCTTTAGTTTTTGCAGAAAAGTACACTATGGTACCAGACAATTTTCAGCTTTATGTGAACAATAAACAGGAAGGACGCTGTACACCGCCACATTACGAAAGACAAATGACTGGAGAGTCTACTTTGTCAGAAATTCTCTCTCCTGTAGATGAGGTTTTGTCTTACGGAAGTGCAGAACTCTCCCCATCCGCTAAAGGAGGAGCTGCATTAGGTCTTGACAGCTACGGTTGTCCTCCTCCCCCTCCTGCCTTTGAGATTATTACATGGACCAGTGAGGAGGAACTTCCAGCTCCACCTGATTCTGTGGAAGATCTCTCCATTAACAGTGAGAACATCCCTCCTCTCCCTGTGGACTTCTCTCTGAAAAGAAGAGAGTCTCTAAGTATAGGCTCTAACAGTCTGAGGGAAAAGGAGGTAAATGATGATACTAATGGAGCTTTATGTGAGGATGCAGAGGGAAACGACTGCTCAGAGTACACTAGCTCACTTCCTGAAGATGTGAGAAATGAAATCTCAGATCCATTGTCCTCCTTTAAGATTGGAGACAGAGTTCTTGTGTGTAACTCCAGACCGGGTGTGCTGAAATATAAAGGCCTCACAGCGTTTGCGAATGGTTTTTGGGCTGGTGTGGCTTTGGACAACCCGAATGGAAACCACAATGGAACTTTTAGAGGTGTGAAGTACTTTAGCTGTGACAAAAGTCATGGTGTCCTGGTCAGAGCTGAGGACATCGTTCACATACATAGAGAACATAGTAGTGATGTAGAGACTGGGGTGGATGAAGATCCCTTCTCAGATGAGGAACTGCCTAGCGCAAAGAGAGATAAACAACAGAAAGACACATCAGCGGCAGATGGACAAAGAGGACATACACTTAGTCAGTGTCCTCCTAGAGATGAGACCATACTTACAATCACCACATGCACACAACAAAAAGAACCTCAGGAAGACACGTCTGATGGGGCGAGAAACCTTTCACATCCCTCTGAAATGCCCTCACCAAGAGTAAGTAACACCAAGAATTTAAATGGACAGTTTACTCAAAAATGAAAATTCTGGCACCATTTACTCACCCTCATGTCATTCCAAACCCATATGAAATTCTTTCTTCTGTGGAACACAAGAGGAGATGTTTAGATAAGAGTTCGTGCTGCTCTTTTATATTCAGTGAAAGCATGTACACTATCGTTCAAAAATTTGTGGTCAGTAAGATTTTTATATATATATATGGGTATATATATTCAGAAAGGGTGGATTGATCAGAAGTGACAGTAAAAAATGTTATATTCATTAAAAGATCCTGAAAAAATGTATCACTGTTTTTTACAAAAATATTAAGCAGAACAACTCTTTTCAACATTGATAATTAGAAACTTTTTCTTGAGCACTAAATCAGCATATTAGAATGATTTCTAAAGGATCATGTGACACTGAAGACTGAAGTAATGATGCTGAAAATTAAGCTTTGCCATGACAGGAATAAATTACAGCTTAAATTGAAATAATATTTTAAAATATTGCAAAATATTGCTATATATATATATATATATATATATATATATATATCATTCTACATATGTGTACTATACAGTATATGTAGCCCTATTGCCTCTTTTCATTGGGACTTATTTATTGGGCCCTATTTTAACGATCTAAGCGCATGGTCTAAAGCGCATGGCGCAAGTGCACTTAGGGCGTGTCCGAATCCACTTTTGCTAGTTTAAGGATGGGAAAAATGGTCAGCGCGCCCGGCGCATGATCTAAAAAGGTTGTCTCTATTCTCTTAATGAGTAATGGGTGTGTTTTGGGCGTAACGTGAAATAAACCAATCAGAGTCTCATCTCCCATTCCTTTTGAAAGCCAGTTGCGCTCGCGCCATGCCGCATTCGCTATTACACGGCGGAATTTGCAAGCAGAAAAACTGAACGCTTCTCTAGTGAGGAAACGGATCTGCTTGTGAGCGAGGTTAAAGCGCGAGTAGACCACCTACGGGACAAGCCGGATACCACCAAAACATTTTTATCTTTATGCACACAATAATAATCTTTTACATTGTAATCCTTTATATATATATATATATATATATATATATATATTTGGCATGTTTGTGTGCTGCTGCGCTTTCCTGTGTGTATAATAAGCACAATGTACGCGCGTTACATAACAAAACAGATATTGCGCCATTGACTTTAGACCAGGTTTCAGTTGGTCAATGGCGCAGTCTATTTCAGTTGCCTCAAAATAGTAACGCGCCAACAATGCGCCTGAACACACCTCGTTTTCAGACCAGCACGCCCATGGGCGCACAAATGGGCGCAAATGCATTTGCTATTTAAACAACGTGGCGCAGGACGTGAAAATGATAACTGCGTCGGGCTGAAACTAGCAAAAAACACTTGCGTCGCGCTTGGCGCCGGGTGTATGATAGGGCCCAGTCTTTATAGTCTGTTTTTTACAGTCTGTTTTTATTGTTCCATTCTACTGTTCGATTTTACTATATACTGTATGGCTAGAATGATGATAAAATATACTTGAAATGTCTATTTCAATCCTCACACAAAGCTATGTGCCAACTTTACAGTCTTCAAAAAACTTGGAATATAGAATAAAAGTCATATGTACTACTTTATCAGTGGTTTTTGTCCTGATTGGAGCTTGACAGCCTCTGGTCACTGTGTGATTTCACTGTATGGAAAAGAGCATCAACATTCTTGTGTTTTGCAAAAGAAAAAAGTCACACAGGCAAAATATGAGAGTGAATAAATGATGACAGAATTTTCATTTTGGGGGGAATTATTGCTTTCTCGAACTTAGTCCTGTTTATTATATAGCAAAATGGCAATTGTATCTATCACTAAACACCTGTATTTTACAGCCTGAGTTTGAGCTCCATCATAATGGGCAAAACAGGCATCATGTGGATGCTAAACTGACAGAAGAGCTGGTTAAAGATGCTCAGGATACCAGAAAGAGACAAGGAATTAAATCATTGCATGACAGTCAATCTACAGATACTGTAAGTTACCAAAACAGCCTTGAAATATTTTAACAAAGGAAAAAATGTCTGTGTAAAATAATATATATGCATGAAATTTGCATGGAAGAAAACTTACTATTTCTGAACATCTCACTCTTTGATATTCAGGATGTCAGAAAAAGTGAGGATGGTTATTTTAAGCCATGTGTCTTGGAGCAGTGGCATCAAGCCCAACCCGACACGCCATCAAAGATAAAGGTCCCCCCCCATGAAGACAGTATCGTGTACAGATTAGTGAACGCTGCAGTGGAAATTCTGTGCAGCCAAGCAAATGAAGACACTCTTGACCTTTATGAAACTCCAAGCTATCTATTGGATGATGACAGTCGCAAACATTATCGAAAGGTTAGTCTATAGTAATGTAGCAAACAACTATATAAATGATAAATTAATGAGAGAAGCAAAACTCTCATCTAAACCTTATTATTTTACACTGTAGGTGATCTTTCAGTTAACATCTGATGTACTTCATGAGATTTTGGGTGATCTGCTAAGAACAAAACCTGCCCAGAATATAGATGATCAATCTGTAATCTCAACTCTGCAATCAAGTAAAATTTCAGTCACATTTTTAAAGGTAAAAGCATTTGCAGTCAGCTGTATGAACTTCTCAGTTATATTCATGTTGAGTTTTTTTTTATATTAAACTAATATTTTCAAAGTACTTCTAAGCATAGATATGTATACGTTGATGCCACATTTGACCACTCCAGACACGTTGACGCATCCGCCATCTTGGAACGGTCAACACTTAAGATGCTTTTGTCACTTACAGTAAAAATTAATGAGTTTTACAAGATGCCACAACATTTTACAACACAGCTTCTGGTTGTAAAAACCACAGAGCAGAGTCCTGCACGAGTCCTGTTTGGTAAACCCGCACCCGCAGTCCTTAACAGAACACCCGACCCATTAAGCCCCGGGTATACTTCAGCCGTCGGCGTTCTTGCACCGTCCGCATGACGTAATTTTCGTCATGCGGAGGGCTCGCGGCCGGCCGCACACCCCGTCCGCGTGCAGCCCAAATTTCGAGACCGCGCGGACGGTGCAACAGCGCATGCGCAAGCAGGAAACAAGAGTCCACTAGGTGGCAATACGCACAGTACTGAGCACAATGTGCAGTCGTCGAAGAAGAGTGTGTGAAGAGTGATTCAAAAATAAGACGAGTAAACTCAAAAGCATGCCTTCTCCATCGTTTTTGATTCCTGTTCTCTTGGTGTATCTTCTGAACTATACTGCAATGGTAGATGCACTATTTTTCTTCTCCGATCCTGCCCAGCGAATATCCGGTTGATGACACGATGTCTGGTATTAGTATAGAAAAAATTGCACTGCGCATGTGTCGAACTCGGTCATCCGCGCGCATCCTTGGTTTAGTATACTTTGAAAGATGCGCGTGACGCGTCCGGGCGCGGAAAGTGAAGTATACCCGGGGCTTTCTCCGACAGCAGCACTAATTTAATTAGCGTATAAACAACACATTTTGCCTACATCATGTGAACAGTCTGCCCAGGGGCGTAGAATACGCGGGGGACTGGGGGGACGTGTCCCCCGCACTTTTAATAAAAAGTAAATTCGTCCCCCGCAATATTTTTCGGCCGTGTGTTCAAATAGAGGCCAATGTGAATAAATCTTGTTTTAATTCAGAGAGACAAGATAGTCTATGCATGACATGTCGTTTTATTCTTAACTAAAATGAGGCGATCTAAACATTATGGAGCGCTCACTCTCCTGTAATGTATGTTTCATTCATACTGGAAGCCGGAGGGCGCTCTCTCGTAGAAAGTCCAAAACGCTTTCGTAGAAGTAATTCAGCTATTCGCTCTAGCAGCAGCTGAATAAAATGCAGAAACGTATTGACTGATGAAACGTGAAGAATATAAACACACGATTGCGACAAGATATGGTTTTTCAAGCCATCTCAAGCTATTTATTGACAATATAGTATATGAATAATGCAGTACTAATTGACAACCTTTTTAATGTTTTGAAAGAAGTCTCTTATGCTCGCCAAGGCTGCATTTATTTAATCAAAAATACAGTAAAAACAGTAATATTGCGAAATTTTGTTACAAATAATATTACAAATTAAAATAGCTGTTTTCTATGTGAATATATTGTAAAATGTAATTTATTCCTGTTCAAAGCTGAATTGTCAGCATCATGATCCAGTCTTCAGTGTCACATGATCCTTCAGAAATTATTCTAATATGATGATTTGCTGCTCAAGAAACATTTATCATTATTATCTGTGTTGAAAACAGTTGCTTAAAATTGTTGTGGAAACCATGATACATTTATTTTTTTCTGGATTCTTTGATGAATAGAAAGTTCAACAAACAGCATTTATTTGCATTTATTGTCACTGTCACTTTTGATAAATTTAATGCATCCTTGATTAATAAAAGTATTAATTTCTACCACAAGTGTTTGAATGGTATCATGGTTTCCACAAAAATATGAAGCAGCACAACTGTTTTCAACATTTAATTATAATAATCAGAAATATTTCTTGAGCAGCAAATCAGCATATTAGAATGATTTCTGAAGGATCATGTGACACTGAAGACTGGAGTAATGATGCTGAAAATTCAGCTTTGACCACATATATTGTACATTTTACAATATATTCACATAGAAAACAGCTATTTATAATTGTAATACTATTTCACAATATTAGTGTTTTTTACTGCATTTTTTGTTTAAATAAATCCAGCCTTGGTGAGCAGAAGAGACATTTCAATTGTACAATTACAATTGTAATGTTTCCAAACTTTTGATAGGTAGGCTACCGTATTTTCTGCCTTATTCTGTGATCTTTTTTTTTTTTTTTTTTACATTGTATAAAATCTATGAGGAGGACTTAATGCACAAGTGTTTGTACATAAACCAATCATAAAATTGTCATAAAATATAGGGGAAAATATTAGATATTGGTTATTGTTCAACAGTGTATTTGATTTCTTATTAAAAGCAAATTGATTTCAAATTAAAAGCAAGAGATAAGATAAAAAAATCTAATCTATCAATTAGACAAAGGTTGGATAAAAACTGGTATTACATACACAATTTCTGTCCCCCTCACTTCTGAAATGATGGCTACGCCCTGTCTGCCCATACAGCAGTGTTAATTTTGGCAGCCATTTTTGATTTAGTCTTAGTCTTTATCTTCAGACGAAAATGCTCTTTAGTCTTAGTCACATTTTAGTCATTTTTGTCTTTCATATTTTAGTCTAGTTTTAGTCATTACTTTTAGTCAAACTACAGTTAACAACATTAATTTTGATATTTTATATGTAGTCTTTAGACAAAATAGTCATTATAATTTTTCTCTTTAGACCAATTCATTTAAGCTTATGAAAAATTTGAATCAAGGTAACAGGCTGTATTGACATTGCACTCTTAGCAGTAGCACTTGTGCAATTCTACATATCCCTTTTCAGTGGTTGTCAAACTTTTTAGAGTGTCGTACCCCCTGAGGGATTTAACATCCTTCTGCGTACCCTCTTTTCCACTTAGACTGCAGTTACACCTTTTCCATTAAGGGACACTATTTGCCCTCTTAAATCGATTTTTCCAGTGCATTTTTTTTTACCTTTATAAATACCTTTATAAAATAAATAATGCTTTAAAAAAAAAAATATATATATAAATACAATGATGATGAAAACGAAGTGATACTTTTAAATATAACATTAAAACCGCCAGTAGGTGGCGGTAAGTCACTGTTTTTATGAGTGAATCATCGAGTCATTCATTCTTTCAGTATCAAAGCAAGCGGCTGTTTTTATGAATGAATCATTGAATCACTGACGATTCGTTCAAAGCCGCAGATTCGTTCACGAAACAGCTTGCGTGCTGCAGTTCTGCTGTGGCTTTCGTTGCAAAATAGAGCAAAAATAGTACTGACAATACTGTTTAAAATGTACATCACTTAATATTACCCTTTTGTTTGTTTAACTGTTGTATAAAATAAATGTCACATTTGAAATCGTGTGGATATTCAGGAAACATTGCATTATTGCTGGTATAATATGATCAACGTTAAAAACAATAACTCACAGAAGGGTATGTTTTTGTAACGAAGAGAGATTTAATCTTAAATCTCTATGAGGTCTGTGTCTATTTTGTTTTTATTGTCGAGAACAGCAGTCAGTGTAGCGCGATTTGATAGCTTGTGTGGATGCAGTCAGTTTTGATCGCGAAAGATGAGGTAATTTGACTGAATGTGGAGTATTTACTGGATTTTACCTGCTAGACATACATGCCCGGTTTTAATGTTATTTTAAGGTGGAGTAGAATAAAACGAACGGCAAAACTCAGCATTTTGTTCGCGTACTTCAGTTTGAGAGCCACTGCTGGATATCAGCCTACACTTTGGTCGCAGATTTAGTCAGAAAACGAGCAGCGCAATATAGACCGACTGAATGACACTTTAATTTAAGTAGAAAATCCCAAATGAAGATCGCTGAACTCCAGCTTACTTGTCTGTGTTTTCAGATTATCCGCGCTTCTTCCTCAGTGTAGAGAGAACGCGTGTGCTTGGTTGCCAGATTGCAAAGATTAAGTAAAACGTGTTATTTTAACAGAAAAGCTCTGATTGGGGATTTAAATTCTGGAAATCTGGCAACAGTAAGCGTCAACGCTCGTAAAAACAGTCTGTAATGTTTTGTCTCCTTTATTCGACAAAAACAAAACGTGATTTCAAAAGAGTGATTTTGGTAAAGTTTTTAGTCTTTTAGCCACATCAGTCTCGTCTTTTTTCTATTGCACGTGTTGATTTAGTCACAGTTATCGTTTAATGACATTGGTGTCATCTCTCATCGTCTAGTCTTAGTCATGGAAAAAAGGTAGTCAAAGAACATTTTTGGTCATAGTTTTCGTTAACGAAATTAACACTGCCATACAGGCTATTTTGAACAGACACGCATAAATCACACCATATAGCCTACAGACGTTTAGAGGTTTTCATGAATTAAAAGAACATATAGCCAAATATGAGCCTTTACTGTCATATCATATCGGGGATATTTTAGCGGATTCGCTGTGCATTTAAATGCGGTTGTCTCTTCTGAAACTCTGCAGTGTATGCATGGCCATTGGTCCTCTTAGCAGCATGAAAAATAAAACTTTTATTAACATTGTGAACAGATTATATACAGAAAGGGAGCAAAGAGTGTTTCCTTTATAATGACGGAAGCTGTCACTTCAATTGCAGCGCTTTTGGCTACAATGCTCAATGCTCCAAATCTCGTTTAGAAAACTTGAGTGTGAACACAAATGTGACCCTGGACCACAAAACCAGTCATAAGTCGCACAGGTTTGTAGCAATAGCCAACAATACATTTTTCTTTTATGCCAAAAATCATTAGGATATTAAGTAAAGATCATGTTCCATGAAGATATTTTGTAAATTTCCTACCGTAAATATATCAAAAATTTATTTTTGTAAGTAATATGCGTTGCTAAGGACTTTATTTTGGACAACTTTGAAGGCGATTTTCTCAATATTTTGATTTTTTTGCACCCTCAGATTCCAGATTTTCAAATAGTTGTATCGGCCATGTATTGTCCTATCCTTACAACCATACATCAATGGAAAGCTTATTTATTCATGTGTATAAATCTCAATTTAAAAAAACTGACCCTTATAACTGGTTTTGTGGTCCAGTGTCACAAATAACCATGGGACCATTTGAAAGCTGCTGCCTATCAGTGGGTACTGAATTGAGTTGAAATAGTTTTGGCTATCGGACCAGCAGCCTGCTCATGCCTAGTGATCGACCGATATTGATTTTTTAGAACCGATACCGATAATTTGTGTGTTTATGTGCCCGATAACCAATATGCAGAACCGGTATTTATTTACTGTTATACTTCTGTTTTTGACACGATTACAACACGACTGAACTGAACAAGCCATTTTATTTATAGCAATCACTCCCTCCTTGCATAGAAAACAAAACAAATCTTATTTATACACCAATAAATTTTGTTAATTTTAATCTTCATATTGCAAAAATAATTTTATTTATAAAAAGCATCAGCAGCAACACTAATGTTAACAATAAGCAAAATAAATGTAGAATGTTTTCAAATGGAGAAAATAAATTAAAGACAGGAGTCATATCAACTTTGCAGAAATGTAATACTTCATTTTAAACTACAGTTTTAGTAGATTTATAAGCTGTTTAATAGGCTAAAGAGTGAAGAATAATTCGCTGGATAATGTTGAATAACTGATTAATATTCTCTGGAATATTGGAATATAACAAACAAAACATCGTATTTTATTGCATTTCTCAACTGGTATGTTATATCAGAATTATTAATAATGTTTTTGTCGTTCTAGATTATGAAATATCTGCTGACAAAGCGCTGTTTATCTATGCATTTACACAGAACTATACTCAAACTGCGATCGCTCGTGGAGATAATAAATAATTAATTTCCATAGAGTTGCGTTTACTTGGATGTTTATTAGCGAATTAATGGTTATATAGTAATTGTTTATATAATTACGGTGTTTTAAACAAGTGAATCTTGTTAAAAGTTACATGCGGTGGCCGTGGAGCATTTCCTGAGCATGTGCTCATTCATGGCTGTATTATTTAATTCATGCAAAATTACATCCAGGGTTGGGGAGTAACGGAATACATGTAACGGCGTTACGTAATCAGGATACAAAAATCCAGTAACTGTAATTCGTTACAGTTACATTAAAAAACGTAGTAATCAGATTACAGTTACATTTTGAAAAAAAGGGGGGATACTATAGTTTCATTTAAAACTAAATAAATCATTATTTTGCCATAATAACACATATTAAGCGCTGCTTGATTATACTGTATTTCCTGGTTCTGTTGCCAGTGATGACTCACGTGAGCCACCCGCTGGTGCATGCGCAAATAACACCCGTCTACAATCTCCTCAAGACGCAGATTGAATCACTGCTGCTAGTTGAAACGATGCTGCCCGCGGGGAAAAACGCTTTCAATTCATGGAAATTTCGCTGCTATTTTGTTTTCAAAGAAGAAAATGCAAACAACATGGTTGTACAGTGCAAACTCTGCCTTCCAGCTACGAAAACACTTTCTTTATCAAAGAACTAAAAAATAATCTGTAATACCATACTGTAGCCACTAGATGTCTGAATAGCCCTTTACATATATGTATTCAGAGCTGTGTATTCCCAAGTTGTGGAAATGAGACATGATTGCTTAGTTTTAATAGGTTTTAAAAGTAACCAAAATGTTAAACATTAAAATTAAAGCAGAACAAACATAAACAGAAATGTTTGATCCGAGCTTGTTCAGTTTGGTTATTATGATCTGATGTGACTTTTATATTTTTAAGCTCTAAACAACAACAACGATAATAATATTGCAATAGATAATTTATCAGATTTGTAAAATATTTTTATTGTTGAGACCCATTCAAAAGTATGGAACGTGTAACATTTAAAAACTTGCAGAAATTGAGAAGAAATAATTAAAATTAAATTTAAAAATGCAATTTATTTATAGTAAAGTTGATTCCCCCCAAATTTCTCTTTCTTTCTTTCTTTCTATTTATAGATATATGTGACCTTGAAGTAATCCAAAAGTAATCAGATTACATTACTTTCATATTGTGGTACTTGGATTATGTTACTGAATACTTTTTTTTTTATGAAGTAATTTGTAACTGTAACGGAATACATTTTTAAAGTAACCCTCCCAAGCCTGGTTACATCTTTATTGGGACAAGACTTGACGGATTATCTTACGTGACTCCGTGAGCTTGTCTCTATTTCTTAGAGACAAGCTGCATAAACTAGCTACATTTCAGGCATTTATGTAACGCATCTAATTTGTGCATTAATGGCTGTTATGTTAAATAAAGTTTACTAATTACAGCAAAGCAGGTAAGTATACTTTACATGTGCACGCCGTTGTCTCGTCTCCCCTCGGATGCGCTGTAATGGCGAATCTGCGCAATTCAGTCAACTTGCTCTTGTTCACAGTGTTCACAGACCGGCTTTGACCGTTCCAACATGGCGGACGAGGCCCATAGAAACTGCCGCTAATGAGGCATCTATGTATACATATCTATGCTTTTAAGCACAGTATATTTGAATATATTTGTGTTAACCTAAGGTTATTTGCAGGCTGCAGTGAGAAAAGAGATACAGAAAATTCTGAATTTAGAGCGAAGTGAACAACAGATGACAGAGATGCTCCAAAAACTGTGCAAATACTGGTATGCCAAGAGAGACAGAGTGGACTTTATACTGGTGTGTGTAAAGGCACTGCTATAATAATATGCTTGCTTATGAAATTAGTGGTCTTGATGTAACTTTAGCTCAAGTATTATTTAAGACTGCAGTAAATAGTAGAACTGAAAATGCCACATTTTGTCTTTTTACCTACTTCTAGATTCAGGAACTTCATAATGAGGAGAGAAGTTGGCTAGACTACAGAGCTGACCAGTACACTGTGAAAATGCATCTGACTGAAGAGATTTTCAGCCTTCTTTTGGATGACACAATATTAGCCCTAAATCATATGCACTTTTCAACCTAAAAGACAAGTTTTTGAAACTTGATGGCATTTTCATATTCTGCATCTTTGATGTGTTGTTATTTTCTTTTTGGGTGAATCTCACAAATCACATCAAGAACAGTCATATTTCATATATTTCATAAATGATTTTATGAGCATAACGCTCTTTTATGACCATTAGGTTTTCTTGCATTATGAAATTATTTGCACATGACAATTAAGCACATTTTTCCCTAATTTACACTTTTTGCAATTACTGTAATGACAACCAAACATTAATTCATTACTGAAATTCAAAAGTAATAATGATATATGATTTAAGTTTTAAAGTATGTATATTAGTATTGGTTGTACATAATATATCATAGTCATTTGTTTATTCTAATGCATTAAAAATAACACATTTAAAGTATTACAGTAATGAGAATCTAATGCAAATCACCATGATGAATAATGGGAATTACAAAACAATAACAACAGTCCATTAGGCACATATCAAAATACAAAAAATGAGTTCATTTTTCTGTATGCAGTAGGCCTATATATTTTTTTCTTTTGATTATGGAGAGAAATATGTGTAAAGGTTACTCATTGATTAATTAATTATGTACACCTGAGTCTTGTTTGGTTCCTCATTTAGCGATGTATTTAAAGGGTTAATTCACCCAAAAATGAAATTTCTGTCATTAATTACTCACTCTCATGTCGTTCCAAATCCTTAAGACCTTCGTTGATCTTCGGAACACAAATTAAGATATTTTTTTTCATGAAATCCGAGAGGCTTTCTATCTCCCATGGAAAAAAACCCCAAAAAAACATGATTATGTCAAAGTGCAGGCAAGGCATAGTGAGGCATGGTGATGCAGGAGTCGGCCAATAATGAGTCTGCGTTTTGACGTAGAACCTGGAAGCGCTGGACGTAAACAGCGTAGCAGAAAGACAGGGAAGAGAAGATATTGTTGAATAAAGTTGTTATATTTGTTTTGTTTTTGCGCAGAAAAAGTATTCTCATCGCTTCATAACATTAAAGTTGAACCACTCGGCAAGTAATTAATGACAGAAATTTCATTTTTCTGTGAACTAACCCTTAGTTTAAGCCATCAGTTTGGTTTTTCTGTTTGTTCTGTATTGCCTTTACATATGTGAAGCTGTTATGTAGATTTCGTTCTTCTAGATTGCCTTTTTTGTGTGTAAATAAACCAAGTCTGCTGTACTTGAGATCCCCTGCTCCTCTTTCCTTGCCTGCACTTTGACATAATCATGTTTTTTTATATTTACTCTTTCATTGATCACTCTTCTAATCATTAAATTGGCATAAAAAAATTATGTTTTGTGTAGCCTACATTATACAATTAAGGTGAAATATATTTCATTCTTAGATACATTTGTTTTGTATATTTTTTAAACAACAACAATAATAATATAAAGAGCTTAATTTTGCTTGCATTAGTGTACCATCGAACTGATCGAAGAATTATAATTCAATAAACGCACCACATACATGATATGCGTCGACCATACGCAGATAGGATGCGCAAGATAAGCGTTTGCGTTCTCTTAGCGCAGTGACGATGCTCTAGAAGACTCACGTCTCCGCTAAATGTAGTCATCCCTAGGAGCAAGCAGAATCACTCTGAATGTAGAGAACTCATTTTATGTGTGTGGCTTCAAATTGAGTGGCGTTTCCTCCATCACCTCAAATGGCAGTTGCGTTTTGCGTTAAGATCAGTATTCTGATGGGACTGGTCTTTGGACAGTGTCAGTCAGCTCGATTGTACACTGAAGAGGATCCAGTGGTTATACTGAGCAGCGACAGCCTGAAGCAGACCGTGTTCAACTCCTCCAGCGCCTGGCTGCTTCAGTTCTACTCGTCGTGGTGTGGCCACTGTATCCAGTACTCGCCTACATGGAAAGCACTGGCCGGCGACGTGAAGGGTAGGTGGATTGGACCATCTTCCTGTTATTTACTCCTTTTGAGGAAGAACACGGTATCGTTTCGTTACACGTAAACAAATCCATTCACTTCAGGCACACAAGTGTTTCCAATGAATAGTATTGATAGAGGTAATTTAGGATGACCACCCTTACTGTGGTACCAGTGATAGTATCCAAAGGTACGTTTTGTATTCCATAGCACTATGATTGATTACAATTATTCACATATATCCACGTAGCCTATACCTATACTATCATGGTATTGTCCATAGACGTGGTATTGCCATTGTGGATGTCCAAGAACCATGGTACTGCCATGATTAATTTCCATAATCAGGATATTGACACAGTACTTGTTTGTGTTTTTTCTCTTCTTCTTTTCTTCTGTTAGTGCTGTTTGGCTTGTTCTACCATAACTATCTCATGATGATCAAGCTATTTCCTTGTACATTGTCACATGGGTTTTGCTTAATGTGGCTTACAGTGTTTTTGTGCATTTGGCCTTAAGTACACACAAGGACATGCATGGAAAAGTCGATTATCCCTGATTTGTTGATACACCTGCATGTAAATCCACGGGTGTTGTTGACTGTTTTCTCTATTTATCACTGCGCTCAAGGCCTTCATTTTAACCCACAACACACTCTTATTAGATACATGTCTCCAGGTAGTGTACAATACATTTACTTTTAGTAATGTTTTAAAGTTGCCATTAAATCAAAATGGACCATTCTTAGTTTTTTTATGGAATATTGGAGAATTTATTATAAAAGATTTATCTTAAGATCTTAAGATGAGTCAGCAAAAACTTGTTTGTCTTAGGAAGTTAGCCAAATTCAATATGGACAGGACATTGATGACTGTCTTCTATATGGCATATATTGAATCAATTTTAATGTTTTCTTTGATTTGTTGGTTTGCCTCTGAAAGTCAAACAAAAAAATGCACTGGCAAAAGTTGTAAATAACTGTAGCAAAGTATTGGGTGTGAAATTTGCCTGGGTTGTCAGTTTTATATAATATGCAGGTGGTTAAGAAAGCAAATCACATTACATCTGAGTCAGATATAATGTGATTTGCTTTCTTAATAATTTGACACATCTCACCATGGAGCCAGTCCATTCCCATCCCGATGGACAAAATCAAGTCCCGCCCTACAGTTTTTCTTGTTCGAGAAGCTGTTTCACTCAGCTATATGTAACAATAGAGTAGAAAACTCTATTGTATCGTAACACCTGTATCATGATACGTATCGTATTCAGATTCTTGGTGATACACAAAAAATGATTATTAGATTTATTCAGTCTTTCCCCTTTAGTGTTAGTTGGAAGACTATACAGGTTAGACATAATATTGTCAATACTGCAGAGAAAGCTATACAGGTTTGTTATGACATGAGGGTGAGTAAGTGATGACAATATTTTCAAATTTGGGTGAACTTTAAATAGTGCTCCAGTGTAACAGATGCATTTTAAAAGAACAAATACTCTCAATATGAGATCATACAACTGCATTAAAATTATACAAGAATTAAATATAATTAATCAAAACTTAGTAAAATGTTGTATAAAATGTCAAACCACAAAGTTCATGTTTGTGCAGTTTGTGAAGGAATTGCAGGTGTTTTGTGAAAAGCTAATAATTAAAATATAAAAAATGTAAAATAAAAAATTATTATTAAAAAAATAAAACATCTACCAAAAATATGAAATATTTTATTTGTTTACATTGATGTCATGTGGCCAGTAACTAACATCAGAGATCCGTGAACATGTAAATGTGATGTAGGGTACGTCAAGGACTTCAAGTGTAAAATGTCAACAACCCTGATACACAAATTGCATTATTGGTTTTAAGGTTCTGATATTTTGCATAATCTAAAACAAGAACTTAACCTATGTAACCCTACCAAAAGTCTTGGTATGCTGATGAATTTAATTTTAGAGATTTAGACCTCACAGACCCAAAGATTTGAGTGCTTTCTCTTAGCAGCTTTGGTTGGATGGGGGGAAGCTCACCTTTGGTCAAGCTGTGGCTTCCAAAGCCATTCTGAATAAATAATGAGATTAACATTAACTCTCTTCAGACCTTCTCAGCGCTACAAGACCGGCCTAATTGCTAATAAAAATGCTTAGACAGCAGCTCTACGTGTCTACCGTGCTCTGAGCTAAAGGCCTGATGTATTCTGGAGGAAGCCACTTGTGTTGGGTGCAGTGAAGGGTGACGGCAATGAAAAGCTCACTGTAGACTGACACATTCAATCTGAATGAGGGCAAATGCATTTAACACATTGTCGCTAAAGATGCTAAAAGTGGTAGAGCTGTGAAATTAGGTAGGGTCAGTTCTCTTTCAAAGTTTCAGCGTTCTCTCTCACTGGTGTTTGCTGCTTTACGACCGTTACAAAAACGTACTAAGTTTGACATGAGGGTGAGAAAATGATGACAGAATAGTCATTTTTTGGGTGAACTATCTCTTGAAATATTTCTTCATTTTACATCATAGCTTTTCTTTGTTTTATTTTATTTATTTATTTTTTTCAAAATCTTCAAAGGCATGCAGATTTTTTGGATTATGGAACTGAATGATTACCATATTCTTGTACTAAACTGAAGTATTAATGTGTTGTTTTTTGTTGGTAATTATTTTGTTAAGAAGACCAGAGTACTGTTGACTCACAAATGCATGTGTCATGATCATATCATAAGATATATATATATATATATATATATATGTTCTGGAATGCCATGCCTTGCTTTTCTTCTTCAGTGGACTGGGAATAAGGACTATTTGATTGTGGCCTTTGGATGACTAACGTTGCGAGGACAAGTCTTCTGTTGAATGCTTTCAGTCTGCCTTTGTTGGCACAAGCTGTCGGCTGGGTGGCTCGCGAGTGGCCGCCTACCAGCTGTTACCTTCACAATGAGGGTCAGATGTCCCTATTGTGAGGACGCGACCCCGCTGTGCATTCCCCCACACATCCTAAAACCCACAGTGTCCCACCCTCAGGTGAAGAATAGAGGGCTAAAGTGCCCCCGGCTGTCCCTCCTCTCTCTCATCCAAACATTTTAAATCAGCTGCCTTCATCACACCCCATCTGCTTCATCTTTCTGACACAGGTTTTGCAGCTGTTCACAGAGTTTATGAGTTGGCGTTAAAAACAAGCCACCTGGCTCCAGAAACTGTGTATGAAGTGTATAAAATCTTGCTTTGAGGGAGTAAGACTATATTTCGACTCACAAAGTTTTATGTGAGAGACTTAATATCTGTGTTTCTGATGTCAGACCTCAAAACCATGTAATGCATCAAATGATTTTAGGCTTCCTGCCAGAGTTCCTGTCCACTTAGGCTATCTGGCAGCTGTTCTGGGTGCCAATACCGATAAGACATTTAGCGTGGACGTCAGCATGTGTTATACAACACAAATACAGAAATATAACTGGGCTCAAGTCTCTGCAAACGCACATTTACCTCTTTGCATTATGGCTGTATGCTTGTTTTCTGTTTAATAATGTTCTTTTTATACATTTCATTCAAATATTGATATCGTTAGGTGCTTCATCACTTATATTAATTGGTCACACTTTATATTGTGTCTTTAACTACTATGTACTTGCATAAAAAAATGTACATATTGCGTTGATGTTCTATTGCAAAACACTTTTGCTGCTATTGAGGTGTGACAGGTTAGGTTTAAGGGTGGGTTAAAGTGTAAGGGAAGGCTCAACAGTATAATTATAGATGTAATTACAGAAATTAATTACAGCTGTAATTACATGTAGTTATTTTTTAAATATAAGTATGCATGTATACAATAAGTGCATTATATAAAATGGTTCATTTAAATGTTAGTAAATATTAGTTAAAGACACTTAATATAAAATAGGAGCATTTAATTTTGGTGATAGTTCACCCAAAAATGAAAATTCTGTCATTATTTACTTACCCTCATGTCTTTCCAGATGTCTTTCGTTCATCCTCAAAAACTCAATTGAAGATGTTTTTAATGACAGAGAGATTTCTGTCCCTCCATTGAAAGTCCTTTCCACCAAAACTTTGATGTTCAGAAAGAGATTGTAGTAATCCATATAAATCAAGCATTGGTCAATGTTTATATGTTAATAAAAGCCTAAATTAAATGTATTCATTATATAAAGCAATTGGGTATCTTTAGAAGATTTGGATTAAACCGCTTAATTCATATGGATTACGTTTATGATCTATTTATGAACTTGTAGTGTAGTGAAGTTTTGGTGGAGGGACAGAAATCTCTCATTCTTTATTTGTCTTTTGAAGATTAATAAAAGTCTTATGGGTTTGGAACAACATGAGAGCGAGCTAGCAATTGACGACAGAATGTTTGGGTTAATTATACCTTTAAGTTTAGATGTGTTTTTGAAATATGTGACGTGTCTCTCTAACTCTCATAGACTGGGCACAGGCCATTCGTATTGGAGTTCTAGATTGTGCTCATGAGAAGAACTTTGACATCTGTAAGGAGTTCGGAATCCACTTCTACCCCACCTTCAGGGTATGTTTGTGCAAATTATTTTATTTATTCGTTCAACAGATTAAACCTAATACAATAAAGCTGAGTCTTAACAAGGGACTTGTGATATTGCCAAAATCATTTAAAAAATACTTTAAATATGAATCTAAAACTGGGTCATTGAATAATTCACTCACCCGATTTGTTTAAAAACTGATTCATTCAGTTAAGTGAGTTGCTCAGAGATGCACAGTTCTGCTGTGAATTTGTTTGGAATCATTTTTGTTCGCAAAATAGAGCAAAAATAGACAATGTTGACAGTATTGTGTTTAAAATGTAACTCACAATATTAACTTCTTGTGTGACTAGATAATGTCAGCTCACACATCATTAAAACAATTGTGATATTATCGTAGACAATACTACACCCCTACTCCTAATAAAGCGTCAACCAACAGGACATTTTGTTTGCTTGGTTTTTATTTTGTGGCATTAGTTGTGGGTAGTTCCTCCCAGAGTGAAATCTCATTGGTCCAAACTCCTGCTCTACATAGCTGTACATTCAGCATAAACAATGTTCATATATTAGGGATGTCACAATAGTCTCCTAGTCAACTAGTTATCTAACAACATACTAGTGAATTAGAGAGGGTGACTAAATTATTTGAATTGGGATTATTTATTTATATTTATTTTTTATTTCATATGAAATGGTAATTTTATTTGCGTGCTGACACTTATACTTTTTATTCAATGTCCCGTCACAATCTCTGCATTTTAAGATGATGTGAAACAAGATTCCTGCCATCTGTTCTATTTTGTTGTGCTGTTTTCTAGCTGTTTTTGAGCACTGTAACATCTTATCTATGTCTGATCGAGGTCAGGTAAACCTGAAACCAGGGTAACTATACAGTAGACAAATGTATTACTACACCCTTATCGAATTTCCAAATAGCCAGAAACATGCCTGGTTATGATACTGTAATAAAATTGACACAACTAGGACATGTTGTTGTAGAGTTTTCATTTGGAATATTTTTTTTTTTTTTTTAGTATTTTAAGGCACGTGACACCACAAATGATTTTGGGAAGACGTATCGAGGTGGGTTTCATCATTTTTGCTCTGATTAGAATTGAAATTTTGTCAGTTGTTACTGTTTCAGTCATTTCTATTATTGTGGATTTAACTTATATTTCTAATTTTGTTTTATTTGTGTACTGATAGGGGCTGACAGAGAGCTGCAGACAGTGAGGCAGTTGATGGTGAACTTCCTCCAAAACCACACTAGACAAGACTGGCCTGTGGGCTGCCCTCCCCTTGACCCTGTCAGGTGCCCAAATCTACGATATTACCACCTTCTTTACACATTCGATTCCAGCTGTGTTTAATATTTAACATGTTCTGCCTCCAGCTTAAGTAGGGACATTTAGAGATGTTTGTTTAGGGCTTAGTTTCTAGACATAAATGGAATGTGTCTCAGTTTCCTATTTAGAAACATTGAGTTTGTCATCTGTTGCAGGTCTGAGAACATCCTGTCCTTGATGGGGAAGAAAACGGAGCGCTATACTGCAGTTATAGTTGAAGACGGAGACTCTTATATAGGGAGAGAGGTATAAAAACACACAGATGTGTTTAATCAATTAATGTTTAATCAATCTGTTTTTGTAGGAAAGCAGTATAAGATCAGATGTCATAATTTACTCACCTATATGTCATTACAAACTAATCTAATTGTTATTGGCTGATATTAGTTTTAATCAGCTGATCAATTTTCATTTTTTTTTTTTTTTTTTGCTGTAGCAGGCATAAATTCATACATACACCCTAACTCTGCTGTAACAAAGACACTGCAGCACTGGAGGGCAAATTGTCGTTGTAAGCATTCACGACTTCAGATGACACATACCTTAATTCAGATGTGTATGCTATTTTGTTTTATTGATATTAAATGTGTATGAACTGTAATATGCCCATTCAAGGGTAACTATTGTGATTCTACTGAATCGTTGTACAGCTATAGACAAAGAGGAATGCAAAAGTTATGGGTTCATTTCTCAGGGAATGCATGAACTGACTGTAAGTCTTTGAATCATTGAACCCTTATGCTGTTTACTGGTTGTCAGTGTGATGTTAGTGACACTCTTTACATAAATAACTTATTAGGTGTTTCTTTTATATGTTCTAAAAAATTATGATCCAGTGTTTCCCACAGGATTTTGTGAGACTATGGGGGCTCACATAATAAGAAAATTTTGTACATTTTAAAGTTAAATTCTTCAGTCTGCTGCACTTTTGACCCATGTTCAGTGTGCAAATTAAATGAAGAAAAAAGTCTGTGCATTGACTTTTACCTGAACTTTAAAAGGGACTTAAGCCTCTTTTTAGCTGTGCTATATTGTCTCAGTCTACATTACATTCACACTGGTGTTTTAGGAATCCAAACTATTAGAATATAATAATAATTATTATAACTATTATTTTATATTATTATTATTATTATTCCTATGACAGTAATAGCCTGTTTATTATAAAATCTGTGAAAACAGGTTTACAAACACGTCTCATTATAAATCCAGTGAAATCAACTGTCCACAGAAATGTTGGAAAATATGCAAATGTGAAAATAATGCGTAACTGGTCCCCGCTACGTTCCAAAATGCAAGCTAAACTCGCAGCACATGCAGAAATGGAGTTCAATACATTCATTGTGAACTGAGTTGTTCTGAGAAGCGGAAAATGCCGGATCACGAGCTGATCGTGTGAGCAAAGTCACACTTCGCTTTGGAACATGCAGCACAATAAGACTGTATATACTTATATAATTAAATCACAGTCTTTTATGATTTGATAAGGGCACAAAGCCATATCACGCTTTTGATTTTAGTTTGTTTGACAGATACTTTGCCAAAGCAATGGCGCAAAACAATGTTGGAGACATTTTATGTTATTATGAGAAGTTTTTAAAATATTTTGTGAAACTGTGGCGGCACAGAAAAGACTATGGCGGGCCGCCAGAGTCTAGGGGCCAGATTTACTAAACGGCAAATTAACATGAGAGCGCAATCCCATAAAAGCACTGATGAAAGTGGAAAATTCTGCGATTGATTTACTGACAATGTGCGCATTAAAGAACACAGACGCAGTCAGATCATTTTCATGACCAATGCAATCTACCAAAAACAGTTTAAAAAAACAAAAAAAAAAAAAACTACCAAGTGCAAATTAGCATCTGGTTTAAGACATGCTTTTTGGGGGCTTTAAATAATGGAGCAAATACCAGTAAATTGACTAGCGCAAGCATTAGTAAATCACATTGTGTGATTCATTTAAATACTCTCCTCCCATAAATTTTGTGTCTGAAAGGGAAACTACTACAAATGCATATGCAATAAGGTCAACCGCAAAAATAACTGTACACGTGTTTTCACTGCACACCTTTTGTAAATCCTGACAGTAGTTTTTTTTTGTGCCATTGCTTTGGCAAAATATCTGTCAAACAAACTAAAATCAAAAGCGTGATATGGCTTTGTGCCCTTATCAATTCAGAAAAGACTGTGATTTAATTATATAAGTATATACAATCTTATTGGGCTGCATGTTGCAAAGCGAAGTGTGAACTTTGCTCACATGCCAAAAGGTTTGCACTGGCACAAGCTGTTAGTAAATTTGGCCCTAGGTAATTAATGGGAAACACTGATGATCTTTAACAATGTAAATTCTTATTTGTAATTTTACAGTGTGGTGCAATAGGGCTTAAAACTGTTTGAAAAATAGATATGGTGATTGTTATTAGCATCCAGTTTCCATGATCTTTGCACTAGGGCTGGGCGATATGGCAAAAAAAAATAAAATCTCGATTTTTTTTCAGAACAATAGACCGATTCACGATTTCGATTTTTTTTTGTTTGTTTTTTTTTTGTTTGTTTTTAAGCCTACTGTTTAACTAGTCAACTTAAAAACTTAACTACAATATGATTCAAGTAACATTTTCTTTATTAACAATCTGGTTAAAAAAAAGTTCCATTCCAAGTGCACCACACCTGAAGTGATCAACATGGTGTAAATGTAAAACAATTTGTTAAATATCTTTGCAGAAAATATGCCTGAAATATGAAGGCAAATGTTGTAAAACACATTACAAACTTATCTTAAACATCCTATATACTCAGAAATGATATAAAATAAGAAAAATGCTAAGTATTTCTTAGCCAAAAAGTAATAGCAATAAATAACACCATTAATAGGCTATTATTAACAGCAAATGCTTTGTAAAAACAGAAAACAACAGCAGCTTTCAGCCTGTCACCATCATGTAAACATGAAATATCTAACATACAGTAGTAGTCCTTTGCATTCCATTGCGCTATTTGTCCTATTGTTTTTATGTTTGGTGGACATGTTTAGGTGTTGCGCTCGTGTCTCGCGTCTTTTGCAGCGTCTCACCCATGAAACGGCATTCTAAAAACACGGCGGTCAAGTTAAAAAAAAGTTAAACTTACGTTTAATAACTTTGCCTTTTTTCTCATTCCACTGCCTGCGTGTCATTTTTATAACGCAATAACGCATTTCTGAATGAAGAGCCGCTTAAGAATAGTGATGTGTTCTACGTTCATAGTGCGTCACATGAGAGCGGTTAATAAGGCCATCATGTGGTCGGATCATTTTCTTCTCCTAATACGGTTATCATTGCTGTATTGTCAACATGCCTAATTGTAACGCTTGCTAACATTTTTATTCAAAATCGCGATTTCTCGATTTAAAAATTAATAAAATCGAGGCAAAACATTAAATTCGATTTAATCGAAAAAATCGGAAAAATCGCCCAGCCCTACTTTGCACCATTATTTCAAATCACTATGACCTTCTTCCATTGAACACAAAATGAGAATTTTTTGCAAAATATACAAATGTAGATGAATGTACAAAGAATGAAGTTCTCCTAACATGAATGGATCAGATTGGACCTAGTGGAAAGCAAGATTTTTAGTGAAATATCACAGAAATATAGATTGTTTTTTACACAAAGCTTTTGTATCATTTTACAAAATCTGCATACCACTTTTAAGGTAAATTTTTGTCCTTTTTGGAGCTTGATTGTTGTAGTCTACTTTTGCTGTATGAGAAAAAGCAGTTTAGACCAGTGGTTCTCAACCAGCGGGCCTCAGCAAACTTCCATGGGGGCCCCAATAAGTCTTAAAATTATTTAAAATTTATTTAGGTAACACTTTACAATAAGGTCTCACTTATTAACTAACTCATTAACTAACATGAACTAACAATGAGCAATATATTCTTATACACAGTGCATTAACAAATGTTAACAGATAAAACTTTCAATCTTAATGTAGTAGTAAATGTTGAGATTAATTAAGATTAATAAATGCTGTAGAAGTATTGCTCACTGTAAGTTCAAGTTAACTAATGTTAACAAATAAAACCTTATTGTAAATTATCAAGTTTTGTCATTTTTGTTTTGTTAAAGAAATAATAAAATTCAAATTCTAAAAAAACACTAAATCTATAATAACATTAAACTGACATTATATATATATATATATATATATATATATATATATATATATTATACACACACAGTTGAGCACAAAAGTTTACATACCTCTTGCAGAATATGCAAAAATGTTAATCATTTTAACAAAATAAGAAGGATCATGAAAATGGCATGTTATTTTTTTTATTTAGTACTGTCCTGAATAAGCTATTTCACATAACAGATCTTTACATAAAGTCCACAAGACAAAAGAATAGCTGAATTTATAAAAATGACCCTGTTCAAAAGTTTACATACCCTTGATTCTTAATACTGTGTGTGGTTACCTGGATGATCCACGGCTGTTTGTTTGTTTTGTGATGGTTGTTCATGAGTCCCTTGTTTGTTCTGAGCAGTTAAACTGAGCTCTGTTCTTCGGAAAAATCTTCCAGGTGCTGCAAATTCTTTGATTTTCCAGCATCTTCTGCATATTTGAACCCTTTCCAGCAGTGACTGTATGATTTTGAGATCCATCTTTTCACACTGAGGACAATTGAGGGACTCAAACACAGCTATTAAAAAAGCTGCAAACATTCACTGATGCTCCAGAAGGAAACGTGATGCATTAAGAGCCGGGAATGTAAACTTTTTGAATTGGATGAACAGGATAAATTGTACTTTTTTTGTCTTCTGGGAAACATGTAAGTATCTTTTGCAGCTTCTGAAGGGCAGTACTAAATGAAAAAAATATGATCTTTAAACAAAATAAGAAAAACTTGCACATCATCTTCTTGTTCAAAAGTTTTCACCCCCAGGCTGTTAATGCATTGTGTTTCCTTCTGGAGCATCAGTGAATGTTTGCAGCTTTTTTTAATAGTTGTGTTTGAGTCCCTCAGTTGTCCTCAGTGTGAAAAGATGGATCTCAAAATCATTCAGTCACTGCTGGAAAGGGTTCAAATATGCAAAAGATGTTGGAAAACTGAAGAATCTGCAGGACCTGGAGGATTTTTCTGAAGAACAGAGCTCAGTTTAACTGCTCAGAACAAACAAGGGACTCATGAACAACCATACACAAAACAATCAAACAGACGTGGATCATCCAGGTAACAACACACAGTATTAAGAATCAAGGGTATGTAAACTTTTGAACGGTGTCATTTTTATAAATTCAGCAATTTTTTTTGTCTTGTGGACTTTATGTAAAGATCTGTTATGTGAAATAGTTTATTTAGGACAGTACTAAATAAAAAAATAACATGCAATTTTCATGATCCTTCTTATTTTGTTAAAATGTTTAACATTTTTGCATATTCTGCAAGGGGTATGTAAACTTTTGAGCTCAGCTATATATATATATATATATTTTTTTTTTTAATAACAGAAGTACCCAGAGGTACTAGGTAAAGGTTAAAAGATAATAAGGTTTAGAACCACTGGTTTAGACAATCCAATAAATCAAACTTCTTTTGTGTACCATGGAAAAAGGAAAATAACATAGGTTTCGAATGATGAGTGGGTGAGTAGATGATGATCTAAATTATCCCTTTTGAGGCATAATTAGTGATGTAGCCAGAATTGTTATGCTCTAATTTAATGTTTTATCTTTTTTTAACTAGGTAATTTTGGACCTAATGCCATATGAGGGTATAGCAGTGAAGAGAGCTCTGAGCGCAGACAAACTTCTAATGGAGAAACTAGGCATTAGTTCAGTTCCCTCAGCGTACCTCTTCCACCCCAATGGCACACACACTGTCATGAATGTGTACGTTAACGGCCTCTGCTGAATTCACTTTTGTCTAACTACCAATTAGAAGCCCTGTTTATGCGCAGTTGATACATTTTTGTTTGTGTTAACAGTCAGAAGAGGCTACGGTTTTTCTTCTCCTCCTTCTTAAAACTCCTGCCTGGAGTCCACAGGAAACAGTCCACCTCGTCCCTGCAGCGTCCTCAGCCTGGGAATAATGGGCAGGGAACCCAGGTGGAGTGGAAAGAGTTTAAAAAGTGAGTTCTATTAATATTTATACTACTGTTCAAAAGTTTAGGGTCAGTAAGATTTTTTTATTTATTTAAGAAACTAATACTTTGCTTCAGCGAGGATGCATTAAATTGATCAAAAGTAACAGTTAAGACATTTATAACATTACAAAAGATTTCTATTTTAAATAAATGCTGTTGTTTTGAACTTTCTGTTCATCAGAGAATCCTTAAAAAATGTGTCACAGTTTCTACAAAAATATTAAGCAGCACCAAATCAAATTAGAATGATTTCTGAAGGATCATGTGACAGTGAACACTAGAGTAATGGCTGCTGAAAATCCAGCTTTCCCATTACAGGAATAAATTACATTTTAAAACATATTCAAACAGATAACAGTTACTTTAAAATGTAATAATATTTTAATATTACTGTTTTTACTGTATTTAAGTAAATACAGACTTGGTGAGCCTAAGAGACTTCTTTCAAAAACATTTTAAAAATCTTACTGACCCCAAAATTTCTTAACAGTAGTGTATATGTTCATTAGAATGTTAAGTAGTCCAAATGTCTAAAGTTTAACAGTTGAGATGAATGCCCACAGGCTTCTTTCTAGCTGTTGATTTAATTTTAAGAAAGACGAGTAACCACTATTAATGTTTTTTCAGGTCTAAGGTATACATGGCAGACCTGGAGTCTGGCTTACATTATCTACTGAGGGTTGAACTGGCCACCCACAAGACCTTAGAAGGAGAAGAACTAAAAACCTTCAAGGACTTTGTAACAGTTGTCGCCAAGGTAGTGTTGTAAACACAAACGCAACTTTTTCTTTGTGCTTGAGCCGTCTTCTCACACTGAAATTGTTTTCATTAGAACTTTGAAATTTACAGAGTTGTACCTTACTTGGTCCCTTTGATTTTAGCTATTTCCAGGTCGCCAGTCTGTGGTGAAGCTTCTTGAGACTTTGCTAGAATGGCTAGTCAGCTTACCTTTGGAGAAGATCCCCTATGACGCTATTCTGGACCTAGTTAACAACAAGATGAGGGTAAGAGTGTCACCCATTAAACAACTTATTCATTGTCAGACCACTGCTTTTAAAAGCTCAATATACCTCATAAAGTCTCTTTAAGTTTTTAGTCATTTTTTGTGTATGTGACAGGAGCATAAATCAGATTGTTGGTGGTTTTAAAGTGCTCTGTTTGTATTATTCTCAGATCTCGGGCCTGTACCTGAGTGAGCAAGTGCAGTGGGTTGGATGCCAGGGTAGTAGTGTGGCACTAAGAGGATATCCCTGCTCCCTCTGGACTCTGTTTCACGTTCTGACTGTGCAAGCTGCCAACCGACTCGATGCTCTAGCCAACACTGGTATGAGCAGGGAAATCCCTTCCTCTTTATGAACCTGAAACATGTCTGAGATCTCATCAGTTGTAATTGTGATTGTAGATTAGTAAATTTTAAGTATAAATTTTGCTGTAATATAAGCATATATGTCACTGTTTGGGCTTGTAGCAAGCAGAACAGTCATCTGGTAAACATTTTCTATTAGTTCATGTTTCTTCATTGCTACAATTCATTTAAACCCACCTTCTTCCTCTCAGGGTTTGAGGATGATCCTTTGGCAGTGCTTCAAACCATGCGTCGCTACATTGGGACATTCTTTGGTTGCCAGGAGTGTGGGAAGCATTTTGAGGAGATGGCTCAGGAGTCTCTGAACCAGGTCAAGTCAGTTGATGAGGCAGTGCTGTGGCTGTGGAGAAAACACAACCAGGTTAATGCAAGACTGTCAGGTAAGACAGAAAGTTATTTAAAGTAAAATGAATGCACAAATATGCATTTAGGTTCTTGCTCCATCTCATGGGTGACAAAGTATATACACTACTGATCAAAATTTTGGGGTCAGTTTTTTTTTTTTTTTTGTAAGAAATTAATACTTTTATTCAGCAAAACTGCATTGAATTGAACAAAAGCGACACTAAATACATAATGTAACAAAAGGTTTCTGTATAAATGCTGTTCTTTTGATTTTATACAAAAGTCAGAAGTGAAGGAAGGAAAAAAGGAAAATGGGTAGGATTAAAGAAAGGACAATATGAAGAACAAGAAGGACAGATGGCAAGAAAAAAGAAAGAAAAGGAAAGGACAGGTGGAAAGAAAAGGGACAAAAAAGATATGAAAGGAGAAAGAAAGGAGGACTGGAAGGAAGGCAAAGAAACTGGAAAGGGGAAAGAAAGTCAAACAGGAAAAAGAAAGGGCGGAAAAGGGAAGGGGAATACAGAATGAAATCAGGGCTGGATGGAAAGGAAATAAAAAAGACGTAAATAATAAAGACAGGAAGGATGAAAAGAAGCACTGGAAGAAAGAGGATGGGAGAAAAAATGAAATTAGGACTGGAAGGAAAAAGAACAGAAAGTAAGGAAGGAAAAAATACATGAATGGAGAATGCAAGGAAGAAAGAGAAAGAGGAATGATGTGAAGGAATGAAGAAAAGGTAAAGGGGATAGAAAGGAGGGAAGAAAAAAGGAAAGAAAAGGGACAAAGAAAGAAAGAAAGAAAGAAAGAAAGAAAGAAAGAAAGACGGAAGGGAAGAAAAGAAAGGATGACGCATGATACCACATGTCATCCTCATAGTTGATTGCACTCTTTATGCAGGCTCAATGAGCGAGGACCCCATGTTTCCCAAGACTCAGTGGCCTACTCCTGATCTTTGTCCCACATGCCATGAGGAGCAAGAAGGCCTTCATGTCTGGAATGAACAGATGGTGCTCGCTTTCCTCAAACAACACTACGGTGCTTCCAACATCTCCCCAAAATACTCCAGTAGCAGCCAACCAGAGCCAGGCCTTCTGGCTCCTGACAAACCCAAAGCCATAACCAAACCTAACAGCAACATTCACCTCAACCAGAACCTAAAGCCATCTCCTGAGAATGTTCCTAAACATCAGAAGAGGACTGGCTCCAATGGTGCGGAAGAGAAGCACGCTGGTATCCAGATAGAAGCCAGACCAGGGATGACGTTCCTGGGTCTGGGATTCTCCAGCGTGGACATGAGTCTCTGCGTGCTGCTCTACGCCCTCTCCTGCGTCTTTCTCATGTTCATGTTCTTCTTCTTCCGCTTTCGCTCAAAGAGATGGAAAGCCAGAAACTACCGGCCTTACGTATAGTGGAGGAATACTGTGGAAAACTGTGAATAAGGTGCCAAGTGTTGAAGGAGACTTTTAATTTATTTGATTAATATTATTTTTTGGGGGGGGGGGTTTGTTGTTGATGTTTTTATGAAGTATTTTGTAATGAAGAACTTGTCTAATGACTGATGAAAGCTCTGCTCAGGCCTAATTGTGTAAACAAGCACCTGTTGGCGAGTGTTTCTCAACCCTAAACAAATAGAGAGGATGATTTAACATGAGAAACTATTTTATTAAAGTAAAAGTAACAACCTAGGTCAAAGTATATTTTTATGGAATATTCTACATTATTTATAGAGATTTTTATCGAAATAATATATCCTAAGTTAGTTTCTCATAGGGTATACATTGCTCTCTATGAAAGTCAGTCTGTCCCCATATTTGATGGTCCAAAAAACACTTGAGAAACTTGATTTATTCTGTCACTCAAGGTCACTAGCTGAGAAGCCAGTGACATGTAACACTGCCTATCAATGACCAGTGGAAAAACCCTCGGTTTTGTTACTCTCATGGTCCATTGAAATCTGTTACATAGGCTGCTTGAACTATGTTTTTTAAGTCTGCATGTGAAGAGCTACAGTGGCACATTATTGTTATTATGATTGACTTAAAAAGGTAGCTTAATTCCTAGAATTTTTTTTTTTTTTTTTTAATCTTTTTAAATCTGGTTGAAAAGCTTCTTAAGTGGTTTATTGGTGCAATTCTGCAGCAAGGGATGTAACAGTTAAAACTGTTTTTTTTTTTCTTTTTCTGGAGATCACCTTTGAACTGAAACTTGCATTAAAAAAAGGTCCAAGTCACTGTAACAATAAATGCATTCTGTTGTAGATCTCCAAGAATATGTTGAACCCTAAGGGAAAAGATTATTATAATGTACTCTTAGGATTCCTGATCACAGAACATCCATTGTTCAACATGTATATCACTACAGCAGTATTTTGATTCAAAGTTTAGAATTAAAATGTGTTGATATTGTGAACTTTTTCAGTATCATTATCAGCATATGATTTGTGGACTTATTTGAAGTAATGTGTTCAGCTCATGATTTCACTATCTATTGAAGCAGTGTTAATGGGACCTGAGGCTAATTATTTATGAAGCATATTAATAAAATGCGGCTTCTGTGTTGTGACAGTATGTGCTTATGGCCTTCTAAACTGCTCCAAATGAATGGCTGTTAATTACATTGTGTTTTATTTTTATTATTATTTCCAGTACTTTAAGAATTATATTTTTATGTAAAGACTATTTTTGGGGGGCAGTTGTTCTGTATATATGCAGTTTGTCCTTACAGGGGAGTTGTTGCATTTTGTATAAAGAATACTGTAAGTTGTCTTTCAAATAAAAATGTATAATTCCCGAGTTCATAACTACATACAATGCAACACAAACTTGTGTGCATTTGATGTTTGGTTTTTTTAGCCATCAATATTTTATATAGCACCACTATAATTTACTGTTACATGGGGTGTAAATGTTTCATTTGGAGATAAATTTTCTGTGCAGCAGTTCTTAAAGGATCATTTATCAGGAGAACAGTTGAATGTACCATTCTGAGAACACAGTGTAACTGCAACTTGAAGTCTAAGCACATTGAGAGGTCATTTAGGTTTTCTATTGCTGTAAGTCTGTGTCTGCCCTCTAGTAGGCAGTATGGAGTCTCCCTTTTCACCACCAGCTCAGACTGCAGTCTGTTCTCCCCAGGGACATCATACATGTGACCATACTAACGCTGTCTATTACTAGAGCTCCAGCTGTCAACTTAACAGATGTCTGCACAGGCACTCTTGTTTCCAAATGTAAAATATCTTACTATGTTCATCTCTTCAGACTGGAAGAGGACATTTTCCTCAATGACGGTGTGCATTTCACACGGGAAACAAAGTTTGAGGGCAGTTTCTTCAAGAAACAGCTTAATGTGTCACGTTTTGCTTTTATCCAAGCTGACAGTTTCACTGCTTTTAAAAAGACCAGACAGACAACTAGAATCAAGTTTTGCAGCATTCGCAGGGCGTGTGTCTGCCACACTTTATTGATTTATTAAAATTTTTTTTGCTATTGATATTAGACAGAAGAATGGAACACGGCAGTTTATCTCTGATAGCGCTGACTCACGCCGTAGCCCGTCGGCGTCTCAGCATTAAAAGGCAGCAAGTCAGAGACGGAAGCACAGCGCCTTCTTCCCCACTTTGCTGAGAGACGCTGCTTTACTGCCCCACTGCTCTGTACTCAACTCTTACTCGCACAATATAGTCTTTCAGCCATCCGTCTAATATTTGCCACCTTAAAATGCTTCTCGGTTTGATGTACTGATCTGACATTCAGGGCAGCTTTGAGGCTGAGTCTGTCTCTTTTCTTTCTCTTATCGGTTGAGTGTCTGTCTGATGCCGTGTTGGCACATCTGATTGGGTATGCAGACTCTGTACTGAGCATGCCAGCCTGTGACAGGGACTGCAATGCAGAGCTGCTCTCCTGGCACACACCATTTGTCTGCCCTTAATGTAAATAATCCTGAGCACGGAGCCGCTCATGGCAGAGACGGCTTCTGATGGATTATGTGTCTGCACACGTTCGGGTTGGTGCATGCGGGGGGAGCGCTCCCGTTCTTGTCTTTTCTTCGTGTGGTGACGCTCAAATAAAAGTGAGCCATTGCTCTCTCTCTCTCTCTCTCTCTCATTCTGTCTTGCCTGTCTTTTGTCTCCATCGCACATGAACACGTTTACTCTCTGCAGGGCAGTTATCCGCATCAGGCTCTCTCTCTTTCTCTGTCTCTCGCTCGATCTCTCTCTCACTCTGTGTCCTTAAATGACTTTCCTCCAGTCTCACTCCCTCCCCCTCTCTCCCTAGTCTCTGTGTCTGTGCCTATAGCCTCTCTCCCCCTTTCTGTGACATACAGTAGATGGTGCATCGATTGCACACAGACGCTTGCTTTCCCTCTCGCTGATTCAGTTCTGTGCGAGGAGGAAGAGGACGGATTGAGACGTATCTCTCTGCTTCTCAAGCTACATTTCCTCATGCTGAGCTGCTGTGAGGAGCCTGCCCGCATTCTCTCTCTCTCATCTCGGAAGATTCTGCTATAGAGGTCAGGTAGTGGCGGGGTGGAGAGGGAGGGTGGGCGGGTGGGTTTGTGGGTCACTTTTCAGCTTCTTTTGAATACTCCAGGCAAGCTTATGCTGAGTTGCCAAACATGGAGACTCTAGTAATGTTGGGGTGAAGAAGCTGTTTACCAAGGGAGTTGCTGTGCAGCATTTCTGTCGCATTTTTCTGCTGTGTCTGCACCAGATAAACATTGTGTGACTTTTGAATCTAGTAATTTTCTGTTTGTTACCTCATCAACTGGTCCACCTTCATTTTGACTTTCTTCTGTCTTAGATGTCTGGTGAGAACATCCTGTCTTTTCCAGAGATCTGAAACGGGCATGATGTCTCAACTCTTGCACATGGAGATTCCAAACTTCGGCAGCACTGTTCTGGACAGCCTGAACGAACAGCGGCTGCTGGGCCAGCACTGCGATGTGGCCATCATGGTCAACGGACAGGCCTTCAAGGCCCATCGCGCCGTTTTAGCAGCCAGCAGCCTCTACTTCCGTGATTTGTTCAGCGGTAGTGCCCAGACACTCTTTGAGCTGCCCTCATCTGTGGCCCCATCCTGCTTCCAGCAGATTCTGTCATTTTGCTACACGGGCCGGATGACGGTGAGTGCCAGCGATCAGCTGATGGTCATGTACACCGCAGGCTACCTTCAGATCCAGAACATCGTGGAGCGGGGAATGGACCTCATGTTCAAGGCCAGCGCACCGTACTGCGACTCACAGACATCTGCCACAGACGATCCCCCTAGCCCAAACAACAACAACTCCTCCCTGTTGCTAGGCGACCAGCCCACAACTGTCTGCAAGATCAAGGAAGAGAAGTTGGAGACCCCGGTGTGTGCTCAGAATGGGGAGCTAAAGCACTCAGAGGAGGACAGGGGACCTAGGGTCAGATCTTTAAGGAATGGGACTCTTTTCTACACCAGTGGAGGTGTGAACGGGGTCATACCCGTGATGCATGCTTACGAGCACTCGACCCGAGATCATGCCAGCCCTGGTGCCTCAAGCCTCCCGACCACAGACAGCCCAACTTCACACCAAAACGAGGAGGAGGACTTTGAAGACGACTCATACGAAAGCCTGACAAACGGAAAAATCTTTGGGGGCTCGTCTGGGATCTATAGCAGTAAATGTCTTTTAATGGACTTCACTTTTGCTCCATTGCAGCTCAAGATTCATCCCTGTGAGTGTGATTTTTTTTTTTATGTCTCTTCCCAGTGCAAGAGAAGATGGAGGTGTCCTCCCTGCCTCTGTCCTTGGAGAACCGTTTCTGTGTGCTGTTGGGAGGAGACAGAGAGGCTCTGCCCGCCGGACTCATCAGCCAGATCGGCTACCGTTGCCATCCTGCTCTCTACACAGAGGGCGACCCTGGAGAGAGACTGGAGCTGATTGGAGGTGAGGCCTGAATAATACCAGCCTGTCTGAAACTCCATGTCCATCTGAATTATTTATCAGTTCAGACTGAGTCATTTGAGTCACTGATTCAGAGCTAAGGTCTCCTTGTTTCTCTGTTGTTGGTGTTGTGGAAGGATCTGGTGTCTTCATGACTCGTGGGCAGCTGATGAACTGTCACCTCTGTGCTGGGGTCAAGCACAAAGTCCTGCTGAGACGGCTTCTAGCTGCTTTTTTTGACAGGTCTAAAACATTACAAATGTATCTGTAGAATGTCTGAAATACTAAAAGCTTAGTTCTGCAGTAAAAATAACCAAGCAGAGATGGAATCGATGTCCTCATATTCAAATGTTTCAGTATATTGTGTTTGATAACTGTAGGGACCGCATGGTGTTTTGGAAAAATTTTGTGTGTGTGCCCTCCAGTGGTTGACTATGGTATTTTGACTGCAGGAATACACTGGCTGACAGCTGTGGGACTGGAATACGTTCCTCAAACTGTGATCCGAATCGCAAACCACTGGACAGCCGTATACTCAACACAGTGAAACGTGAGTGACCCTTTGCTATGATGTTAGAGCAAACAAAATTGACCATATTTAGTATATGTTTTAACTGTTTCTTAGTGTGCATGATTCCATGGTTTACTTTGTTCAAACTTTTCTCCTGTTTCATTTGGAAATGTCACAATATGGAAGTGAAATAGGTTTAATGATGAATTGAAGCATTAATAGTCCTTTTTTTCTCTTTCTGTTTTGTCATTAGTCTACTGTCAGAACTTTGCCCCTAACTTTAAAGAAAGCGAGATGAATGTTATCGCCGCAGACATGTGCACCAATGCCCGGAGAGTTCGCAAGCGCTGGCTCCCCAAGATCAAGTCCATGCTTCCAGAGGCGATCGAGGTGTACAGGGGGACTGCGGTCCTCAGCCAGGTGGAAGGAGCCACCCATCCAGGCGGTGGCTTTCCCTTTGAGTCAGAGTTCAAACACCTGGCAGCGTCAAATCTGACTCTGGAGCAGCATCTCTATGGGGACTGCAGAGAGACACTGAGGAATGGCTCTCACTTCAATATGGAAGAGAGGTCCCAAAAAGGTGAAGCAGCCAAGACTGAGCCAGGCCGAGCCAAAGAGTCTGACACCCCGCAGGAAGTTGAAAGGCTTCCGGAAAGTCCCGAGAGAGCTGCCAGTGTGCTCGCTCTCAACCCAGCCAGCAAGAAAGGGGAAAAAGAGGGGGCATCCAGCAGCCCCAGATCACAAAAAGAGGAACAGAACAGACAGAGACCACTTAAAGAGGATCAGTGACTTCCTCTACTTCATACTATTAAAAACTGGTCTGCAGCTTCTCACACCAAAAAGGATCACTATCAATAAAGGCAACTCTCCCATGCCATTGAACATTACATTAAAGCTGCATGATCATGGAAACTGGACATATAACATTTTTTCCAGGATATATTGAAGAACGTCTGCATTAAATACAGTTGTGCTCACAATTTTCCCTTCCCTTTGCAGAGTCTATAAAATGTTTTCAATTTATTACTGTCCTTATGAAGCTGTTTGACAGATATTTACACATATTCCACAAGACAAAATAACTGAATTTACACAACTGATCTTTTTCAAAAGTTTACATACCCTTGGTTTTTTAATATCATATATTGCCTCAAGCATCAATGAATGTTTGTAGTCTTTTGTGATAGTTGTGCATGAGTTTATGGTTTGTCCTGAGCAGTGAAGCTGTTCTTTGACAAAGCCTCCAGGTGCTGTAAGTTATTTGGTTCCTCAGCATGCTCTGCACATTTGAGTTTTTCCCTACAGTGGCAATATAATGTTGAGATCCAGTTTTGCCACTATGGACAATTGAGGGACTCGTGCAAAACTGTGATGCTTGAGGCAACACACAATATCAAGAATCAAAGGTATGTGAACGTCTGAATAGGATATTGTGTAATTTAAGTTACTATTTTTTTCTTATAAAAACACAGTTATGTGTTATGCAGCTTCTTCAGGGCAGTATTAAATAAAAAAAAAAAAATCATGATATTGTTTTTAGGATTACATCTCTTATTTTTTTAAAAATGCTAAATGTCTGATTCCCCAAGGGGTAGGCAAAAATCTGAGCATGACTGTATAAGAAATTGTAAGGATCTTTCATGGAGCCACTTAGCATACATAAAAATGCAGGCACATATACAAGCTCAGTACATTAAGGCAATCGGCAGTGCGTTTTTTTATGAATGCATGTGATGCATAAGCTCTGGCATTTCTGACTAAATACTGACTAAAGACTACATTACAGAAACAAGTGGATTATGGACTTCTGCATGGCAAATATAACTGAAGGACAAAGGCTCTCCTTAATATAACATGACTTACAGGCTTCAGAAATCAACTATATTGCTTTAACTCCAGCTGGACAGTGGGGTTGCTCTGTACAAAGCTGACTGTGGGACTGCTGAGTTCAGTACAGTAAGGGAAGCTGAACAGAGAACAACAGTTCTCTAGAGAGTAGCTTGGACTCTCAGTTTTCCCTCTCAAGCTTTTTAATCTCTCTCTTGTTCTCAAGCTGCTGTATAGTAAATGCTTGCCTGTTTTTTTGCATATCAGCTGGTCTGGACATTTGAAACGCGATTGTATGATTGTTTTTGGAAGTGAAATAAAGGAAAGGATTATTTTGAGGGATAATTAAGTTATGCCTATTTGGTCACCATTATTTTTTGATAAAAAGGGCTTTTGCTTGATTACTGTGAAATAATTTAATAGATGAAGCATTAAAACATTAGCTCAGTTTTACTTGAATGCAGAAAATACAATACATGTGCAATGTCTCAATAGGGTCTAGATAAACAGAGATAGTTACAGAATTAATTACGGTTGATATTTTTCTTATCTAACATATCATTTGCCTACCTGCATTACGCAAATATCTCAAATGAATTCCGTTCATTTTCATACAGATATATTTTCTTCCTTAAATACATGGGCGAATCTCTGCATCTGTTCCCCCAGCAGGCAGTTTTGTCTCCTTTACCCTGCAAAAGAACAACATTGTTCATTTTCAGATATCATTGACTATGTTCTTTGAATTATTTAACAAACAAACAAAAAACTGCTAAGATGGAACAGATTCAGCAACTGTCCAGACAATAACCTCTTATTTTGGAGAGGTAAACAGCATATTGTGCCATGTGTGGTAATTTTGTGATGGTCTTCAGACAGAACATCCAGATCCTTTTCCAGATGCCTCCAGATGTTCCAGAAATCACGAACAGCACAACATTTATCACAGTTTTTCAGGTGCTCGTTCTCTAGCCGAAACAGATTCCAAATAAAACGTCTGGTTGAACAGAAAGAAAGAATTAATAAAAAGAATACATCAAATAATAAATATTCTGCTAAATAGTCAGATAACCTTTCCTAAAATTAGATTGCTCAAAGTACAATCTAATCCTGAATATTTTTCCTATGAGTCAGCAGCTACCATAAAATTAAATTATTGCAAAATGTAATTTGCGCTGATCATCCTGGATTACAAGTTTACAAACCCCCTCACTTGCTGCTTAAAGCGTGTGACTGAAATCTAACCTGAGGACTTCCAGTGGTGCCAGCAGGGCACTTGCAGTGGCAGCTGCAGCTGAATCCTTCATCTGAGCCAGAAGGATATTTATAGCCCAGGAGACCCGCAACAGCACATCCGCCAGCATGGCTGCATAGTAGTACAACTAAAAGAGCACATCTCTCAATATTAAGAGCTGGACAGTTTGACCCCTTAGTAACAGAGATTAATTTAGCGGCACCTTTTTAGCTTGAAACTTTATGAGATTCCAGTGTTTAAAGGCTTTCACTGTCAGTGTGATTTGTCATGCATGGTCAGTTTGACCGAGTAATACCTATGCTTGATCTTAAATAGTGATAGCAGAGAAGGGTGTAGTAAACTAGTATCACTACTGCTAAATGTTTTTGTAACTCAGATTATGGACTGATATTGCCAAATGCAGAATATTTACTGTTGAGAATTAACTTCAAATACCTGTTTATTGTGGGTCAGATAAACTCTAATTTATGGATATGTGCATACATTAAAAGAAAGTTTCACCCAAAATAAAAATTCTTCATTATTTACCAACTAAAAGGTGAATTTTTAAATAATATCCTGGTCACTCTTTTCAATATAGTGAAAGTCAATAAGGATAGGCTGTCTCAAAAGGGTTGCCAGATCTGTTTAACAAAACCAGCCCACTGGCCAATCAAAAATAGACCAATTCAACTAGCCCAAAAACTAGCCTTAATACCAAAACTCAAAATATGCCACTCCCATACCTCAAATATACTTTACAGTCACTGTTATACTTGAAAATTAAGAATACTCAAAACATTTGTGGAAACCGATTACCTCAAAACATTTAAGTAAACTAACTTTTTTAACTAACTCCAAGATTAAGTTAATAGAACTTTAATTTTTTGTTTTGTACTACACAAACATGTTAATAAGAATTTAATTGAAATATTGAATAAACTAACTCATACAGTTTGTTTGCATGAATATCATGTTAAATAGCATGTGCTTAACTATCAAAGAGACTACCACTATATGTACATAGTTAATCAACATGCAGTATATATAACCTTAAAGATTTGCAGCCAATCCTTGACCAAACCCTAAGGCTCTACTCTTCACCACAATGGTAAACCTACAAAACTTCAACATAACAGAAACTCGAGTAAATCCCAACATAACAGAACAATAACACTAACACATCTCTCCCTATATTAATCTTGTGCAAAAACACACTAAATAACACTTAATTTCAACATCTATTATCCTTATACAGTCTGACACAAAGCATGCTGGTACTACTATTCTGCTGCAACTCAGATTAAGTTCTGATTAATACAATCAGATTTTTAGTTCACGTAACTTTTTTTAGTACAATGAACTACCTGTAATATTTCAGTGAAATGAACTCATTTCATTAAATTAATTTAAACTGTTCAGTTTTACAGTAGTAAATAACATAATTTTACCTTAAGAATGACAGTTGGTGAACAAAATCCTTCAGTGGAATGGTGGTCCTATATTTTTTTATCTGAAATCTGAAAATTACTATTTACAGTTTACAATCTAAAATAAACATTTCAATATATTCCTATTAAGTTATTAATCAATGGAAAATGCCTCTAGATGACATTTTTTTTTTTTTTCTTTCTTTTTTTTTTTTTTGTTTACTGGCCACAATCCTGGAGAGATTTGCCAATTTGTTACCATGGAAAAAAAAGAAAACAGCTGCACACAGGCTCCTTAGCAGTGCCCCTCCCTCACAAAATCTGTCTTATCATCTAGCACAGATTTATCATTGTTAGAATACAAATATGGAAGAGTAACATATTTTAATACAAACATTTCTGTCAAATATAATTTATGCAATGTGACAAAAAATAAATAAATAAATAAATTAAATAAAATAAAAATCAACCAGCATTAACAGTTTAAAAGTAGCCCAATTCGGTAAGAAAATCACAGACTTGGCCACCCTGGCTGTCAAGCTCTGAAATTAAATAAATATCTCAGAATAAACGTCTCATAGTCCATATGACCCATACACATTATTCCAAGTTTTCTGACGCCATATGATAACTTTCTGTGAGGAAGAGACCGAAATTTTGTGGTGAACTATTCCTTTAATATACCATGCTAACTTATTGTCAAATATATTTCCACGTGCACCTTATATATCACCATTATTTTGACAAAGACAATCACCAGATCAATACTAGTATAAATTATACTAATTTTTATACTAACTTACCTGTTGGGAGTACACCAACTCATCTTTTAGCAGGCCATTTCCCTGAAGTAATCCCCAGTCCATCCTTAAATCCCAACTCACTGTAACTAGAACACCCGTACAGGTAGCCACGGCCCATATATACAGGTATATCCTCCCCTCTTCAAGCAGGGCAGATCTCTCTATCACACATATACACACAAATAGGCTGAGCATCATAACATTTCCAAGGTCCTTTATTATCTTAGTATTACGACTAATTTTTTTCATGATTTTAAACAAGTTTGTCTTTCATTTTGTTCTTTTCTATTTGATTTTTTTGCCTTGCATTAACCATAAAATTTCTAGCCATGTTTAGAATAGTTATGTAAAAACCTGAGAACATATTCTCAAAAGTGCACCCAATCATTTTATATATGTCACTTGCCCTTGTTTTTCTCCCTAAACAACCACAACAGTTGTATTAGACTCTACACTGACAGGTATCAGTGTAGATGCAGGAAGTAAAAAGATTTCTCTGTAAATAATATTTAAAATATTGTGCTCAAACAGCTATATCCTGACACATCAGCAAAATCAGAATTTTCTGTCACTAAATGCTGTGCTAATTTTGACAAGTAGAAACAAGTAGAATCTTAAATGCTACCTAGTTATTTGGTCGTGTACCTCTAGCCATGTTGTAGAGGCCGGCGAATGTGACCATAAGAAACACAGTGAAGTATTTTCCTGCATTCAGTAGATGTAGCGTGTGGCCAGTGTCCCAGAAGCACCTCAGGCATTGTGCAAATCTAAGCCATGGTGGAAAACACTGGATCAGACAGGTTATAGCCATACTATACTGCCCACAGTCCAGAATCACTGTAACAAACAGAAGAAAATCTCAACTAAAAAACATCACAAGAATATGAAGAGGTTTCTTGAAACAGTGAAACATTCTGTGAACTCTGAAGTAGTTCTGTCCTAAAACTTCATTTTATTTAAATATGACAGCATAATCTGTGTTCCATTCACAGTACATAATACAATATAATAGGGCTGGGCATTGATTCAAATTTCATGATATACTGTATGTTCATTCACAAGCTTGCTTATCGATTCAATTCTGTTTTCGATTCAATACGATTATATATCGATTCATTTGGATATAAATCAGGTACAGTATGCTACATGTCAGAATATGTTCTTCTGCCTGGGCTGCGCCCACACGTAGACAGCACTAAGTGGCTTGGACTGCCCCCACTGCAAGAGCATGACGGCCCGCTCTCTCCGCACTTGACTCGCTCTTGTGCTGGGAGACGAGGCCCTTGGCTCTAATTGGCCTGCTTCTTCTGTTGTTCCGGGAGAGAACCTTCCTCAAAGCTCAGGCGACAAGCTCCCGTCGACTCAATGCCCGCGGCCCCCTCGTCCACCTGAGCCACCCTCACATATTTATTTCACGAAAGCCAGCATTCACCCCTCCCCTGGAGCCCACGATGTGGTTTCCTTTGGCACATCCAAAGACGACAAGGATGCTGTCCACTAGGTTTTGGAGAGAGAGGAGTGGGGCCTGTGAGGAGATGTTGACACTGCGAGCCTTGCACAAGCATGATGAACTGCTGGGGGTCCTCATGTGGGCTATGGATGATCTGGGGTGGTCTTCCCCTGCTGAACCTGCAAAGAGTCGACTAGATGAGTGATACCTCCAGTCTGACCACCGCCACAAGAACGGTCCCGACAGCCAGTGGTGTTCTTCCCTGAAGTACATGAGGAGCTTTCCAAGACTTGGCGCACCCCTCACTCAACATGTGCCCATGCCTGGACACCCTCAAGAAGCTTCGCAGCACAACCTACTTGGTGCTGAGGGCCATGAAGACGACAGCCCAGTCTATTAGCCGTGTGATGGGGAGCCTAGTGGTGCTGGACTGTCATTTATTGCTGACACTTACGGACCTGAAAGACTCTGACAAAGTGGCGCTCCTGGACACACCGGTGAGTACAATGGGTCTGTTTGGCAATGCGGTGGAAGCATTCACTGAGGCACAGAGGCAGTCAAAGGCCATTTGCCACTCGCCGCCCCTGCCAGCCTGTGCTCTTTCTCTTCATCATCTCAGCTGCCATCTAGACCAGCAGCCAGCTCTATTTCAGCCTCTCAGAGAGAGCCTGAACCAGCGGTGTGCCCTAAGATGCAGGGACCAAAACACTTCCACTACCCGAAGCACCAGGGCCCTCGCCCCAGTAAACTGGTGGCGAGCCACAAAGATGAGCAAATTCCGCTCGCTATCGCCACACTGTGTGTAGCGACGCCCTGCCTGTTGTGGGTGTCAGTGTTGTTTGTGTGTGTGTGCAAGGAATGTTCCATATATTCCCCTGTGTTACCCACATCACACAGCCAACCCCCTACTGATAAGCGGCGAGTTGTCTCGTGTAAACCACGAAGGGCACCAACCGCTGCCAACCTTTGCTGTGTCTCGATTTGAGACTTTTGAATTGTGCATTGGCAAAGCGCCCATTCAAAATGTTAACATAGAAGCGAAGTCTCTCACAGATTTGTCTGAGAGATTGGTTTATTTCTGTGGACCTGAAAGATTGTCATATTCAGATAGCCCTGCAGAATCAGCGCTTTCTCAGATTTGCATTCAAAGGCGTGGCGTGCCAATTCATGGTCCTACCCTTCGGTCTGTCTCTGGGCCTGAGAACATTCACAAAATGTGTGGACGCTGCTCTGTCGCTGCTAAAACTGACTTATGCATGCCACTAATGTTGTGCTGTCACAACCCACAGCCAGGCTTGTGACGTATTCAAAAACCCAAATTCCCATGGTTGGAAGTTTGTCAGCAAATGTTTCCCTACATGACCACTCAGTTCCTGCTACATTCTTCATTGTGAACAGCACTCATGGGAAGGGACCTAATGTCTGCACTGCATGTGAGGATTGAAAACAGTCAAGTCCTGCCTCCTAATGCCCTTCCTGTGCTTGCTTCTCCTGTGCCAGTCTGCTTGTCAGTGTTTGAAAATTACCTTCACAACATTATCATCCATGGACTTGACATGTCTATGCCTGACAACGACTAGAAGCTGCTGGCTTGCAGCTCAATAAAGACAAGTGTCATTTCCTGCAAACCAGCCTGTTCTTAAGTCATACTGTTTCAGCAGAGGGTCTTCTTTCTGATGAATCCTGTACAGGCGATTTAAAATGCCCCTGCTGATTATCAGTTACGTTTGCCCTTACCTGGTTCTCCTGCAGATGATGCTGTTGCTCCAGCTCCTGTTGATGATGTTGATGAGGAGTTTGTTGCTTTTATATCGGTCACCTGTAATTCTCTGTCTTCTGCTGAGGTTGATGCTGCATTTGCTTCTTGTCCTGCTCTATATAGATTTTCAATGGTTGGCCTCCTTCAACCAAGGGACTAGACGTTGAGTTGTTGCCATACTACAAACTGCGACTGGAACTGTCTGTTAAAAACAACTTTGCCTTCCGAGGCTCACAGCTGATTGCACCTGCTGCTCTTCGATTTGCGCTGCTCTCCATAGTGCACGAAGGACATCATCTCTGTTGGTGGCCAGGGATGGATGCTCAGGTTCATGATGCTGTCCGTTGCTGCTATGGAAATCCATTGAGTATTGTTACTGATAACGGTGCTCAGTTTACGTCTGCTGCTTTCTCTGCTTTTCTGGAAGGAAGGAATATTTGTCACCATTGTTCCTCTCTCTACTACCTGGCAGCTAATGGTGCTGTAGAGAGGTTTGACTGTGCGCTCAAACACACTGTCCAAATGGGCATCCAGCAATATCAGCCATGGAAACCTGTGGTAACTGACTTCTTACAGGTGTACCAAGCCACTACACATGCTGCAATTGGTACTTCACCCTTTCAGCTCCTCGATGGCAGGCAAATGCACACAAGCCTTTCTATTTGCCATCTGCTCCTGTGCACCCACCAACTGACATGACTGTTTGCCAAAGGGTTATGCGGCTGTAACAAGTCGAGTCAAGTCACCTTTATTTATATAGCGCTTTTTACAATGCAGATTGTGTCATAGCAGCTTTACAGTGGTAACAGGTAAATAATTTTGGCTACACAGCAGCTCTTAAAGAAAATAGTGTCATTGACCATCTTAAATAAATTCAGTATTGATTCATTCCATTGTAAAAATCAATAGTTATTAATTTAGTTAATTTGTCTATTTATCAGCCCTGGAGAAAACAGTGATGTCATCCTCCAGCTCAGTTCAGTTCAGTTCGCATACAATGGTGTCAATGCAGGCAGATCAAAAACATTGTTGAATATCAAGTGTCCCAAACTAAGCAAGCCAAAGGCGATGGCGGCAAGGAACCCAAACTCCAGCAGGTGACATCAGGTGACCAACAGGCGACAAAAATGGAGAAAAAAACCTTGGGAGAAACCAGGCTCAGTCGGGGGTCCAGTTCTCCTCTGGCCAACAGCGAACAGTGCTTGATTATGATTCAGGCAGCTTTACAGGTCATAAGTCCGATTGGGATTGCAACAGTCAAAATATAACACAAAATGAAAAAGTACACTGATGCTAAGTGGGGTGCTCACACGCCTTGTTTCCAGCCATAGTGAAAAAAATATACTAAAATGTATCTGAAATACATTTATTTTGTGCTAGATATACTACAAATACATTTACATATTCACGAGTTCACACTTACAAATAAGTCAGATAGAATAAATGGTATGCGTATTTGGCGTGAAAACAGAGCTCCTGCGGGAGCAGAGGGAACATCACTGCTGCGGAAGTAGAGAAATTTTAGCCAGAAAACTGAGCTCCTGCGTGAGCATGAGGGAACATCACTGCTGCGGCAATGGAGAAAATTTGCCAAAGAAACCGAGCTCCTGTGGGAGCAGATGCAACATCACTGCTGCAGCAGTGGAGAAAACTTGCCAAAGAAACCAAGCTCTTGTGGGAGCAGGAGGAAATATCATTGCTGCGACAGTGGAGAAAATTTTCTCAGAGAAACTGAGCTCCTGCGGGAGCATGAGGGAACATCACTGCTGCGGCAGTGGAGAAAATTTTGCCAGAGAAACTGAGTTTTGGCGGGAGCAGAGGAGATAATACTGCTGCGACAGTGCCAGCATTTGGACGGAGAAACTGAGCTTTTGTGGGAGCGGAGGAAATAATGTTGCTGTGGCAGTGAAAGCAATATGGATGTACAAGCGGAGCTTCTGTGGAAGCTGAGGTAGTATCGCTGTTGCGGCAGTGGAATAGTGTAGTTGTTTCCTGCGGGAGCAAGTTGGCAGATGCTGCTGCAGCGGTTAGAATGGAAATGTTTCCATTATTTAGTGGATTGGTGTTAAATTAAGGTTGATAAGATGAGCCTGTAGGTTTGGGTGTATGGGAACAAGCTGATGCTAAAGAATTTAGCTGATAAGGGATCGTTTAGCTTCTTTGATGTGGGAGTGATTTGATCGAATGTAACTACTGAAAGCCTCCGATGACCAGCAGCCATGTGCTTGGATCTGCTGCTGGGAAAGGCCTTTTGGGGCAGCTGTGGTTGCGGAAAAGTGATCTGCTGGGATGCCAGATTGGAGCAAAATGGACTTAAGGTGTCTTTGGAACCAGAAACGTGTGATGGGGCGATTGGAGTCGTCTGCGAAGAGTGGGTCGATTGGGAGTTTAGCCTGACATGAAGGTAGGCTAAGAGGGATTGGTACAGTTGAATTGGTGATGGGAGATTGAAAATGTAGATGAAAGGTCATTTTTTCATTTGATCTGTCTTGATGGTTTCTTCGTCTTCATTGTACATTTAACTAACTAAACAGATGTTTAGTATAAGCTTGTATAACCCCTTGTTACCAAGGTGCTGATGGTTCTGTTCAGGTGGTTAACTGACTGTTATGTTTGTGGTTACATTTCCATAGCTTCATTCCCCTGTTTCCATTTCGGTTTCATTCATTCACTTTCACTTTCCATGTATGCATGATTGTGCATGTATGTTTGTTTAGATTTTTGTTTAGTCACACAACTCAAAAGCCCCTTTAATGATGCGATTACAGCTACATGCTCTTGAGTAGCACTGTACCCAGTAAGAAAGAGTTATTTTTCTGTGGCCACAAAAAATATCCTTTCTGAAAGTTAAAAGACGATTAATACTGAGTGTTTGGTGGATGAACAGGTTAACTGTTTGTAATAATAATTCTGCTACATCAAGTTAATTCTATTAACTGATCCAAATATTTATAATTAATTACAACAAGTTATAATTAATTATTTATATTTCCCTTTTGAGCTAATTTGCTACTGAAGGCTCTCTTGCGAGTTCTTAACTTTGCGTTCTGACCTTTTAAAAGTTTTTTTTTTAATGTGTGTTAACAGACCATTGAACTAGGGAACACAGGACCCTGGGAACATACTGTAGGTGTGCTCCCCTTCGCTTGAACTGAGGCGGCTACAGCTATCAGTCATGGCACAAAAAAAGGATTTATTCTTTGAATTTTGTAATAAAATTGACAGAATTTGAATTGACAGAACTTTGTTTCATATCAAAAGTAACAAAGCACAAAGGTTATTGCGATTTATTGGATGGGAGGCGCACTACAAATAATGAAGTTTAGTTTAAGTGCATGCATCACCTGAAAACAGCATATATCGATGCTTTGGATTTAAGAATTGATATCGGTTGATCAAAATGAGAAATTAAGAAATCAATATTTTCAACCCTGCAATATAATATAATAATATAATATAATAATATAATATAATATAATTCAGTAGCAATTACAGGTTTAGGATTAGGCCCCTCTTACCTGCGGATGGAAGGCTGTCAGACCACATATCTCTCCAGTTGATCTGATAGGTATAGAAGCACAGCAGATCCCTCAAGCCAAGGAACAGAGGGCTAAGACTGTTGAATTGATCAGCTAGCCAGCATTCTGCAAAGCCCACAGGCTGGAAGGGGGCTGCCAAGACCTTACACTGTGATATGGATATTTTAATGCATAAATGAGGACGTTGCATATGATGATGCATTCTCTAGAGACCACTGCTGATAAAATGTGTGCTATTGCAAAACATTTTACAGCAAAGATAGCAAGCTAAATTAACTGGAACTGGATGACACTGGATGCCTCATACATTCAAGTTGGCCGCACCCACTCATATTTTAAAAATAAGGTGGATAGAAGAGCAGTAGATGAAACTATGAAATTGAACTATTTTGTATTTGCAACATAATGAAATATAATTATATTAAATTTGGCATGAAACAGAAGTTGTAATAGTCTTTTCTTCCTAACTGACTTGATTTTGTCTTCATTTACTTGATTTTTTATGTATCAGAGAAGAGATGTCATGTCGTTCCAAGAGGAAGGGGAAGTTATTTTGATTAAAGATTATGAGGGCACATGAATTAAGAAAAAAATAAATAAATAAATAAAAATTATATATATATATATGTTCTGTGAATAAATCATTTATAATGAATACTGCAATATTCCATAAAAAATAGGAATTGTCAATTTTGATTTCATGTTGGCTTTAAGAAATATCATGAGCAAGAGTGTTGTTGAATCTGAATATAAGCAGGATTCAACAAGCCTCTGATAGTCACCACCACTGTTATTAATCAGAGCCCTGCTGACATTCAGACCAGCGGCACACTTGCGAGTTTGATATTAAACGAAGGTATTCATATTGATTAAAGTTATATTCTAGACACAATATTGCAAGTTACTGTCAGGGTCCTGTCACCTTGGTTGGTCTTATTTTTAGTTTGGTGACAGGATCCTGACACTCATGTTGTTTGTCATGTCCTTGTGTGAGCATACGGCTGGGTTGTTCTCAGGGCAGTGCACTCTTATGTCTTATGTTCTGGGTGTTTGTGTGAGCACATGGCTTCTGTCATGTTTGTTTGCCATGTGCCTTCTGTCAGTCTCTAACCAAGATTAGAGACTGACAGAAAAGCACATGGCACACAGAAACAAACAAAAGCCATGTGCTTTTCTGTCAGTCTCTAATCTTGGTCCCGCCCTCTTGTTACCTGATTATTGGTTTATTTTCCCACCTGCTCTCCCTTGTTCCTTTCGATATGGTTCACTTTCATTGTGCCAGTTTTTGCTGATGCTATGGGTGAAATTCTGTTTCTCCGAATACTGAATCCTGATTGGATCATGTCTGTGTACCTGCACAGACAAATGGTATTTCAGCCTGCCAAAACGGGCGGGGCTGACTGCCTATATAAGTCACGCTGCTTGCCATATTGTCTGAATCTTTCTCCTTCATGCACCAAGAACAATTCCTCACTGACTCCAAAGAAGACCTTCCTGCTCGCTGTGAGAACAAGCCTCAGCAGTGGATTGATGGTGCTTCAGCAGCTGCAGCTGACTTGGCGCTTCTCCCCTGTGCCTGTCCGGCAACCTATTAAGAGAAAATTTCATTCAAAAAAGAGCAAATTCAGCAACGTTTGTTGCAAAATCTTGCGCAACGAGTGTGGCTCATGCAGGGCTCCTCTGCTTCCCTCGAACGAGCACACCGAGTGCGTAGCTTGCCTGGGCTGCAAGACCAGCTGCTCTCACTGTGAGAGCATAAGTCTCGCCTCGCTGCACTCGCAAATTGCTTCCTTTAAAGAGAGTGATCCCACTCCTCACGCACCCCCGTTTTCTTCCTCTCTCGAGCCGAGATGAAAGAAACAAGCATTCAAGCCAAGCATTCAGGCTGCAGTGAGCTCACTCCGGCCCAGATCCCGTGTGCCTCACTCTCCCCACAGCGAGAGGATTCCCCAGTACTCTTCACCCGCAATGACCAACTCCCCTCATCTGGCATGAGTGGCTAGGTCTCTTTCGGCAGATCCAAGGAGGATTTTGATGACACCATGTCACTGGCTGCTTCTGTTGTGGAGGAGTGGTCCAACCCAGCGGAAGACTCTGTGTGCTATCCAAGGCCGTAGAAGAGCTGCGCTTAGAGTGGTCGGCCCCAGAAGAGTCTACCCATAGCCACCTCAACTAATGGTTCCTGCAGCTGTGGTGTCACCAGCAGGCCCCCCCAGCGACCAACCCCATTCTTCCCAGAAATTCTTGAAGAACTCACTAAATTGTGGCGTGCCCCCCTATTCAACGCGCGTTCACCACTCCACTTCGTCTGCCCTCACCTCTGTTGATGGCACGGAGCAGAAGAGGTACACTACGCTTCCCCTGTAGGAGGGAAGGGCAGGGGTACCTCTGCCCTCCCATGGTTTTCCATTGCGGCGCACCACGCCCTATTGCCGGCCAATCAGTTGGAAGGAATGAAGTTTCTTCAGGGAGCCAGAAGGCTCATTCTGCCTTGCCCCCTTACAGTTCCACCCTGGGATCTATCCACAGTCCTTCGGCACTTCGAGACCCTCTGTTCGAGCCACTTCCGAGCTGAACTCTGACACTTTTCGCTTAAGACTGCCCTGCTGCTAGGTCTAGCATCAATCAAGTGAGTCTGTGACCTGCAGCTGCTCTCAGTGAATACGTATTGTCTTGAGTTTGGACCCAATGACAGTAAAGTTGTCCTTAAACCAAGGCGAGGCTACTTACCCAAGGTACTCTCCTCGCCGTTCAGAGCTCAGGTTATAATGCTCTGTTCTCTTCCTGCTTCTGAGGAGTTCCGATCAGGAACAAAAACTCAATCAGCAGGAAACTTCCCTTGTAAAGCTGCAGCTGACTTATATAGGCAAGAAGACGTTAACGGTATCATTTTCAAAAACTTGCACTTTGAAACCCATTTCAAAAGTTTGCATTTTCAGGCCCCCCAAAATAAATGAACAGCCAAAATGCATAAAAAGTTTTTTTTTTTTTTTTGGTTGTTGTTGTTGAAAATGGTGTAGTGTAAATGGCCCATAAAAAGGGAAGGAAATCAGGAGGGTTACAAAGGAGAGCAGGTGGGGCATAAACCAATAATCAGGTAACAACAGCGTGGGGCCAAGACTAGAGACTAACAGAAGAGCACATGGCACACAGAAACAAACAAAACCCATGTGCAAAAGGCACATGGTAAACAAACATGAAAGAAGCCATGTGCTCACACAAACACTCAAAACAAGACAGAAGACCACAAACAAACATGACAGAAGCCATGTGCTTACACAAACACCCAAAACAATAAGACATAAGAGCGCACGGCTCAGAGAAAAACCCCAAACCCATTCAATCACACAAGTACAAGACAAACGACATTAGTGTCAGGATCCTGTCACCAAATTAAAGTTTTTGAACAAATCTGTTAAATGAATTATTCAATGTCTCACTCATAAAGACATTTGTTGGCACCTACTGGCGTATCGATGTAACCTGCAGTGAGAGTCACTGAAAAATTTAATAAATAAATAAAACAAATAAAAATAAAAAGTATAAAAAAAAAAATCTTAGTGCCATGCATTAATCTTATCTTAGTCATATCTTACCATTGTGACCATGAGCCAGCGACGAGCCTGAGCGTGAAATTTGGAGAAGGGGTTTAGTAGCAGAAACAGGAGGAAGCTGTGAAAAAGCAGTGGGTGGAGCTGCTGTGGAATTGACAGCACAGGAGGATGAAGACTAGCCAGTACACTAGAGCACCAGCACATAGTCAGACACCCGGCCATCTGCATTACACAGTCAGATGTATGAGGCCTCAGCACAGTAATCATAAGATTAATAAACAAACTCAAATAAATGATTTCACAACTCACCTCAAAAATATGGTAGCATGAGAGGTGATCTCTGGGATCCAGTCCAAATATGAGCGTGTGATTTATTGCTGAAGTATTAAAGCAGTACAGGTTCAGTCCGATCAGGAACAAAAACTCAATCAGCAGGAAACTTCCCTTGTAAAGCTGCAGCTGAGGCTTCAGAAGCTCCAGGTCTGTTTCATTAAACACTTTCAAGACAAGTTGACAGTTGGATGTTACATACATACCCACTGGCAAATAGATAGGAATATGACTTGAAATCCATTCTTTCATAATTATATTTTTGTATGCATAGTAATGGTTAATAATAGAATGCAAGTGTGGGTATATGCAGGTTGGAGTAATGGCCATGACAAAAGCTAGGGGCGCGCTGAAAGGTCTTTACAATTAGTCACGAAGGCTGCCTGTTAGGGTTTGGGGTATGGTTAGGGGTTAGTTTCTGTTGTAGCATTTCACCTTTCGGCAGGCCTCTACCTTTCAGAATGCCCCTACCTTTTGGCATGCCCATTACTCCAACTGTCTGTCTCATAGAATGGAGACCCCCATAGCCAGATATCGGAAATTATATGCCATTGTTATAGTTTGGTTACAATTTTTTAGGGAAATGGTCGGAAAGATGATGTAAACTATACTAACCTCTGAAAATTAAAATGGTAAGGAAAGCCAGGATGAGGCCGCAAGAAAAGCCAGTCCGAAACATTATCCACACTTCGACTTTCTTTGTACATAAGAAAAAAGACTATAATGTGTAAGAGGCTTCAAAGAATGCACTGTATTTAAAAGTTATGCCTATCTTCCATTTCTTTCTATATTAAATTCTGACTGAATTGACTTCAGTGGTCCAAAAGGACTTCAATATCATGACAATATCATGATTATTCCATACCTCTGTAGATTAATTCTCCATTAACTAGTATTAAGCCTTGGTATGAAGAAGAACATTTAGGTAATTTAAATGTCATCAATCATATGGTTGATATTTTAGGTTGATAAAAGTTTGTGAAACATGTTAATAAATAAATCAATTTAAGTCATTTAACAATAGAAAATCTTGCATCTGATTTCAGATAAATAAGAACCTTACTGCATTTACTGTTTTGGTAATAATGCAACCTATAAAGCCAGTTGCTTTTTATAAAGAGACCTTGTCTGTTTGCAATGCATTATTCAGTATACCTGCTGATTCAGAGACACTTTTTACATTCAGGAGGATTTCAAAGGTGACGCTGTTTGTTCTTACCGGTGTTTTGTCCATTGGTGGGACTTCAAGTCTTTTCATTGCTCTCAATTTGTCACCCCCCTCCAGCTGAATCATAAATGTCTGTAGAATACATTCAGTTTACTGATCCAGAGACTGGATGTTCTGTAATGAATAAAATGAACTAAAGGAACAGTTACAATCCTGCATTCTCACCTCCAGTTTAGACATGAGATGTTTACATTTGCCTCTGTCCGTGTTGAGCAGAGATGTGTCAAGCCTCTCATTTCTCCATTTTAGGCCATGTTCAGAAGCAAACTTTGAATCATACATTATGGAGATCTTGCAGAAACATTTGTAATTAAATTCCTAGGAAAAAGATCCAGCACAATGTATATTGGGAATAATTTGTATTGTTTTATACCACTTCAGTCATTAAGGACAACTGATATACTATCTTTCAAAAGTTTGAGGTCAATAAGATTTTCTTTTCTTTTCTTTTTTTTTTTTTTTAAAAGAAATTAATACTTTATTCAGCAAAGATCCATTAAAGTGATCAAAAATGACAGTAAAGACATTTATAAATGAAAAGCATTTGGTATTAAATAGAAATCTTTTGTAACATTATAGATAATGTTACGAACTATTTAATTCTATTTAATACCAAATGCTTTTCTTTTGAACTTTCTATTCAGTAGAGAATCCAGAAAAAAAAAGTTTTTGCTTTTGTGGAATATCACAAAAAAACAAAAAAACAAAGAACAGCTGTATTTAACTGTGATGATAATAATAAGACATGTTTTACAATGTTTTACATTTAAAAAAGAAAACAGTTATTTTAAATTGTAATATTTCACAAAATTGTTAGTTTTACTGATTTTTGATCAAATAAATGTAACCTAGTTGAGCATAAGATACTTCTTTCAAAAACATCACAAATCTTACTGACCCCAAATTTTATCATGGTTGTATGCATGTATATTGCTAAATAAAAATCTTCAAGATTTCTAAAGACCACCTGGTATTTTTGCAGAAAGGCCAGGCTCAGGTAGAGCTCACAAACTGCCATTTTGATTTGTTTTATATTGGTGTTTTTTCTTTTAATAGGTGGGGGAATTCTGATGACATGATTATCTCCTTGATCGGATCCAGAAACGTCCTGAGCTACAATCCCAAATGTTGCCAGTCTGTTGTGAGCTTCTGATAGTTTCTCTGTTATATAGAAATACAGTAGGTAATAGTGTAAATATGTATCCACATTTATTGTAAATGGTCTGCTCTAAGTACTTTAGAGTTGTCTACCTGAATAGAAGAGGTTCACCTTGTTCAGCTCTTCCTCACAGCTTTTGAAGAATTCCTCTGTCACAGATCTTTGACTGTTTCCTATACAGTGTCTCAATATTACTGATAGATAAATAAAACTTTTATAATATTCTGTCATATGTTATTTACTAACTCCCTGCATACCGACATTCACAACATCTCAATCCTTTCCCTCATTAAGCATTCAACTTTGCAAAGTTATTAATGATTCATTTGACCTGCTTCACCTTTGATATTGTGAGGATACCTGCCATAGAAAGTCGAAATCTATCATGCATGTGAATAATTTATGAGTTTATACACCATTTTTTTTTTTTTTTTTCATTTTCATTTAAACTCATTTTAACAGTGTAAAAATCAATGACTAAGATATATTAATTTCATAGTGGAGTAATCTCATATAACTAGAATTCATTAGCTAAAACAACAAACATGCCGATGCTCTTACCATAACAAGTGAGGTTAAGTCTATCTTCATTTTTCAGCATAGACTTCAGGGTCTGAAAACAAAATGCTTTCCTTTATTTGATTCATTAATCATGCTAAGTTACACTTACAATTGTACTACATCTCTGAAAGGTAGAAAGTGTAAAGAATATATCCAAGAACCCAAAACTCACCTCATAGCTAATATATTGCTTCTTCCATTCAGGAATCATTTGTAAATCCGGGTGGTCAGGCAATGTCATTTGGACTACTTGGTTAACGGCAATGAGTTCCAGTGTTTCTGCAGGTGTGTGTGTGTGTGTGTGTGTGTGTGTGTGTGTGTGTGTGTGTGTGTGTGTGTGTGTGTGTCGTGCCTCATAATAGAATATATGAGAGGGAGGGGCAGTCACAGTACAAGAACACAAAGAATCACTAAACCCATGTATAATTCAGTGGGTCATCTAATCATTTAAACACACTTGTCATAGAGTTGTATATCATGATCTTATTTGAAGTATCTTCTCTTTTTAGCAAGACTGTAGAGAGTAAACACTCACCTACAATGTTTAAACAAAACATTTACTATTTTCTTTCTTGAAGAAACTGTAAAAAATTATTTTTTGAAGGTGTAAAAAAAACCCCAAGAATATTGGAGTACGTTTTACAAGAAAATACTCTTTATTTCTACTTCAATTTTTTTTTTTTTTTTTTTTTTTTACATTTAATTCAATGTGTTACTTGCCATTTCTTTGTAATTGTTTGTGAAATTTACTAGCAATTTCTGAGAGAAAAAAATTTCACACCATTTTTTTTTTTCAGTGATAATTTGCTGTAGATCTTTAATTTACTGGAAAAAAAAATAAAAAATAAAAAAAATAAAATCCTTTAAATACATGTTTAATGTACAGTAAGGTCCAAAACAATCTGTGGGGAAAAAATGGGAAATAAGCCTGTTTTTGGATTTTAAAAAATCTAGAACAAAAAAAAAAATATATATCATGGAGAATGAATAATAAAGTGAACATGATCATCAGGCTTAACTTGTGGAGTTCATGCAGCTTGAGTGCTGCTGCTGTTATTAAAGCAAAACATGCTCATAATATAATTTGTAATTGAAAACAAAAATTAATTAAATTAGTAAAATTCATAGAAGCGTTTTCAACAGTGCTTTTAGACTTTTGGACCCCACTGTATATGAAAGTCTTGTAACCCTTTAGATTATGGAACACATATTCACTTTTATTTCCCTCAATAAACTCCCAATTATTGCTTATTGATAGTAAGTAGTTGTTGTAGTGGTTATGTTTAGGTATGGGGTAGAGTTAAGGGACCTAGTGTCACACGGGTGTTTGCTGACAGACAGATGAGGGCAGATGAAGATAATTCCAAACAACAAAGTTTAATAGTAGATCCAGATAGCAGGCAGAAAGGTAAAACATCTAACATCAAACATCTAAACATAACGGTGACCGGACAGAGAATGAATGTGACCAAGTTATGGCAAACACTAATGAGGATGATTAATGAAACACAACTGATACATATGAACTAATAATGACAGTAACCAGGGAGACAGACGAGTGGTGGGAAACTGAACAAAGGAACATGTGACAAATGAAAAGCAAACTGAAGGTCCATGAAGAAAACTAAACTGAACCTGACATAACACCCCTCCCAGCATGGTGCGTCCTTGCGTTGTAGAAGAGTGCAGACTGATGGAGAGACGGCGGCAATTCTGGAGGAGGACAAGGATGTGGCGAAGGGCTGGTGAAAGGGGCAGGCAGACAGAGGATGACGACCAGGGAGGGGCAGAAGGAGATAGCATCAATGGTGGAGAAGGTAGGAGTGGCCAGGTGGATGCAACCCAGAGCTCCCAGTAGGTCCACTGTGTACCCGCACCACTGAGAGGAGATGTGGTGACACGGTGGGACTGATGGGGGACGATGATGACTAGGTGGCAGGCTTGGCGGAGGACTGAAAATGGAGAGTGGCACAAAAACCGACAAAAAATAGAGCATTATGTAGAGGTGGTGGGAGAGGGAGGCTGGGTAGGGATAACAGGACTGACAAAGAAGATTCTGATTCAGATGAGTTCCAGGGATACAGGGAATTAGACTCACCACACTCAAATAAAATGTCCATCAGGTCCAGCCGGTGCTCACTCTCAGTGGTGGGAGGGTGAGCGTATTACAACTGACCCATGTTACAACCTATGTTACAACCTTACTCGCCTACGTCACATTACGGAAGAAAAGATTGTCATTAATTTCAATTTCATCATGAATTTAAAGTTTAGTACTTTTCCCTAATGCCGTTATCATTAATACAAATTCAGATTTTCTAGCCTAGAGGTTCTGAACTCTGGCCCTTTAACCAAGGTTGAAGCCTTGACCCTTTAATCAAACTCTGCAGGAAAGTGGACCTCAAGGGCCAGAGTTGAGAACCCCTAAACTAGATAATCTGACTGTTTTTAATTAGAACCCCTGCTCTAGTCACTTGTTGGTTCATATATATTTACAATAATAATACTAAACAATATGACAAATATGGATGTCCAGAGAGTCTCTGCAGATACAATACTTTTGAGATTTAAATGAATACATAAGAGTAAAAAAATAGGGCAACTAGGAGTATTTTAGAATCAGGTCATATGGTCCCTATTGAGAGGAAGCTCTCAAACAAAGAACAAAGTTTGTGTGATTCAGATAAATTTATTGGTCATAGTCATCAGTAATATGAAGTTCAAATGCTATTGTGAAGCAATTTTTCTTGTATAATAAATTTAGATCTCATTTAAACTGACAGGCAAAGTTAGAATTAAGCTGTCTGCACTTTGTGAAGTTTTCATTTTCAAAATAGTGATGACAAAACTCAGACAGTGGGGAAAAAAACAGTGACACGTTGATTTTATTGTAGCGTTTCCACCTTATATTCCACCTAAAGGTTCTCCACATCTTAAAAAAAAAAAAAAAAAAAAAAAAAAGATGAAGTACCTGAAACAGCTTGTGCTCCTGAAAAGCTGCCTCTTAAAACATGAGAAGACAATTAAATTATTCACAGTTGTAGTCCAAGGAACATTCTGTAAGAGGCCATGGACACAAGTGACATTTGCAAATGTGTTTCCTGTAATTGCACAAAATAAAAGGCAACAAAACATTGGCCACACCAGACTAAAAATAAATATACCGCCTTCATTATACATGTAATAATCAGCTCATACTGTGTGAACAAATGATTTTAGTTTAGTTCACAATAATCGGTTTTATAAGGCCACATTTCAGTCCTTAGCATGTAAAGGCCACATGCAGTTGTCTTACAAATTACAAATATTAAAATATCTAAAAAACAAAACAGTACACAACATGATAAATATGTGTCCTTAAACAGAATATTAACAATCAGTAAATACACAAATAATACCTTTGTTTCTTTAAATCTTTAAATCAGTAGCCCTGTTTAATAGCATTCTCACTCACACCATGCCATATTTCATTTAAATGAGCAATATTTAATCATTTCAAGTTAAGATGGAAGGAAATATCCTTCATGGTATTTTGGGGGGATGACCACAATGGGCTCCCCATTTTTAGGCCGCCACATTAGAACCTGGGCATCATTGGCATTAGGCTTAAGCAAGGCGTTTGTTGGGATGGGTTCATTCCTAACTAGGACTTGAGGCTGCTCCTGGATCAGTGGCTCCATAACTATGGCTCTTTGACCCAGAGGCTTCTTTGGATCCACTTTAATGCAGATCTGCATCCTCCACCGGATGGTTCGGAGTAGCACCATCTCAGCTGTGGATTCGTTCATGGCCACCAGCCAAGTTGTGAAGCGTTGGTCCCTCTGGATGGAGCTCAGGAGAGGGGGACTGCTAGTGGTGCCCACTGGGACACTCCACGTCACACTTGGGCAGAAGTTGTCGTTCATGCTGACAGTGAGTTTGGTGCTCTTCTTAGTGGGGCCCACTATTGTGTACATCTCAGTGGTGCAGCCGTACCAGGGGTAATTCACACCGTCTGAATCACTGATGGCCTGGATCTGCCCACATCTCAGCTCTGGGAGCTCCCAGCTGGATCTAAAGGGGAAAGATGACACTTATTTTTCAGGATGTTTATATGATATGTGATATATGAGATGGCGTGTTAATATACTCTTGCATCAGCGATGTACCTTAAATATTTACACTAATTATTTTCCACCCAATCTATGGAATTAAAAAAAAACAAAAAAAACAAAAAAAAAACAGTAAAGAGTATTTGTGTGTAAAAGTTTCAAAACAAGAAAGTACTAAGAACTACAAGATATTCTTAACAATTAACAAATATGTAATTTCCTGGAGGATGTTAATGTCATAAAAAATGTGAATTGATAATCTTAGTAGACATAAAACCTCAGCTAGCTTTTTCAGGACTGACGCTGGTAAAGGACAAGCCTTTTGTCCTGGTAGGGGTGTGTTCAACTTTTCTGCTGCTGAGGAAACAATCCCAGGAAATTGGACCATAAACATCACTAACATCCTGAGAAATAGTTTTTGCATAGTTTTTCAGCAGCATCATTGGGTTCTTTTTTTAACAATATTTTAATGGTATTTTACTGCCCTCTTAACACCCCCAGTGGGGCAAGGTGGGAATATTTTTTTCTATTTTCAACTATTTTCTGTTTTTTTGACACAATAATATGACTAAATTTTATTTATATATTATACAACATTAAAAAAATAATATGCATTGACTTTTATACAAAATTGTTTTGCAAATTTGTAGTTGCAAATTTATTCTCATTCTCAAAATTTCTAATTTATAAGCTAAACTTTTTTTTCACTTGAATGACTGGTTATTTTAAAACTTAAGAAATTATCCAAACAATACATTAAACAAGTAATTTTACCCGTGAATACTATTGTTGAGTGCAAATCTTTGACTGACAAACTGTGCCATTTATGGGTACACTTTTAAAAATAAAAGTTCCAAAAAGGGGATTTTCGTGATGCATTACAAGAACCATTTTAAGTTCCTGTGAAAAGAACTTTTTTTTTCTTAGTGTGAAAAATATTTAAATGATCTTAAGAACCTTTTTTCCACTATAACAAAACTTTAGTGCAGTGGAAAGATTCTCTGGATGTTAAATGTTCTTCATGGAACCACAGATGACAATAAAGAACCTTTATTTTTAAGAATGTAGATCAGGGGTGTCCAGTCCTGCTCTTGGAGGACCACTGTCCTGCAGAGTTCAACTCCAACACCAATTAAACACACCTGAACCAGCTAATCAAGGTCTCAGAGGCATACTAGAAACTTCCAGGCAGGTGTGTTGAGGCAAGTTGGAGCTAAATTCTGCAGGACAGAGTTTGGACACCCCTGGTGTAGATAGTTTTCAGTGAATATCGGCCTCTAGATTATAGGGGCCGATGCACAACAATTTCCACATTTTATTTTTAAAAAGGTAGGGGCCCAAAACAATAAAGACACTAGTAAAGGCAATAGTATGTATAAAGGCAATAGTATTCAGCATATCTATTCATATTACCCAATGAACACACTTACACTCCTTCATTTCCATATATATTGAAGAAATCCATTTGATTGCAAGCCTGGATCCAGCCAACAGTCCAGATCTCTTTGCAAAGCATGGGTGGCACCTGCACCTGAGCTGATGCCCTGAAGTAAGGCGTGCGGTAACGCAGAACCACATTAGATGACTCATCGATTACAGTTGGACTAGGATCAATGGAGGCTTGCAGTTCCAGCACTGTGATGTTCTCATGAAAACTTGGCTTGAGTTTTACACTCTGTACACATCCCATGGTGGAGGCTCTTTAGACTGGCAGCACAAACACCCATCAGTATCCAAGTGAAGCAGTATTATTCATAATGAGAGTAAAAGGGCCCAAGTCTCTGGTCACAGTGATATGACATGATTCCTGACATGATACCTGACATGTCAACATAATGGACTGTTACATATTTATTGTAATTTCTTAACACTGCATTAATAAATACCAGGTCTTTCCCCTCCTTCAGTCAAGCAAAAATAACATAAACCTTACATATTCATTCTAATAAACTGTAATTAAACTTAATAATTATGGAACTGTAGCAATTGCGTGTTGTCTGCCAAAAAAAATATATGATGTCAGCTCATACGTGCCTTTGATTTAAAACCAGAAATGTCTAAGCACCTGTTAGGTACCGTCCAATAGTGCGGCATTACGACCAGTTACGCTGCGCTCCAGTCAACAGTCGTATGCCGTTGAGTCGATCCATAATTCAAAAGGTCCATCAGGATGGCAAGAAGAACAAGAAACATTACTTTAAGTTTAAATCCACAGGGGCTCCTTACAGCTCGAGCTCCACGCTGCGTCTTCTGGCATAACTTGAGACTAAAATTTCTGGTGTCAAATCAAATATCGGTGCTCTTAATTTCCGCGTCATATCTGAGAGATTTAAAGAGCGTGACCAGTCGGGTTACTTTGTGTCGCCCTTGCCCTATTAAAGGGTAGTCAGGTTCCTCTGGTGTAATACAATACTTCAGCTGTTAGCTTTTTTTATCCAAGCGGCTTAGAATTAGACTTCCCTTCTTGACGACGTTTTGCATCCTGGGTAGTGTAGTTTAGAGTCAGGGGGCTGAACAGTCAACAGGTTCCAGTAATTATTATTAGGCCTATTATTATTATTATTATTATTATTATTATTTTAATTTGCACATTAAGTTATTTTATGAGAAGCATAACAGACAGGAGTGAAGGATTGTTATTCATATAGCTGATACTCAGTGAGTGAAACAATTAAATTCAGCAGCTTTAGCAAATAAAGCTTTCATGTTCACAGTTTTCCTGATGCTTTTCTCTGAACAAATTATTCCAAAAGATAAAAATACAACTTATGAAGGCAAGAATAAAACAGCTACGAAATTGGGTGAGATATGCATGGGGTATGACGTTTTTGGTGGAACTGTAATGGAGTGATAATAAAGGCTTTTAACTTTAAATGGTCTTTAATTAATTAATGTATTTATTTATTTGCCACAACAATGTATAGACTTATGTATAGAAACAATATTTTATTTAACGTATTTATGATAATGATAGACTTTAAACAGAGTTAAGGCACTGCACTGCAGGGGTGGCACAGTGATTTATATTTAAATTAGTCTCAGCCTCAGACGTAAAGCCCATGGACCGTTGGCTGAACGTCTGATACATATGGCAACACTTATCTGGAAACACTTCAGGAGTTTTGAAGTCGCCATCTGGTTGGTTGAATTCTACAGGATGTCCGGGAGATGTGTGTGTCGCATTCTTTAACGGTCCGCCTGGAAACAAATGGTGTGACGCCAAACCAGCTCGTGGAAGAAGAAAGCCGTCGTGTTTATAACTGTGACGTACGAGCGCTTACCAGGATTAACTAAACGCTGGATTTTCAAATGTATGTGAAGTTCGTGGCTCCATCGTTGCAGTAAACTTGCACAACATTCTTGAATTAATAATTTATTAAATGCACCCGGTCTGTTATTGTAGGGACATCGACTTTTTATTTATTTATTTATTTATTTATTTATTTTTTATTGATTTCCAGCATATAATATAGCTACAAGTACTGAACAAATATAAACTACAACAACGAAATAGAAAATGTACAGTATAATATAAATAATAATACAGGTAAAAAAAAATAAATAAATAAAAATAAACAGGGGGAAAAAAACAGGTATGAGATCATCATATAAATAACATAAAAGCTTCACAAAGAGACCTAGTGCGTTTTGCTTTACTGTTTTTCAACCCAAGTAACTCTATATCATTTTTCATATCTATCTGAAATAACAAAAAGTTGGGTTGAGCCCCTGCCCCTTTGATCGCGAAAGTGAAAGTGCCCTTTGCGGTCGCATCGCGGTCCCATTTCTCCCCCCGGAACGCGATTTCTACCGCGGGAACAATACCTCTGGGCGGTCCTTGGCCAATGAAAGCTGTCAGTCAGAAGATCTGGCTACGCGAGACTATATTTACATTAACATCATATTATCCTAGTGCAGCACTGACGCGTTGCAATTATTCAGTATTTGCAATACAAACAACATCTATCTATCTATCTATCTATCTATCTATCTATCTATCTATCTATCTATCTATCTATTCAATTCAAAATTGCTGTATTGGCATGACTGTAAATAATACAATATTGCCAAAGCTTGGAATAGGCTATATTGTATTACATAAAACAATAATAAAAACATCAAAATAATAGTAGAAAATATTATCATATATTACAACACTATCAAATATTATACCATAACTTAAACTTAAATTAAAAGTGTAACAAATTAGAACATGTCTGAACATTTGATACCACAGTGTCTTAACATACATACATATCTATCTATCTATCTATCTATCTATCTATCTATCTATTATTTGTTTGTTTGTTTGTTTATTTGTTTGCATGTTTAAAGCGATTTTCTTAGTTAAGTGTCATTTGTTTATCTTGATTTTCAGCTGTAATAAGGCAGCATGTGGATGCGTCTCATGTATCCAGGCGGCTGGAATGTCTATTTATAGTGTAACTGGAATAGAAGTCGCAACACTTAGAACAGAGCAAGACATGATCTGGGAATGGACATGGTAGACCGTTCACTGTCTCTCAGTGTGAAGAACAGGACAGTAAAACATATTTAAAGCTGGAAGATCAGTAGAGAATCAAGATGCCCGTGAACCAGTCTCGATCCAGGGCGAGGGAGCGAAACAATGTGCTGAACAGACCCGAGTTTATGTCTCTAAATCAGCCTTTAAAGAGCGGTAGCGCTGAAGCTCGCGGCACTGCGCGGAGGCCGTCGCAGAGACAGCAGCAAAGTCAACACCAGCCAGGCGAAAATGCGCAGCACGAGTCGCCCGAGAACAATAAAGAAAAGAAGGAATTACCAGAAGAAGACTGCATGCAGCTAAACCCCTCATTCAAAGGCATCGCTATGAACTCTCTTCTGGCTATTGATATTTGTATGTCTAAGCGGCTCGGTGTGTGCGCGTACAACACATCGTCGTGGGGAAGCGTGCGCTCTATGGTCAAGCTGCTCGCGCTCACTGGCCATGGCATCCCGTGGATCTTCGGTACAATTTTGTGTCTCACAAGAAGCAACACGTTGGCAGGTCAAGAGGTTTTGGTCAATTTGCTGCTAGGTGAGTTGTAACGCTTTTCTGATAAGGAGTAGCCTGACGCTCTGAAGAACGTCCGAATCTATCACAGTCTAAGAACGTGGGTGGCTATATAAACATTAGGCTACTATTTTGGTCAAACACATGCTACTGTGATTGAGAAATGTCTTCCTCTAAACCACTGCAGACCTTCTTGACGAATGTCTGACAGAAAGAGTAAAACAGTTGATATTAAATCCTTAAATTGACTTAAGGATAATTTAAAGCCTACTAATTTAGGACAATTTAAATAAATCAATTCAGGATAATTCCAGTGTTTGGTACATGTAATGTTACATTTATTTGTATTTTTGAAGCCCTTGTCTGAAAGAGATTTAAATGTGATGTAAATGTTGTGTCCCACTGTTTACATATGATTTCTGGGATTAAAATGACATTCAAAAACAATTATGTACATAATTAAGAATGAAAAAATGAGCATGAACGAGTAAGATTGTCATCCTGTTAAGCACATTTGATTTTGAAATGAATTTGAAATCACACTGTGCTCACATTGGGGTTTTTTAGCAGCTTGTGAGGATGCTGTTGGGTTTGTAGGTCAGTAGATAAGGGAATACAAGGATATGTGTTCTGACTGATATGACTAGTTCATTGCACCCTGGCATAATGAAAAGCTTTTCATTTATACTCTAGAATGTATTATTTTTACTACTCCGTTTATTTTACATTCTCTTGATTGAAACCAAAACTCTAAAATGAATATTCATCATTTACTCACCCTCATGCCATCCCAGATGTGTAAGATGTTTTTTCTCCTGCAGAACACATATGAAGATTTGGAGTAACATATTTCAGCACTGTAGGTCCATACAATGCAAGTAAATGATGACCAAAACTGTAAAGCTCCAAAAAACTGTGTACAAAAAACTGTCCAAATGTACTGTAAAGTTAATCCATATGACTCCAGTGGTTTAATCCATGTCTCTAAAGTAATTGCATTAGTTCGCTGTAAATCTTTATTTTAGCAGTCTTCCTGGCGATCCTGATTTCAAACTTGTTTAGCATAATACAGCTTGAATTATCAATCTTGCCTGAGATGTTCTTATTTTTATGGGGAGCTACCAGACTCCACGCCTCTGCCATTGGAGAAAGCGAAAAGGTCAACTTTAATCATGTGCCTTGATAACCAATCACATTTTAACCTGGACGTCACTGAATTTGTCAGAGTTGTAGGACAGTAAATCGCTGTTTGTGGATACCACAGAAATGAATTAGAAGTGCTGTACACGGAATCCTATCCGTTGCAAAATTGTTTGTGACTTCTCTTATAAAACAACAAAAAATAGATCCAAAATGAATGTTGAATGGCAAATATGTTGAAGGATTAGCCAATGGTCTGTCTATTCATTAAATAAGCTATTTCCTCAAAAAACAAAACAAAAAAAACTTATTCATCATAAGTAAGCCTCTCCTCCATTGACATCCACTAAAGTCCTATTATCTCCTCCCCATGCAGCGTACCACAGTGTTAAGGTGCAGTCACATCTGTCCAATGTTTAGCCAATTTTCTCGGGTGAAATCAAGTAATTTTAATAGGAATCCATGCGATCTGGAATTTAGCCGGAGTGTGAAAGATTTACCAATGCAGATTTTGCAATAGGTTCAAGTTTTCACCAATTTGCCGCGTTGACCAACAGAAAGCTGCTTGGTTTAAAGCAGCTCTGATTTTTCTTCATTAGAAATGGCTTAAGCCGTCTTTGCTAGTTCTAACATGATATATTCTCATTAGTTACAAAGACACATTGGAAGCATCCTTCGAACTGTTGTATAAAAGCAATATCATACTCACAAGAGTGTGTTATGGCAGTATATCATGATGTGTGTGATTACTTGTGGCCAAATCACACCCACGCTGATATACAGCCGAAAACATTCTTGTGAGTCTGATATTGCTTTAATAACACACATTTAACATCATTGCTTTACAGCTCTTTTACTGGATGTGATGACTGTAGCGGGCATGCAGAAGTTGGTGAAGCGTAAAGGGCCTTGGGAAATGGCACCCAGTTTCCTCGACTACCTGGCCATGGATATTTATTCTTTCCCTGCAGCGCATGCAAGCCGAGCAGCCATGGTATCTAAATTCCTGTTAGCACACTTGGTGCTTGCAGTTCCTCTGCGTATTTTGCTTGTGTTATGGGCCGTCCTAGCTGGCACATCCCGTGTGTTCCTGGGTCGCCACCATCTGACAGATGTCGGCTGTGGTTTTGCCTTGGGATTCCTTCATTACAGTTTAGTAGAGATGGTGTGGCTGTCGTCCAACACTTGCCAGACTATAATATCCATAGGAACATTCAACTGGAGCCCCCTCTACTGATAGTTGCGGGATTTCAAAAGTCGCTGCATGATTTATTTTTTTGACAGTTCAGGTTAAGTGCCCTCCGCCTATACTGAAAAGTGCATGACAGTAACATGTACTAAGAAAAAAACATTACCCTAAGCAGCACATCCATTAGCTTGATTTGACCATTTCTTGATCCATTTCTGCCAAAGCAATACAAAGTTTGGAGAAACGCTCCAAAAGCATCAGGTGCACAGTTATTCCTTTCGCTTTAAGAGAAAGGATGTTGATGCAAGTATTATTATTATTTTTTTTACTATCAACTTTGATTAAAGGCCAAATAATGTGTGATTTATATCAATCAGCTAATGGATTTATTGATCACAGTAAGTGAGCGAAACATTTGCTCAGGGACTTTATCAAGCAGCATAATGAATCATTTCAGATTTCTATTTTCTTGGAATTGTATGTAATTTTCTGAATATTTACAATGTATTTGAGAAATGTTGTAAATTAAACCACTGTTTTACAGGACATCATGGATAATTTGAGACTTTTTGGACTGTTTTGGTTGTCAGGAGTTTAAATTCAGTTGTATTTCGATACTCTGAATGCATCACATTTATATGAATGAAATTACTTACGCATTCATACTAAACATTACAAGCACATTTTCCACTTTTACCAAAATGCGCAATGTTGTTTATATGAAATTGTATGTGTTCAATCGCTGCAAGCCCCAGATGTGCCATTTTGTATGATTTTCACTGCAGTGTTATGTGTCTATGGGCCTTCCATAAATAAAAGAATCCTTTCAATGAATTTGATACCTGATTGTTATAAATCAAAAGACTTTTAGTGCTGTACAGATTGAATAAGCATAAATGATACATAAATCAAACAAGTTGTGCTTCTTTTATCAACAGTATTTATTGGTTATGAATATATATGTGTGAATACAATTTTGTGATATCATTAAGCATCAATTTTTTTATTCTTCATGCTTAAAAATGCAGCGATAAATACCTATAACTGTAGGGGTATCTATAATGATATTATGATAACAAATACATGATTTTATTTGAGCAAAATAAGAAAACAAAATGTCCCTTTAAATATGAAACATGATGCCAGCTTTGTACATTAGGCTTATAAGATTACACAATCTCAAAATCTTAAAACTGTTATGATGAGTAAACATCTGCAGACAGAAAAGGAGCAACAAACAATGATGAAGAAAGACTCATTACTGTATTGACACTGGATCTGATAAAATTACTACAAACACACACAGGCGTTGATCCCATGGGATGAATGAAAATTCTCCTTTTTTTTTTTTTTTTTTTTTTTTTTACAATAATAATAAAAAAAAAAATGATTAAGATTCGGGGACATCTCTGATTGGTGCATGTCACATCGGGTCCAGGCGGGTGGTAAATACACAATTCTACAGTTATATTTAGCATTACAACATAACAACCTGACACAAAAGCTTTTGCTTTTTTTGCACTATGTTTCATAATGCATTTTACATAATTAACTCCAAAATCATCAGGTAACCTACATCAGCGAGAGAGAATCACGACAACACTTGTGAAGAAAATGTGTTTTAGTTTGGTTGGTAATCATACGCGGAGGGTGGACAGACGGTATCGAGGAGTGCACAGAGTTCTTTAATAAATGAAGCTCACTGCACAATGAATCTCTTATTTAGGCCTACATAATGTCTACTTTGTTATAATGAGAGGATTCGTGAGAGTGCAGAACTCAATCCACTCACCAGTCAAAAAAACAGAGTTTTTGTTCTGTGTTAACTTAAACACCTTTGATTGGCCATTGTGTTAAAGAAATCAACAGATATATTTGTGATTGGCTACATTGCTCAACGCTACGAAACACGTTGTAAATAGAAACCTTTGACGTTCTTTAAATACAGATAGCCTACGCACTGGATCGTTTGCCAAATCTGTTTCACCAATATGCTATTATTACGGAGAAAACCGATCCTAGACCAGCAGTTTAGTCTCAAGTCCATGGCCAGGGGAAGGCTAAGCCTTGCCCAGCCTTACACAAGCTCTGCCTATGTTAGTAAGTCCGTGGAGTCCGTGTTTTTCACTTCGCGAGACACAAATAACTTTTGTGTAATGAATTCATCGAGCGCACCATCGCAAAAGAGAGAAAGATAGTACTCTTGAAAAACTCAAAGTATAATTAAGTATTGAGTAATTAGCATGTTAAAATGTATTAAAGTGCATTTGTTGTGTATGTGTAGGCTATGTGTCGCCTTGCTTAGCTAAGATATAATTTGATCGTGGAAACAGTGGTGAGGCACTGGGGTGGAGTATGGGTACCCACAGGCAGAAACATAAATTGGCGCCTATGTTTGGACTGCTTGTTTTGCATTAATGTTTGACAGAAGAGATCAAACTTTTATTGAAATGGTTGCATTAAATCTCAGCAGCTGTCTATGTCAGTCTCCCCACCAACTTTTTGCTTATAGCAGTGATCTGCCAGTGCATGACCCTGACTCAGCAGTCTATAAATACCAGCAGGGGTCAGCCTCTGAGTCCATGTTCTTGCTACTGACTATTAGAACCCCACTGCTCCTGTGACCTACATACACACGTAAATACTGCTCACTACTGACAGAGTTGATTTTTCATAAGCTTCTTTCACTATTGAAAAAAATCACATGAAGTGTAATGAAAGTATTAATTATAATAATTTTATAATTGAAGATGAAACGACTTGTTTCTCTATTTTCTTCTTCTTCTTCTTCTTCTTCTTCTTCTTTTTTTTTTTTTTTTTTTTTTTTTTTGAGCAAAATTCCATTGCAGATTAAGCAAAATTCTTTGTACGGTTTAAAGGTATTAAATTCAAATTCTGACAAAATACTATTGTTCTTTAAGCTTACAAGAACAGTTACAAAAAACGGCTTAAATGCCTTATAACACATGAAAAATTATTACCAAAATGAAAAAAAAAAAAAAAAAAAATTAAGAGAGAAAAAGGAAATACACACAATATATACAGTCGACATAAAAAGTCTACACTCCTCTGTTAAAACAGTTGGTTTTTGTGATATAAAAAATGGAACAAAAATAACTCCTATCAGAACTTTTGCACCTTTTATGTAAATAATAACAACCTTTGCAATGCCACTGAAAACCAAAGTTTCACATTTTAAAGAAATAAAATAAAAAACTTGGAATAAACACGTTGATATTATTACAGCACTCAGTCTATTTAGATAGGAGGCTATCTGTCATAGTGTGGTTAACAAGGAAGTGAAGAGAGAATCTAGTTGCAGCAACACTTTTATTAAAAGAAAATGAAACAACTCTTATAAGCACAGGTAAATCACAGTATAGGGAACAGAAAACCACACTATGCCACAAGAACGGACAAAACACAAATGAACTATAGAGGGGTGACCAAACTGGCAACTAAACAAGACACAGGTGAGTAATGTAATCAGTAACCATAGAAACAAATGACATGATCGGAAACCAAAGAAACAGGAACTAAAAAGTGAGGGAACACAGGAACCAAAGGGAATAGAAATACATTTCAATGTAAGTGTCCATAAAACAGAACATAACATGATACTATTGGCTTGTCTTGACTTGGGGATATTTTTCGCACTCTTCTCTGAAAAAACGTTCCATTTCCTGTGTGTGGCCCTTTTCAGATTCCCCTATACAGATTTTCTATAGGATTCAGGTCTGGGGTCTGAATCATTGTCATGCTGAAAGTTCATTCATTTTCAGCTTTCTAGTAGATGCCAGAAGGTTCTGTTGCCAAAATCGACTGGTATTTGGAGCTATTCATGATTCCCTCCACCTTCACCAAAGACCCAGTTCCAGATGAAGAAAAGCAGCCCACCATCATACTTCCCCGTTTGTATATGGTGTTCTTTTGCTTTTTTTTTTTTTTTTTTTCTCGGCATACCTTTTACAATTTTGACCAAAAAGTATTTTATATACTTAATAAAAAGAAGCATTTATTAAGTATATAAAACGCGTCAAAACTCCGGGAAACAACAAGCATATCGCTGAGAAAAAAAGAAAAAAAAAAAAAAAAAAAAGCTGAGAACACTGCATAGCCCATACACCAGGACATTTATTAACCGCAGCGTTTAACAAATAAAAAGTATAAAACGTTTTTTTCCCCCCCCAGTACATCCGAGATTTCCATGTTACACTTTTAAGTTACATGTCGCCTAGCCCTAACCACAACCTACAGATCCCAGCATAAACGGTGATGCATTATAATATTTGTTATTAAAGTATCAATAACATTCAGAAACATAAAAGCAAGCATATGTGGTGCTGCGTGCATGATTTGGCATGGCAGAATGAGCGCAACGAGCGTTCCTTTATCACTAAAAAGATGAAAGTTCGTCGCGATCTCACAACGCTTCAATAACTGCACAATGATTCTTTAATAATAATGTCTAAACTCTTTTAATCAGGATTTGCCAGCATGCAAAGCATTCAGCGCTAAACAAAAACTCCGGCGTTTTGAGCGGTGAGTGGATCCTAACGTCTCATTCGGTCTCATTGCGTTCCAGAAATCAACAGATTTGTCTGTGATTGGCTACATTGCTCAACGCTGCAAAACACGTTATTGGAAACTCTGCCTATGCTTGAGCCCATAAAGCGTTTTTATTAGATCTTAACATTTTTATAGCCCATTTAAAGTGTTTATTACAAACAAATTATTAAATGATAAAAATGAATAAATGTAACTGAACAAAAATTTGCGTTGCATTTACGGTCCTGTGAAAACAGGGGGTGCTGCAGCACCTCCAGCACCCCCACTTCCCGCGCCTATGCCCGTAGCTCAGACAGATGGAAAATGCAAGTACTTGCCAGAAAGAGCTGCAACTGTTTTGATGTTGCTGTAGGCCTCTTGACAGCCTCCCTGACCAGTTTTCTCTTTGTGTTCTCATCAAGTTTGGAGGGATGCTCTGTTCTTGATCATGTCACTGTTGTACAATATTTTCTCCACTTTTTGGTGACTGTCTTCACTGTGTTTAATGGTGTATCTAATGACTTGAAATTTTTTTGTAGCCCTCACCTGAGCGATACTTTTCAACAATGAGATCCTACTTCGTAAACTCTTCAAGTGGCTCATGGCTCTTGTAGTGGCAAGCAACCAAGATGTCAGAAAAATCTTACAAGAACAGTGAGAGTTACTTCAGTTCAAGACAACTTGTGTGTGTGTGTGTGTGTGTGTGTAAATATAGACTTTATATTTATTAATTCATTGAAAGAGATAAATACAACTCCATTAATTAATACAGCAGACATGACTTAATTTTTTAGGCTTTATTGTCACTTAGTATTTACAGAGAGGTCACATGCCAGACTAACCTTCCCACTTAGTGTAAACTCTAAGTATGAATTGACAAGTATGAATATAATTATTATAAAATGTATTAGTCCTTTATCAGAATGTAAAATTCACCTCGACATACAAATTTACAATTAATTATAATAATTGGATAATTTTATCTTTACATTCCAGACATAAAAGCATTGACTAGGCATGAAACTATTAGTAAGCAAAGAACATATTGCTACCTGGAAATAAACAGTAAGTTTTAGGAGTTTTAAAAAGAATAACTTTATTCAATTTGTGACATTAACAATGTTTTGTGACCACTGACCTTTTGTTAAAAAAAACCCTGAAGATAGATAGATAGATAGATAGATAGATAGATAGATAGATATTTCAATCGAAATTATTATACTGCTAATATAATTTCTAATGAAAAAACTTTGCTATGTTGTTGCGTCAGATTGCATGCAGGGCAAATTAAAAGCTTCGATAATCCATAATACACTCGGTTTATTCAATATAAGACATAGATTAAAATACAATTGTATGCTTGCTCTGCACCCCTTTTTTAAATACACATGCTAACAAAACGATACGCGTTAATACACATTAAAGGGGCTTGTTGACATATCTCATATAGTGACGTATTTCCGGTTTAGTTCACTGGCATAAAGAGCAGAGACGTGCTCGACAACTTCAACGCCCCGTTGCTGCTTATCATCAAACACTTCTGCAAATAATTCTCGACAACATGGCAGAGAGTGACTGGGATACAGTGACTGTTTTGAGGAAGAAGGGATCAGCTGCGCAGTCAAAATCTAAGCAGGTATCTCACAGCCATCTGCTACATAGTTTGCTGACGTTATTAGTTCACGTTTGACAAACACATTGTTGCTGTGACCTGCTTTCAAATGTTTCGCTCCAAATAATGCGCAAAATGTGACCTAAAACTTAAAATATTGGTCTGATCACAAATGCAACAGAAATACTATCGTGTTATTTCTTGCTGGATTAGCCTGTGTACGAAACGTGGTGGAAGCCATAATATGTGGAAGTCATAATAACAACAGCTCAAAGATATACGTGCAGTTTCGGTTTACATAACACTAATAGTACTTTTGTTTCAGGCTATAATTTCAGCTCAGAGGAAAGGAGAGGAAGTCGAAACATCTAAGAAATGTAAGAGCTTATAAACCTTTTGTACATAATCAGTTTATATTACTATTCATTTAATTCCATTGGTCTTTTTTTCCCAGGGGCTGCTGGGCAAAATAAACAGCATGTTGTAACCAAGAACACAGCCAAGCTGGACAGAGAGACAGAGGAACTCAGCCACCAGAGAGTGCCTCTTGAAGTGGGGAAAGTGATCCAGCAGGGCCGCCAGAATAAGGGCCTCACCCAGAAAGATCTGGCTACTGTGAGTGTTTGCCCATTAAAAGTCCGCCTATCACCAGACTTTTTTTTTTTTAGATAAATAATAATTTTGCAGTATATATATATATATTTTTTTTATAAACGATTCATCTGTGTACATTATTTTTTTTAAATACATGTGCTCTTGTAATCTTTAATCAAAATAGCTTCCCCTCCCACTTGCAATGACAACTCTTCTCTGATGATGTGCTTACTGACGGGAGGGCAGGACAACCTATCACATGAGATCACAGCAATAGCAGACCACCACGATCTAACAACCCAATCAATTCCAGATGGACAAAACCAAGTCCTGTCCCACATTTTTTCTTGTTCGAGAAGCTGTTTCACTCGCATATGCATCACAATATGGAAAAAAAGACTTCCGTTCCGTTTCATACGACTTAAACTTACAATTTTGTTTCTTGCAGAAAATTAATGAGAAGCCACAGATCATCGCGGAGTATGAATCTGGGAAGGCCATTCCCAATAACCAAGTCATGGGGAAGATTGAGCGAGCCATTGGTAGGATTTTGTCATTTCATCATTCATTACTACACAATAGCTAATTTGCTGCCTGGCTAAGGTTTATGCATTAAAATAATATGAAATCGATTTGTGCTTGTATAATTCAGCAAAATAAAAAATTGCTTGCATCATGGTCTGATAGACTCAGACTTTATACTAGCTTATCATGTTGGTGAAACGTGCAAAAAAACAACAACTTTTTATTATTTTTATTATTATTATTATTATTATTATTATTTTTTTTTATAAATACCAGTGACACTGTAGGTGCCATACACCTTTTTTTTTTATAGGGCAGGCCCCTAATAGTCGACCAAATGTTAGTCAACGAGAAGAGGCCTAGATGACCAAAATTTTAATTAGTTGGTTAGTCGCAGAAAAAAAAGTAAGTAACACGGCTGGCCCATGTGGTAATTGCAGTATGTCGGGCAGGAAATCCAAACATTCATCGACCTAACTATGGCTTATCATTTGAAACATGCAAGTAGTTGCCATTTGCCACTTTACATGGCTACTTGCTCTATAACGTTAGCCTGGATAAATGTGCGCTATTATTGGTGCATATTCAAATGTTCGTGCGGACTAACCTGGAGGTGCCGGCCCAATCACTTGGATTTTTTTTTTTTTTTTTTTTTTTTTTTTTTTTTTTTTGATAACAGCGGAAAGAACTATAAAATACTCTATCATTGTTTTTAATACAGATAAAAAACAATATTTGAAACTATAAAGGGTCTTTTTGTGTAAACTCACAATAACAATACAACTTTGTGCTTTTGTAAAATTAAGAAAACAAACAGGATGCGCTTTCTGCCGTCTCAGTCTCTGTGAGCTGGAGCGCATCACAAAAAATGAACCGAAACTCGTATACTTACCTCACAGACTTAAGAAATATCTATATATGTATAATTGAAATTTTTACTTTTAAATAAACCAATTCGAATCAAAAACAAATATTGTCTGATTATTTAATAATCTTTATAAAAGTCCATTTTTCTCTTTAGGAGCGTCCACTATACTGCGGACAGGGCGAGTCAGCATCGTCAACAACATCTTTGCAGTCGACACTGACTCAAACACTAGTTTATTAATAAATCAAAACTTTCAGATGGTCTCCTTTCTTTTTTTTTTTTTTTTTTTCCCCCACGTCACATTCATAAACATTACTCTTTTGCAGGTGCATTGCAGCAAGCTTTGTGCGTGTGCTTAAGCACTTAATTTATAGGCCTATTTTAAAGGCTCAATATTATGGTTTGGTATTTCTCTGTAATGTAAAACAATGTTAGTAATGTTACATATAATATTCTTTCTCAGCCCTGAAACTTAAACCATTTTAAGTTGCCACCACCCAGTATATATTTAAGTAATTAAATTCTTATCATAAACGTGCGATTAGTCAACTGTTGTCTTCAATGAGCAATGACTAGTCGGCTAGAAAAATCTTTAGTCTGGTGCAGCCCTATTTTTTTTTTAAAAGGTTTTTGAAATAGTAATAGTTTTACTAATAATAACTAATAGTTTTTTTTTTTTTTTCTCACATACTCACCAGGGCTGCATTTATGATCAAAATACAGTAAACAGTAATATTGTGAAATTGTTACAGTTTTAAATAACTGTTTTCTATTTTAATATATTTTAAAATTTAATTTACTCCCGTGATAGCAAAGCTGGATTTTCAGCGACCAAAAAAAAAAAAATTGCTGACCCCAAACATTTGACCAGTAATTTAGATCATTTTACACATTTGCCAAAAGAACTAACAATAATTTTTGTGTAATACAGAAAGTAATTACAGCACATTTTAAAAGGTGCAGTCCTTTAAAGGAGAACAACCATTATATTTTATCTGTTGTAGACTTTGTTTTCCTCATTTTTAAAATATTTTCTCTTTCAATTTTAGGCCTTAAGTTGCGTGGAAAGGATATTGGGCAGCCCCTCGATGCCGGCCCTAAGAAGAAATGAGTACAAAATCCTCGAAAGATCCACCATCTACTGAAACCTACCAGTAGTTATATGATCTTTACAGTCAATCTTTATTAATTGCTGCATTACTTCATATTTTCTCAATTCAATGGTGGACCAGACATGCTCATATTACCACCTACACAAAAGGCTTATTATCTAACGTTTTATGTCGGATGATGAAGACTTGGATTTTTTTTTTTTTTTTTAGCTTGCTCACTGCTTTGAAATAAAAACATATTTCTATGTCTGACTAAGTTGTCTTCTAACTGATGCTGCATTTTTTTTTTTCAGGCGATGTAATTCATGAAACTCATTATTTAGAGTATTGGATATTTGATTTGTTATATGCTCATTTTAATGTTAAATACTTGGTTGTTGTTTATAATATAAAAACCTCGCTTGTACTTTGCAAATGAACCTGCACTCGGAACCATTAAACTTCTCATGGTTGCAGACGGACTCGCATTCAAGCGGACGTTGTTGCCACAGGCAGCCGCTGGCGTTGTTGGAGATGAACTAGCCGCTGTTTTTTTTTTCTCGAATTACTCCACAAGGAAACTAAAAGGTTGAACAATTCTGAATACTGCAGAAGACCAGGTTCTCATAAAACTACTTTGTAATGTAATTCAACTACTGTCTCTGCAAACTGCATAAATCATTGTCAGCCAACAAAAATGCAGAGGGGATTAGCGTCGTTTAATCGTCATTTTGATTATGCGCAACTGGTGAAGACAAGTCACTTTTCTCCCTTCATCAACCTTGCCGTTACTGAACCACGACCCTTTTTTCTAATGGCGTGATCAAAACCAAGACGACACTTGAGATGATCACCTTCATGAGAGATTTAACAAGACGTCTTCCCGCACTTCATCGTTACTCGCAATGACGGAGCGCTATCCTTTGGCCGAGAAGGCGATGTCGGAAGGCTACGCTCGACTCCGGTTCAAGGACACATCGCTGCTAATTTGGCAACAGCAGCAGCTGGAGCTGGAGAAAGCGCCTCCGACCAATTACCTCAGCCGCAGTCAGAGCTCGTGGTACAGCCAGTATGGCAACCAGGCAGTTGTGATACAGGACAAAACAAGACTGAAAGATTCTGACAGCACTGGACAGTCCCGGATTTGTGCTGTTATGTGATGGTGTTATTTTTGTTGTGACTGATGTCACACATATTGGAGTGTTTCTGTCAAGTCAAAAATACTGTCATTTGTCCACACGTCATTATGCAGACAATCTCGTGGGCAAGTTTACACCGAGCTTTATGAACAATGCATCAGTATTTTAGCATTTATATAGTGCAACAGCAGTAGTTTGAGGAGCATGTTCTGCTTATAGTTACAGACGAACGAGTACCAAAACTCAATTTAAACAATTTTATCCCATGTTATTCCCAGAAAAGTGAACACGTATTTTCTCATTGGATATCCCAATGTAACAAACTGCGCATGCCTTTAGTTTTTTTTAAAAGTATGTTTGCTGTTCCTCAAGACCCAACTATATTATATACTTTTACTGTTTCATTTAATGTAGGAACAACTACAATTGTATAAATGTGAATTAGTTACTTGTTCAAACAACTATTTTTGTTTACATGTATTAAGATTTATATGAGACAGAGCAATCCTAACAACACTAATAGACTCTAAGTATTTTATGTGCCAATTATGCTAGCTTTATCTGTATTATATCAGATGCTTCCAAAAAAATGTTAATGTGAAATCAAGATTTTAATGGGTTAACAGACTTTTATGACCTTAAGTTGGTACATTTTAACAACTTGACCTCATTACACTTCCCAAAACAGTATCTTACTCAAATCTTACTATTGTTTTATGTCTTCTAAAAAACAAAAGCATTAAGTGCACTCAAATAAATACATCTAGATAGTAAAAATACACTCCTATGGGTTTTTGTGATTTATTTACGAAAAACAGGGGGCTCAGTGTCCAAATCTCAGATTAGCTTATACATCAGATATTACCATGTAAGTCTGCGCCAAAACATACTTGTCAACTTGCTTTAACTTGCTGAACTTAACATATGCAGCGCTACCAATTTTAAAATTTCACTCGAAAGAATGACATTTACATGTTATAAACTGCTCAAAAAGTTTAAGAAATATACTGTAAATTGGCATGCAATACACAAATGTTCTCTCTCTTTCTCTCATAAAAAAAGAACTAAAATACTTAGACCCAAGACAAGAGCTGACGAATAAGTAGTGAATATACATTTATATCTGTAATTATATATCCTATGTATCTTTATATCTCTGTCTGCATCATTTTCTGTATCATGAACCCCAGTTGTATTTACTGGGCTCTGCTGGAGGAACTGAGGAAAAGGAGCTGTAACAGAAATTATCTTAGAGACAAGGTAGGTTATAGTCACAAGGAACATGTAATGCAATACAGTGGTATAATGAATAAAATCAAAACATAATTAAAAGCATCCTACATATAAGAAAACAACCCATTAAGTCACTTTACATCACAATTTTTTGATGTTTCATGATTAAAAAAAAAAATCTATACACATTGGCTTCAATTTAAATCAGTTCCACCAGACCCATTTTCTTTATTTTAGTGTGCCAACTAAACTTAAGGCAAAAAGAGCACATCCAATGATTTTAAGGGGTTCAGAGTTGAATTCAAGGCTGTTAAATGAAATAAATCATTGCCAATGCCAAAACCCAGTGAATGAGTAGCATTACTGCAGCCACAAAAAGAAAATGAGAAAATAACCTCAAATACATTCATTTTTTTTTTTTTTATATATAAAGATTATCAGTCATGGTCCATTTCCAAACTATTCTGGATACATGGCAAGAAGTGTCTAGGTACCATTGAAAGCATTCAATACACCATTTGAGAAAAACAAAAGTAAAATAATAAAGTTATTAAACTTGAGAACATACATTAGTTGTAATACTTTCAACTAATAATAACTACTGTCAAACACATATCCTTCTGAAATTAAATCTAGCACTGCTGCTTGTAGTCTTCTCAAAGATAACTGTCCAACTTTGTCTTTAAATGCTTCCCTCTTTTTCTTTACAGAAGTCTCCTCTAAGTGGCTACTTGTCCAAGAGAGCTAGCATTCACTTGGTTTTCCCAAGGAGTTTCAGAGAGGCTGATTCATTCCAATCTGCAGCCTTGTGGGTGTTTTTTTTAACATCTGAATGTATTTTGCCATTATTTTTGAGTATACTCGGACACTCTAAAATACCTCAATTTCATATATACTGAACTTGAATCACAACTTTGATTGTCCTATGAATGGACTTGGTAAAGATGAGGCGTATCAGATAGAAAGTAGGATAAGAGATACTCAGGGCACCTACATATCAATAGTAAAAAAAAAAAAAAGTACAGAAGACAATCCAAATATAAAACAAACAAATGAGCGTATGATATAGATTAAAAACATACAAACAAAAAATTCAGACATAATTCTACATCAAATACTGAGCTGAGAGCACCGGAAGAGAAAATGTACAGTGTTGAAATAGCCAAAATGACTGCGAAGCCTCTGAAATTGAAGGTTTAGTAACGATACTGACACCAGAGTTACCAAATGCTGTCTAGAGTTCTAGTGAGTTATGTTGAGCCAAATTTCTTACATTTAAACAGGTCAACTGGAAACATTTCTGTGAAGACCGAATGTTGAAAACACGCATAACTTTGTGCCTTTTTGGATAAAAAAAATAAATAGATTCTCTTAAAAATGGTAACAATGAAGAGTATTATCATAGTCAGCAAAATAAATGCGGAATGAGTTGAAATGTCATGCCAACATGACAGAACCACACCAGAGCGACAGAGCCGATAATTCACTGTTTGTTCCTTCAGTCTTTGAGACCTTGTGTAGCTACTCGATCAATAAAATGCAGCCAGGCATTTGTCAGTTTTTCCACTAACAAACGCATGTTTTCAGTATGGATCTAATGAGCAGCAACCTAAAAAAGAAAGAAAGGAAAAAAAAAGAAAAAAAAAAAAAACAACGGACACACACAACCGTTTCACCTCCACAACTGACATATTTTCAAAAAAATATCTTTTTTTTGTTGTTTTTTTTTTCCCCCCTCTGGTGATACCAGGCATTTCCCTTTGAGGGCCAGCGAGAACCTTAAAACTGCTTGAACTATTCCAACTCTCCTCTTTATCTGAGTCAAGAGCATCCTACAAACTATTTTAAAATATCCTCTGCCATCTGCAAAGCATCTAGCTCTTTATAAAATGGGCCTTCAGAGAGACACTATCATGACAACACACACTACTCATTAGAAAATAGAGGAGGTTGAAGTATGCAACGTGTCGATTCGAGTTCAATCTGAGTCGCTGCTCTCGGAGCTGGAGCCGCTGGAGCTGCTGCTGCCCGAATCTGAAGAACTGCTGCTGCCACTCAGCCGAGATGGCCCGCCCCCCTGCGCTGACCCCGCCTTCTCTGCTGGGAACAGGGAAGAGAAGTGATTGCATGTTCAATATGCGTGAGAAAAACAAACACTGAATGTACATATTTTCTGCAATTAATTTCCATCAAGACCTTTGTCCCTATGTTGTTTTCTTACATGCCCTTACCCACACCTGCAGCTGTGTATAACAATAAAGCAGAGACATGCACAAAGAAAGCAAAGAACTGATCTCGAAAGGACAGAATATATTGCGTGCCCACCAAAGCAGCTGATATCAAGTGAAGTCAGTTAGTTACAGCACATACACAACCATATTCATCAGTTATTAGCTTCTCTAGCAGGTTTAACCATGTTTTACTATTTGTCCAAACCAGGGCTCAACAGCAAGGTTTTTTCTGTCAGTAGCTAAAGATTTCTAATTGCCCTGCCAAGACTTTAATTACAAGTTAATTAATATACATGAAATAATTAATAATTAAATAATTTTATTTAATATTTAAAGAACAAAAAATGTCTAAAAACACTACCATGTTTATAGTTAGATCGTGTTTATGGAGTGGTTGGGGTCAGTAAGATTTTTTTTTGTTTTTGAAAGAAGTTTCTTATTTAATATATAATAATATATATTTTTTTTAATATATTTTAAAATGTAATTTATTCCTGTGATGGCAAAGCTGAATTTTCAGCAGCCATTACTCCAGTCTTCAGTGTCACATGATCCTTCAAAAATCATTCTAATATCCTGAATTGCTCAAGACTTATCTTATTATCAATGTTGAAAACAGTTGTACAGTTTAATATTTTTTGTGGAAACCTCAATATATTTTTCATGAATAAAAAGTAAAAAAAAAAAAAAAAAAATCATCATTTAAAATTATTATATAATTTATTTGAAATAGAAATCATACAGGAGCTCCAAGACAGATATAAATTTATAAACACTCTAGATGGAAAAATAATGGCATTTGTGGGTCAAAAAAAACAAAAAACAAAAACAAAACAACAACAAAAAAAAACAAAAAACAGATTGGTTTGTAATTTAAACACAATGGTATTGAATCTATCAAGAATATTAAGTCAAAAACTAGGGATGCGCCGAAATTATGGCTACCAAAAATTTTCGTTTGAAATAGCAATTTTTGGATTAGGGCCGAAATGGTTTTGAAGGGCTGAAATCAATGACGCTTAATTAGTGCTTCTCTGATGGTGCATTGTGACAGTTCAGCGTCTATTTCGTGCACAAAACATGGATATACTACAAAAGTTAAACGGGTTGACAATATAGATTTCTCGATTTTAATCGATACTGACATGGATTCTTAAACCTCAAGATCGATTTAGTCTATGCTGTTTTCTGTTGATCCGTGAACCAAAAATTTGTAGCGTGCCTGCCATCCAATAATCGCAATAAAATTTGTGCTTTGTTACTTTTAATATAAAACAAAGCCTCAACTTTCAAATTTTGTTGATTTTAATCACGAAATTCAAAGAATAAATGTCTTTTTTTATGCTCTATAATACGGTGCGACACTCGATGTAGCCGCATCAGTTAAAGCGGCAGCACAGATCAAGCGCACAATGAACTGATCATCTCTGCATCTTTCTTTACTACTAGTAATAAAACTAAATAAACAAGAATGAACATCAGAAGGTATGTTAAAAAGACAAAGAATGACTTACTGAAATGTATAATGTCTCATGTAATCTCTCAATCAGTTTCAACTGTGGAAAGACATCAATAAAACAGCTTGTATACAGTATGTCCCGTAACGTTACATTTACGCAAGTTAGCTAGAAAGAAAATAACTTTAGAGAGCAGCATTTTGGTTAATATATGCCCTGTATTACATATTATATTTTTACTTAACCTTTATTAATTAATGTGTTTGAATAATTCTGTCTTGTACGCAAATTACAGCCATCATTTAAAGGGGGGGTCTAATGCTATTTCATGCATTCTGACTTATTTACACTGTTAAAGAGTTGGATTCTCATGCTAAACATGGCCAAAGTTTCAAAACACGAGTTGGACGTATAAGAGTATTTCTGTGCCAAAAATACTCTTCCAATTTCTCACAAACTTCGCACTTTTTTTTTTTTTCCAAGTATGGCCCTTTATTATGTAATAAAGGGCGGAATTCCTTTATGGGCACTTCTTCTGGAAGAGCGCACGCACACATCAACCAGAGCAAGAGCAAGAGCACGCCCATCAACACGCTTCGTTCAGCTTTACGGAAGTCGTCGGCAGCACTGCACAGGACTTGCTTGAGAAAGATTTGTCACTTTGTTTTTAGACCACGAAATCAACAATGTCACCAAAGAAGTGTGTTTTTGGTTTTGAGGGAAAGATAACCTACCTTCCCAAAGAACCCAGCGTTAAGTTGAGCTGAGAGATTTGTTCTCACGCATTACATTGATGTGCTCTCGATATCTGTCATTAAAATAACCATAGAAACCACCTTTAATTAACTATCAAAATAAGGATAAAGTCGTGTCTGATAGTTGCAATCACTTTTTTATTTCTTAAAATGAATGGAGAATATCTTGTGTTTTTCCATGACTGCTCGAGCCCTCAGGATTGGCGCTTATGGTTTCATAAACAAGGTCCAGTTCTATGCTGGATTTACAGATCTTTTGAAACTGAAAGATGGAGCGGTCACAGCGATAATGATCCCAGTCATGAGTCAGAACCGCAGGTGGTGAGTAAAACTGCATCAAATGTCTGTTTTGTTGGCAATAGGCGCCTAAGTGCATATAATATAAACAACACGAACGTAGTGAATTCATAAATTCATTATTCATCATTCACTATACGCTATATTCATTATAGTGATTCAAAAGTTATCCAGGGATAATGCGATGGTGTATTGTGTGTGTTTAAATACATTTGTTTAGCTGACCATTGATAGCTTGCAGATGATCGCTACGCAAAAGCTGCGCGTGCTCGTCACTCTTTAACTCCACTCGCACGGCACGCCTCCAGGCGCTCGGCTGTTTTCGGAAAGACTCGGTACAGCGTATGTATCTTTTATAAATATGATAAAACTTAAGACTTTTCAGAGATATGAAGAATGCACTACTACTCTATAGGTACTCGAGATTAACTTTAACTTTTATTTGAGTGTTGATTATTAAATAAATGTAATTAATTTATTATTCAACTTTATTTTTGTTTTCCATATATATATATATATATATATATATATATATATATACACACACACACACACACACACACACATACAAGTTAAAAAAAAAAAAAAAAAGTCATTTTCAGTTTCAGCCCTGAATTTTCATTTCGGTGCATCACTAACAAAAACTATTAATATTAGTCTTTAAAACAAAACAATCCATCTTAGCCAGTTAGATAAGTTTACCTAGCTAACAAAGCTACAAATTTGACCAGAATTCACTTGCAAATTTCACAGAAGAAATAGTAAGATATAGCACTGGACAATAGACAGTGCCATCAACTGGTTCAAAACTGGGGCCAGCAGTCCACCCTTGTTGTTGAGCCCTGCAAACCCTTTTCAGTGTATGAATAGCATTACATATGAAGGTCTGGCAGAAGACCTTCGATCAAGTTAGTCAAATTAGTGAAGCAAAAGCCTATCCTTATCTCTGTTTTCTTATCCTACCATCCTAAATCCAGCTAACCCAGTTTGGTCACCTGTCTGCTCACATCTGCACACTACCACACAGGTACCTTTTTTGGGTGGTTTCTTGTTGTTGTTCAGTTGTCCGCTCACGTCCTGTAGCCTCTTTTCTAACTCTTTCTTCTTTTCCTGAACCAGTTCCTCTTTAGACTTGGCACTCTTTTTCCCAGTGCCCGCTGCAGGAGACACACAGCGGTGACCGGTGAGTAACGGGTTGCCCTCGTAGCCCACCGCCGTGGCAACAAGCAGCAAAAAGCACTCTGCTACACTGGTTTTAAACTCCATGATGTCAAATTTGTGTTCAAGGAATCTTATCAGGTTCAAGTTAAGACCAAACAGCAGCATTTGGTTACTACCATAAAAAAAAAATATTTAGACTCATCCTTCATTTTCCTTAAAACAAACAAAAATCAAGGTTATGTTGAAACACTAACAATAGAAGTGAATGGGGACAATTTTTAGAGGAATTTTAAAGAAATGAAAAGATTTTAATTTTATAAAAACACTTACATAACTTGTGTATTAAAGTTTTTCTCATAATTTTTAGTTTATTTAAGGTTTAGTTTATTTCATTTTTATCATGGTAACAAAGTTGAATACAACTTTACATAGAAAAGGTTGGTAAACTATTTTTTTTCACATTAATCATGCTAACACGCACAGTTTACCTCTTGTGGCTATGCTATAGTCCAACAGTCAGGTTCTCTATAAGGGAACTGATTTTTAATGATAACTTACAATAAGCCTAAAGTGAGCAACGAGGTTGTTAATCGATGGTAAGGATGGGCAATATGACCAAAATCTTATATCATGATAGGAGTAATTTTATTTCACGATAATGTCACAATATAGTTATTTTTGCTTTAAATACGGTTTTTATATCATCAAATTTTGATACCATTGAAATTTCACAATTCTTGGCACCAATTTCAATATCTCTCTTTCTCACACTTACTGAAGACAAGTAAACAGTCAATGATAAAATAAGAACAAAGAAACTATTTACAAGCAATAGGACAACAAACTACAATAGAACAAAGAAATAGATCTACCTGAAAAACTTTAAGCACTAGAAATAAGAAATACTAGCCTACATCAATTGTATGAAGTAATCACATGTATATAAAAACTGCATATCTACTGTTTAAATTAAATATACATTTATTCTTATTGAAGCGAGACAAAAATGATTCAGTCAAGAGCATTAAGAGATTTTCTTTGTTGTTTGATTAACATTAATTATAGACAACAGCAGGTATATTAGGCTGCTGTCACTTTAAGACCGAATGCATGTATCCAATATACTGCGTTTTCTTTCTCATCTGTTTACATTCACTTAAAGGATTAGTTCACTTTCATATAACATTTTCCTGATAATTTACTCACCCCCACGTCATCCAAGATGTTCATGTCTTTCTTTTTTCAGTCGAAAAGAAATTAAGGTTTTTGAGGAAAACATTCCAGGATTATTCTCCTTATAATGGACTTCAATGGCCTCCAAACAGTTGAAGGTCAAAATTATAGTTTCAGTGCAGCTTCAAAGGGCTTTAAACGATACCAGACGAGGAATAAGGGTCTTATCTAGTGAAACAATCGGTAATTTTCGAAAAAAATGTAAATGTATATGTTTTATATTAACAAATGATCACCTTCCAAGTGCTTCCGCCAAAACCGTACTTTCGTATTCTTCAAAAAGCTTACGCTGTATGTCCTACGCCTTCCCTATTCTACTTACGGAACGAATGCAGCGGCAGTTACATTTTTTCCTTAAGTTGAATAGGGAAGGCGTAGGACATACAGCGTAAGCTTTTTGAAGAATACGAAAGTACGGTTTTGGCGGAAGCACTTGGAAGGCGATCATTTGTTTATATAAAGCATATACATTTTTTTCGAAAATGACCGATCGTTTCGCTAGATAAGACCCTTATTCCTTGTCTGGTATCGTTTAAAGCCCTTTGAAGCTGCACTGAAACTATAATTTTGACCTTCAAACGTTTGGAGGCCATTGAAGTCCATTATAAGGAGAATAATCCTAGAATGTTTTCATCAAAAAACTTAATTTCTTTTCAACTGAAGAAAGAAAGACATGGACATCTTGGATGACATGGGGGTGAGTAAATTATCAGGAAAATTTTATACGAAAGTGAACTAATCCTTTAAGACATAAGTGTGTGTATTTAACCACTGAAGCCCAATTAGGCTTCAGACAGCAAGCGTGCATACCGTTGACAAATTTCTACTGGTTAATCGTGTCTACTGGTATATTGCCCACCCTTAATCTATAGTATAAGCTTTAGTTGCATTTTGAAGCATTATTTCAACTTATTTTTAAATAATAGTCCAACCAGGGTTCCCACACCTTGGTTAACTTCAAATTCAAGGACGTTTCAAGGACTTTCCAGGTTCAATACCCTCAAATTCAAGGACCTAATGTGGGGACACATTTCAAGTGAGAACAAGGTTACATTGTGTTACCTTGTAAGATACATTGTTACAGTTTTCATGCGTCAAACAAAACTATGCAAAAAATTTTTGGCCATATGACAGATTTTCTATTTGTCGTATTTCTGTTTTGCATAAAACTGAAGAATATTCGGTACATCCTATACTGTATTCTAAAATGATCTGATATTAACTTTTGCATGGATTTTATTGAAAAGAGCTTTGGCTCATATAACCAGAAGTGTTAAGATATATGAATATGCTTTTAAGTTTTTCTTGCCTCATGGGTTTACATCTGTGAAACGTTGAGGTACCATCGTAGTAGTTTCGTGTGTGCGTGAACGTCATGGTAACATACAACACAAAGTACCTCACGTGGGAAACACTTTACGTAACTCGTAAATACGCATAACTAACGTAAATCAAGCAAGCTAGCATGCACAGGCCACAAAGTGTTGGCAAAATAACACATTAGCAGACCGGAGGGAATAATATGGATTTTTTTCCAGAACACTTCTTGCACAAAATAAATTCAAACACTTTTAAGGACCTGTATCTATGTATGTTTATTTTCAAAAACTTTCCAGGGCCTTGAAAAACATTTTTCAGATTCACAAACTTTCAAGGATTTCAAGGACCCATGGGAACCCTGTCTAACAGCGGGATTCTTGGTGAAAAACTACATTACCTATAATTCTATAAAAGAAATCACCACCAGAGAACCGCAACAAGAAAATCACGCTAAAAGAATTTAGCGCCTACCCACTCCCCATGAAGCAACATGAATGAAGTAATAGAGTCAGCCTCCCTACCCTTTCAAACTACTTAAATATTTATATATACATGTTAATTGTGCAACAAGTGTAATAAGTGTGGCCGATTAACATGGTTTTATCAATGGTATTTTGATTAATGGCAATGCAGTTCTTTCCTTCATTAGAGAAGTTTACTACACAGTCCTGTACCTTAGACTTCTTGTCTGATTTTCAAATACTTTTTTGGTTCAACTCAAAGTTTGTAATGTTGCTATTCACATCATAGCTGGTTGGTTTGGCTTAAAATCTTTAACAAAACACCCTATAGGAAATGTAAATGGAAAAAAAATACTTCCGGAACCAAGGCTGCTAAAAATGTGAGCAGGCACTATTGCATTCCAGTGAGTATTTTAACGGTTATGGATTGACCCCATGCACTTCCATTGTATGTGCCTTTTTTTTTTTTTTTTTATAGAAAAGAAGGGACAAGTGGAAATTACTTATTGTGGAAATCAACATTATGCCACAAATGCTGACGATTGAGCTTAAGTTGTAATGAACCCAGAATATTCCATTATGAAGTATGAGTACTGCAGTGTGCACAATAATTACATGTACACTGTGTACAATTAGGAAATTGATGGTCTGATCAAATATTCTCTACTGTATACTGATGTACTCTTTAAACCCTTAAAGCTTCACTTGAAGGTATTAATACCAGGGAAAGCACATGTAAGGTAATCCACCAAAAGTCATGCAACACATTGGAGAAGGTGAGTGCTCCCAGCTCAAAGGAGGAAATAGCACAGCCCATTTCAGCTTTTAGAGCAGACGGACCAGGCAAGAAAAGAGAGCTGCTTGTCTATAAAACACTGAAGTAAGCCTATACCTAGCAACATATCTGCTGACAAAAGAAAAGAAGGGCACTTACGTAAAGGTTTGCGCTGCTTTTTCTGTAAACAGGACTTGACGTATCGTTCGAGCTCACGCAACGTGGAAGGCTTGAGCGTTTCAAAGTCGATCTCGATCTCGTCTGGGTTGGAGTCTCGCAGTGACGGCTCACGTGACTGGATGATGTGGACCACGCGGCCCAGTTTCTCACCCGGCAACCGGTTGATGTCCAGGCTAAGTTGCCGTTTTTCATCGTAAGACATGGGAAGAGACTCCTCCTCGTCAGACTCATAGTTTGCAGCGCCAGGTTTGCCCCCCTTTTTAGGTTGCCTGTGGATTGGAGGTGTAGTTTGCACAAAGGCTTCTTAACCTTAAAGGCGACCTGTTATGCCCCTTTTTACAAGATGTAAAGTCTCTGATGTCCCCAGAGTGTGTATGTGAAGTTTTAGCTCAAAATACCCCACAGATCATTTTTAATAGCATTTTAAAATTGCCACTTTTTGGGGGTGAGCAAAACCGTGCCGTTTTTGTGTGTCCCTTTAAATGCAAATGAGCTGGTGCTCCCGGCCCCCTTTCAAGAAGAGGGTGGAGCTTCTAGACCTCATGCTATGGCATACCGGTGTAAGGCAGATTGCCAGAACACCGGCAACAACAAAACAGGACAATCTCACGCACTAAAAAAAAAATGTCAGAAACTGTCAGTAGCGGTGTTCAGCCTTATATTTTCAAACCGGAGTCGTTGAAAAGACCCTCATTTGTGAAGCAGTTGGCCACAAAATGATTGGCGACTTTAATTATTAAGACTTTAATTATTTTCTTCAGGACATTTTCTTCGAAATTTAAATTTAACCATATGTCCTTAGTGACTTAAATGGTGGGAGTCTATGTAAACTGCTATGTGCATTGGTACAGCCCAAAACACAACACTTGTAATGCCTCTTTGGTGCAGACATTGTACAACTCCAGCTGCTACAGCGAGAATACAGAAATGGCAGACTCGGGGCTTCTCACTCAGGGCTGTGTCTATGCTAATAAGGCAGATCATCACTGGCTGTGGGCGGGGCTTCTCCCTATAATGACGTCATTATAGGAGGGAATCTGAATCAGCTCATTGAATCAGAATCAGAAGAGACTGCTTTTGATTTATGGGAATTATATAAAAATGGGTGAGTGGATTTTTACCATTATAGGCTGGTTGTTCTCACACACTGCGGACAAACATTGGTGTTCAAACACCTTATTAAAGTGAATTTTGCATAATAGGTCCCCTTTAAACTCTATACACAAGACTGAACTGGCATATTGAGATTGAAAGAATTACATGAAAGTTAGCTCACTTTACCACTATGACCAATAAATGGCACATTGTGTGTTATTAAATTGTGTTGATTTACACTGAACTTTAAACAACTTAAAATTGGCATTTATTTATCCACATATACAATATGGGCCAAATAATCAGCCAATATGATCAGTTGATTATCGGTTAATAATCATGACTTCTTGGCCTATTAACAAGTGTTTGCCAAAGGTATTGTGGATCTTCAGTTTTCTATGGAACCCTGTTTCCACCTCAGAGTAAAAAAAACAATAAATGTAAATGTGAGAAACTTTAAAATAAGAAATAAAATCACACTAAAGTCACACTTTCTATTCATCAAATACTGAAAAAAATCAGTTTCCACAAAATATTAAGCAGTAACTTTTTTCAACATTTATAAGAAATGTTTCTTGAGCACCAAATAATCATATTAGAATAATTTCTAGCAAACAGCTATTTTAAATGTAATGATATTTCACAATATTATTGTTGTTACTTTATTTTTGATCAAATAATGCAGCACAGATGAGCATAAGAAAAATATTAAAACATTAAAAAATTGCAGTGCAGTGTAGTGTAAAGTCCCAATTATGAAAAATAAAATCGCAATTACAAGAAGTAACATTTTATTCTTTCTTTTTTTTTTTTTTTTTTTTTTTAAAATCTGAGGTAGAACAGGTTTCCATAGTTTTCAGATATTTTAGAGGGAATTCTGAATAAATATTGTGTAAAATACATTTGTGCACATTCCAAATTGTAAATCAACAAAACATGTATAATAAAATAGTATGTAGTATAACATTGCCATGTATTACAATTATATGGATAATTATTTGGCATTGTAACAGGTATATATAAGCAGCATCATATTTAACAATTTGTCTGCATTCTTTCTAGATACCACACAAAATCCATATCCACTATAAAGAACCAAAAAGGTCATACATTTTGATCAAATCCAAACCCCTCCAAAAAAAACAAAAAACAACAACAAAAAAAACAATCTTACCTCGTGGTGGACGTGCTGTTGGGTTTCCGTGCAGAGGTCTTTTTCTGCGGAGTTTGCTTATTCGGTTGTGTGGACTTGGCCTTTTTGTCATCTTCCACCTTGACCTTGTTTTTGTCTTTGTCCTTCTCCTTGTCTTTTTTCTTCTTTTCTTTTTCCTTCTTCTCTTTCTTTTTCTTTGGTTTGCTCACAGGACCCTGTGACAGAGCGGCTAGCTGTTCATGAACAGCCTTCAGCTGAGGAGGAAGGTGGAGGGAATGGTTAGCAAGCAGGGGGATGGGGCATGCTGCATCGATGCTAACGTAAAAGACTAGGATCTTAGCTGTGCGGGACAGATGATGGGACTGGTGATGAAGGGAAAAGTTTGAAGGATAATGAATGACATTTGTTACCTACTTATCTCCCATTTTCATGGAAATGCTCTCCCCAGAAAATAGCCGTTTGCGGAGGACTCTTATTTTGAAACAAATGCCAAGCCCAGAAAAGTTTTGTTTTACTTCTAAATTCTTTGCTAACAAAATGGTCATAAACAACTTTAAATTCTTCAAATGCTACAGCACACTAATCGAACATTTTTACAAAGACACTATCTTTCATCATTTAGTTGTCCATTTACAAACCCACATGTAAACAGTTTAAAGTCGGTCTGAAATGAAAATTCAACCTATTTCCTAAATGCCTATTATTGATCTTATTCATCTGTTTATAGGTTTAATTTTTTAACCTCATAATTCTAAATTAAAATATCATAACTCGGTTTTCCAGTGAAACGACGGGCTTCTCTCTGATGCATATGCCGGACTTCACCAATCATTTAGTCCACTTAAACCCCGCCCCTTTCTTACAAGCGACTGCATTCAGATCTGCCTCCATCCAATCAACAAGTTAGAGACAGAATCAAGTTTTTTTTTTTTTTTGGATAATCTGTTTAACTCCAATGTACGACAATACAAATACAAAAAACAAAAAAAACTCTCTACTTCAGTTGATGATTTGGAAGCACTGGAGAACACATCCCAGGAAAGAATTTGGATTCTCATTGATAAACATGCCAATCAATGTCATTCACAGAGCAGAGAGGGAAACAGAGCCAAAAGACTAGCTGAGTGTCAAAGCAAGCTCACTTAAAGATGCCCAGCTCAAACACACCCCATAAAGCACCACCTTAACCCTCTACCGCTCACTTAAGAAGAAGCTACGAAAAATGGAGGAGTTAGTGGGGTGGGGGACCGGGAAGTAAAAATATCATTCACCTGAAAACGTTTGGCACACCCGTTTTTTGTCCCCGACCTGTTACCATTGGGGTGCTCCACAGTGAATCGCTGGTAAAAAAGCCAAAGTGAAATCAAGGGACAAAATAGTCATTCTCAAAAATGTATTTTAACAACAGACTATGTCATGATGAGAGCAGAGTAACTATAATCGACACCAATATGTTTAACACTGAGAGACAGCGAAATTAAAAACTGTCATCTAAAGTTTTACAGCATGCAAGCCAATGTATACCAAGATGCCAACACAAACTGCAGAGGCGGTAGAGGGTTAAACGTTCAGTCCAGGGTGAAAATGGGCACTCGTTTCCAAAACATTATGAAAACAAGAGACATTAAGGAAAAACAAAAAAATCCAAATGACTAACACAAGCAGTCAGACTGAGGAGGAGGAGGTGGTGAATGTGAGGGGGAGTGGCTGTGGCCTCTGCCTGTCTCTCCACCCTTGGTTTGGATCTTGGTCCTCAAGTGGTGACACCCACCTGTTTGCCACTCACCTGTTCCTGCAGCTCAGCCAGCCGAGTGGCCCGTTCCTCCTCAGAGTCGGAGCTGGAGCTGGAAGAGTCTGCACTGCTCTCGCTGGTGCCGGTGCTCTTGCTCACTACCGCCGTGGCCGACACCGCACTGGGCGAGGACGGCTCTGCGGGTTCATCGGGCATCTTAGCGAATTTCATCTCAAACACATCCTGTAGGACATGGGCAAATATGATTGGTGAGATCCGAAAGCACATTATCAGGCACAAAGGCTCTTTTTTTAACCGCCGCACCTGGAGTTTTCTTGCCATGGCAACGACCTCGTGATCAGGCGGGTTGTATTTGTAACAATTTGAGAACATTAACCGAATATCTGCCGCAAAGCTTTGGGCGTCTTGGTATTCTCGACTGTCCATCTTTTTCTGGAAAAGACACATTGTATTAAAGCCTGGCTTTAAAAATGTAAAAACTGAATTGAATAAAAACTGATAAACTACATATATATATATTAGTTTATTATATACAGTATATAAAAGTTTATTTATATAAATAAATCAATTTCTTTTAAATATTTACTATTCTATACTTAAATAACTTTTCAAGGTGTAATTTTAGGCCATACTTTGACAGTGCTGAGGTCCATTGGTTGCTTGATGATTTCATGATAGTCATGCAGCTCCAGGGCCTCTGCATCTACAGGCTTGTAGAAGGGCCAGGCGTAGGCCGCATGCTTCTTGGAAAGCATCTCTTTAAGGATAGTGTCACAGTATTTGAGATGATCGTTAAGCTTGCTTTTCTTGTTGCCTTGCTGTAGGACATCCCCATCCTCCAGGTCTTTTTTGGGAGGTTTGATGGGTCGACCTGTGCTCTCTCGTCTGGAAATGACTTTACTGTGTTTGGACTCTAACATCGCAGTGGGCGATTCACTTCTGCTGGCAGTGATTGCGCAGGTTGTGGGTGTGGTAGTGTCCGCTTTCCGCTTCACCCCTTTCTTCTGAGGAAACTTAGATCAGCATGTGTGTTAGAACACTACTAAATTAGGGATGTGCCCAAAGCCGAATTCCCTATTTGGAAAGGAAATTATGCATTCTACGGAGCTCCTAAAGGGACACGATGATGGAAAAAATATGAGATGGGAGGAAAAATATATCTCAATGCTTTTGCGTTCTCTCGCAATTATACAGTTGGGTAATTGTACTGTATATAATTTGAGTGCATCAAGGAGCAATATGCGGGGTATTGAAATCACTTTTGAATGTGCGCTCAATTTTCGCGATCATGCGTAATCTGTGTATAGGGAACAGCGGTACTGACCACACATTTACAAGATATTTGTCATATACAGTATAAGATATATGAACACTGTGTAAGACTGACTAACTCAAGTAAGCCTAACCATGTCCCTTTAGGGGCTCTGTAGAATGCGTTATTAATTTTTCGTGCTTTTCTGAATAAGGTATTCGGCTTCGGGCACTAATGTGCAAAATGACTGATCAGTGGCATGTGTGACAGACTAGCTTTAATGAAGCCTTTAATAATTAGGCTGGTTTAGGGTCAAGTTAATCGGATACCAATTAGACTTGTTTTTTTTTTTTAGAGATATACAGACAGAAAATTTTTGTAATTTATCCTTCAATAGGACAAATATTGAACAAATAAATAGACTAAAAATCATTTTATTGCACCAACTATTATAGCCCTCACAAAAAACAGATTATGCATAACTTAGAACATTACTCACAGCAGGACATTTGAAATCTATTGCTGAAGGCAGTGAATCTGTTACAAAAACTGTTTTGATGGCTGAAACAGCAGTGCTTTAAGAGATTTAAAGATTTAGACATCTCAGAAAATGTTTTAGTGTGTTGGCAATCTTACAGCTACTTTTAGACTGTTAACACACTAAAGCACAGCATGCTGTCAGAAAACTAAAGGTCTTTCAGAGAAGTTGCATCTCTAAATCCATCCCCTTTAAAGTCCAGCTGCTAAAAATACGTAAAGCTAAAAAACATCTATACTAAATATAATAAAGAAAAAATTAAGAGAAATAGACACAGACAGTATAGATAGACAGAGAGAGACAGATAGATAGGACTGAGCAAACAAAACCTGCTATGTCCACATCATTTTAACTGGTCTTACTTTGAGAACAGGCTGTGCGGTTGGAATCATGGAATTGGCAGGGGGCACAGCTTGGACATTGGAGGTGATGGTCGAGACTGGAGTCGCAGCTATTACAGGAGTCTGAGCCAGCTGTGGAGGGGAGCTCGGACATGACGAGGATGGAGAACCGGTAGTCAGTGCTATTGATTGTTGGTTTTCTGTTTGGATGTGATAATGACAAGGTCAGCTGGAAACCCTCATCCAAGCAGTATGTCATTGGTAACTTTAAAGGTTTATTATTTGTGGCATCCAGTCAGTTACCTGAAGCAGGGGGTGCTCCAGGTTTCCGTGCTTTACCCTTTGGTGGTGGGGGTAAAAGTTCCACCTCCTCCTGGGGCATCTGAGCTACCTTTTGGAGGAAAATCTTTTCCAAGGCTTGAGCCATTAGAACAATGTCATCTGTGGGCTAGGACAATAATTCAAGGGAAATTCATTTAAATCACACATTTGTATCGGAATAAAGTATATTATTACAAAATATATAATAATAATAATAATAATAATAATAATATATTTTGTAATATTATAAAATAAAAATAAATATTAAGGACTTGGATCTACCTTGTTATAGATGTAACAGTTTGTGAACATAGTGTTAAAGTCCTGCATGCATTCGCCAGCAGTCCAATAGTAATTATTCTCAAGTCGCTTCTTTATGGTTCCCATGTCCATTGGATTCTTAATAACTTTATGGTAGTCCTATGACCGAAATAATAAATTAGACAAGGCGTAATGCACTAGGTAAAGGAAAACAAACATTTAAAGGTGATGCATGTAATATTTTAGATTTTAAAACACTACAGCCATTAGTAAGTCATTTATAGTTTATTTCCCACTCTTCACATTGTTTGATAATTCCAACCAGCCCAACACAAAAACACTGAGTCAATCAACTGCATGGGTTTGGGATTCTCTGCTTGCCCAAACCATAGCAGATTGTCACTTTTTTGCAATTCCTTTTGGTAACACTAGAGGTGCAAAAATTACACTTGTCACCTTTAAAGGGATAGTTCAGCACAAAATTAAAATTTTGCTATCACTTACTAACCCCCAAGTTGTCCCAAACCTGTATGAGTTTCTTTCTTCTGTTGAACACAAAAGAAGACATTTTATAGAATGCTGGTAATCAAACAGTTGATGGTAGCCATTGACTTCCATAGTAGGAAAAAAAAAAATACTATGGAAGTCAATGGGGCATGTCAACTGTCTGGTTCTTCTTTAAAATATCTTCTTTTGTGTTCAACAGAAGAAACTATCCCTTTAAGTCAACATTACTGGTCAAAACAAAGTTTGGAATAATGAATAATTTTTTAAGTCTCACCACGGCTGCATTTATTTGGAAAAAAACAAAAACTATGATATTGTGAAATGTCACAATTTAAAAGAAATGTTTTCTATTTTAATATATTTTAAAGTGTAATATATTCCTGTTATGGCAAAGCTGCTAAATACTTTTCTGGAAATGGTGATACACCATTCAAAAAAAGCTGAAGCTACTTTTATTCAGGAAGGATACAAGAAATTGATCAAAAGTGACATTTATAATTTTACAAGAGTTATATTTCAAATGAATGGTGTTCATCGAACATTCTATTCAAAGAATTCTGAAAAAAAGTATCTTTAAAAAAAAAACAACACCTATAATAACTGATAATAATTGAGCACCAAATCAAAAAATTTATATATATATATATAAAATGAAACAAAAGGCAAAAAAATGACTCACTGGCAGATTCAACTTGATGGCATCCACAGGTGTGTAAAAGGGCCACGCGAACTGATGCTTCCACAGAGTCTTCACAACCACATTCTGCATGTACTGTAGCTGGTTGGTTTTTCGGCCAGGCTTACCAGGGTTCGTGACCTCAGGTGGGGGAGGGTTTACAATTGGTGGAGGCACCTGGGCAGGGGATGTGACTACCGACATACTGGTCAGTTGCTTGAAAGAAGTTGCTTGAATGACGTCTGTACGTCTCTTAGCTCAGTTTCAATGATCCTCTTGCTGCTCCTTAGTCGCACCTCCACACACACATCCCATCTCAGGACCTGAGTGTCAGCACGCTGCCAGTAAATGTAGAAAAACAACTCAATGAATATACAGCTATGAAAATAAATTACCTATCTATCTATATAATAATACTCATAATAATATTCAACCCGTTCGAAAAGGGATAGGTAGAAGCCATAGGCTTATTAAATCCTACCCCAGTACTTAACAAATCCAAATCACAATTAAACCAGATAAATCCAACATACCATTTTGACTAATACAAAGATGGTATATGGTGTGTATATAGCATCAAAAGGAATATAATTGCAGAAATTATACCAGATGACACCATTATTTTTTTACACAGTATATTGCTTATTGTGCATATGTATTTCATAGCCAATAAAAATTAATTATCTAATTTGAAACTTTATCAAGATCACAATCATGGTGGAAGTGGACGTCCATGTTGTAAACAAACCGAATTTTTAATAACTAATGTTATTTTCTATAGTTGCATTAATATTAATAATAATTCATGTACATCATATTGATTTTAAAAATCATTTTCAGGTTATGTGTTGTATAGATTAATGAAATATATGCCTCTTCACCAGTAAATTAGTTAAAAGTTATTACTACAGTATCGGGGGTTTCACACGAATGAATGGCTAGAAACCCGGGAAAAAGCAGAACATTACTGTAAACTTGTGTGTTTCATTTGAACCACTCCAATAGTTTTAAATACGAACAAAACGATCAAAATTTCGCATGCCAATGAAAGGCCATGAAAAATCGCAGGTTTAGTCAGAATTAAACCAAAACATCAGCTAGCAAATTGCGCCCCTGCGCGCCCTTAAAAGGGAGCTCTAGCTGTAAACTTGACTAGAAATACATTTTGCAATCGCGCGTTAAAGTAACTGCATCAGGCATGTGTATATAAGTTCTTGAAAAGATGGCGGGCACGGGAGAGACAGGGCATCGAGTGAGGAATGCCGAGGATCGAGCCCCACCATGTCTTTAACACAACCATTGTGTGTGCATGCCGTTCAGTCAGCTAGCTACTCAGCGGGCTAATTTGAAATCATCCCACAATGCATCAACCAGTCCTGTTTATACACTTGATACAACGAGAAAAAAACAGCGCAAACAATTACAGCGAGCTCTACGTTTACGGATCGAAACGGCTGCGCGTGAAAGAAGGTTTTGTTACATTGTTGCAAAGCGCCGCTCATCAGCTCCACTCTGTCAGAGGAGATCCTGCTAGCCACATTCAGCTGTGTTTTCCCCCCAAAACACCAATATACATCACCTAAACTGAATATAAACTTCGATCGGAATGCACTAATCGTAAATATATATGTTATACTTTATTACTTTCACTCCAAGCAGCTCCGGTAGCGTTTTCCTTGCAGATTTTCGGGTAGCTTTTATTGCGAAGAAGCATAATAGATGGCTGGGGTCGACACTGGTTGGGTAGTGTTGTGCGCATGCGCGCTGCGTCGCACGGTATTATGGTTGTTGTTGTTGTGTAAATGAATGCTCTCGGCCTCGCTCAGCTTTTAACATTCTCATTCCAAACGTCCCGTATACTTTTTATTGTTGTTTTTCTTTATTACAAATATCAAAATGGCATAATTACAGTGTAAAGTCCGTAGGTCTTGATTAGGATCAGGAAACGGTGTTTTGTTTCACCGTGGCGTGAATGGGTTGTGACCAAAGACTATAGAATTTGGTTGTGACTTGATGACCCACTGATAATACTGCTTATTACATAGCTACTTACTAAATAAATAAATAAATGTGTGGACGTGAAATGTTTTGTTGAAATTAACTTTTATTAGCTTACTTCTAGAGACAAATATTTGATGCTGTGAAACAAATGTGCAGCATTTGCAACACTGGTCAAAATAATATCATATAGGCCTAGCCTAAATAATATATTTCTAGATGTCCAGTAAATAAATAAATGAGTAAATAGTTTGTTTGTAATGTTACACATCTCATGACCGATGATGTTAACGATCATCACCAAACAATTTAAATTTAAAACAGTCAAAACAGTAAGACTGATCCCAGATCAGCTCTGTATGGAGCACTTTCCCTTCTATTAGACGAAATATTTAAACAAACTTACTCGCAAAGTACTTAAATAAAAAATAGATGAGTTTGTTCACAATTTATTCGGAGGAACTAAAGCTGTGCAAAATTTATATTGGTCGCATAAAGTGAAGAAGACAGCAAGTAACAAGAAACTCAAGTTGTCATTACATACTGCACATGCGCGGTGGCGCGTGTGTAATTTCTATTTGGCTCAGCAAGTGTCCCGATGCTTCTTCTACTACTTGTTTTGTAAACATAGTCGTTTGGAGCGGCTCGTTTGAAACCGAAACTTTGGTTCAGAACCTTCCAGTAAGTTATTATTTTGTTTGTTCGTGTTTCGTCGCTTATGTGATATGAAAACCTGAGCTGAATGCAAGTACTGTGGTTCGGTTGTTAGCCGTGCTAGGTGTGTGAGTGGATAGCAGTGATAGGGCGGCAACTACACAGTTGTTTACTGTTGTAACTGATTTATGTGTGACTGTCAAAATATACGCCACACCATCCGCAGTTCTAAATAAACATATGGATTAGTCAGAGGAAGTAACTGGCTTGGCTGCCATGCTATTGTAGTGAGACTTTCCTTTTAGGCCATGTGCATTTTGTAGCAGCCCAATGCTTTCAACTGTCAAGTTTGTGTTGTTGATATACTACTTAAATAAATGGCATTTATTTGAATCGTGTACACCTTTATAGTATGTTCAATTACGTTATGATCTCTTTCTCTATTATTTAGAGCAACTGTATTTGACCACATGAGATGCAGTGATGGCATCAGAGGAGAAGAAGCTGGACACAGAAACACATAAGACACATTCAGCATCATCATCCTCTAAGGTAGATAAAAAAAAAAAAACTAGCCTTTTGGTTGCTTTGCGCTTTTAAAGTTGCTATGAATTCAAAATTGACCAATATTACAGTATTTATTATAAATAATTTGTCTGTGCACATCATTATACAGTATCTCACAGAAGTGAGTACACCCCTCACATTTTTGTAAATATTTTATTATATCTTTTCATGTGACAACACTGAAGAAATGACACTTTGCTACAATGTAAAGTAGTGAGTGTACAGCTTGTATAACAGTGTAAATTTGCTGTCCCCTCAAAATAACTTAACACACAGCCATTAATGTCTAAACCGCTGGCCTCAAAAGTGAGTACATCCCTAAATGAAAATGTCCAAATTGGGCCCAATTAGCCATTTTCTCTCCCCGGTGTCATGTGAGTGGTTAGTGTTACAAGGTCTCAGGTGTGAATGGGGAGCAGGTGTGTTAAATTTGGTGTTATCGCTCTCACTCTCTCATACTGGTCACTGGAAGTTCAACATGGCACCTCATGGCAAAGAACTCTCTGAGGATCTGAAAAAAAGAATTGTTGCTCTACATAAAGATGGCGTAGGCTATAAGAAGATTGCCAAGACCCTGAAACTGAGCTGCAGCACGGTGGCCAAGACCATACAGCGGTTTAACAGGACAGGTTCCACTCAGAACAGGCCTCGCCATGGTCGACCAAAGAAGTTGAGTGCACGTGCTCAGCGTCATATCCAGAGGTTGTGTTTGGGAAATAGATGTAAGAGTGCTGCCAGCATTGCTGCAGAGGTTGAAGGGGTGGGGGGTCAGCCTGTCAGTGCTCAGACCATACGCCGCACACTGCATCAAATTGGTCTGCATGGCTGTCGTCCCAGAAGGAAGCCTCTTCTAAAGATGATGCACAAGAAAGCCCGCAAACAGTTTGCTGAAGACAAGCAGACTAAGGAACCATGTCCTGTGGTCTGATGAGACCAAGATAAACTTATTTGGTTCAGATGGTGTCAAGCGTGTGTGGCGGCAACTAGGTGAGGAAAGTGTCATTTCTTCAGTGTTGTCACATGAAAAGATATAATAAAATATTTACAAAAATGTGAGGGGTGTACTCACTTCTGTGAGATACTGTATATAAAGTAACTTTCCCTCCCTCTTGCAACAACATCTCCTTTCTGAAGACATGTTTACTGGCGTGAGGGCAGCCTGTCACTCACGTGAGATCACAGCAGTAGCAAACCACAACGATCCAATCAATTCCCGATAGACAAAACCACATCCTGCCCTACATTTAGGTTTCATGCCAACTTTAAATGCAGTTTCAGCCAGAAGATACGGGGTTTTTTTTCTTCTTTTTTTTTCCTTTTCTCTGTTGATGTAATCTGTATGTCTTTTTTTCCAAGTCTGCCCCTGTGAAGCCAAACTACTCATTGAAGTTCACCCTCGCAGGCCACACAAAAGCTATATCATCAGTGAAATTTAGCCCAAGTGGTGAATGGTTGGCCAGTTCATGTAAGCAGTGCTTGTTTGTTTGTTTGTTTGTTTGTTTGTTTTGTGTTGTAACATTCAATTGTAATCTACAAAAAGCAAACCAATGTCTAAAGATTTTAAAAATGACATTCTCTTTTTCAGCGGCAGACAAGCTCATCAAAATATGGGGCACTTTTGATGGAAAATTTGAGAAGAGTCTTGCAGGACATAAACTTGTGAGTTTAATCTAAGTTAAAATGATAGTTCACCCAAAAATGAAAATTCTGTCATCAATTACTCATGTTTTCAAACCTATAGTGCTCAGCGTAAATGAGTATACCCCCTTTGAAAAGTAACATTTTAAACAATATCTCAATGAACACAAAAACAATTTCATAAATGTTGACAAGACTAAGTTTTATATAACATCTGTTTAACTTATAACATGAAAGTAAGGTTAATAATATAACTTAGAGAACAACATTTTCAGTTTTACTCAAATTAGGGTGATGCAAAAATGAGTACACCCCACTGAAAGTCTTTGGAGCAAAGCTAATTTTTAGACTACAAATGTCTAATTTAACAAGAATTCAACCACAGGTGAGTCTAATTATTCATTACACAGGTGTACAGCAGACAGTTGACTATAAAAGGGTGTTAAAACCCCTTCCCATTTCATGCTGTCAGCAATGGCACAACATGGAAGAGAAATGTCACAAGACCTGAGAAAGAAAATAATTTCTTTACACCAGAAAGGTGAAGGCTACAAGAAGATCAGCAAAGCTTTACTTATCAGTCAGAATACTGTAGCAAAAGTGGTACAAAAATTTAAAAAAGATGGAACTACAACCATCTCACAGAGACGTCCAGGTCGTCCACGGAAGTTAACACCTCGACAGGAGCGTCTTCTGATGAGAAGGGTTGAAGAAAATCGGCATTCAAGTTCACTGCAGTTATCTTTAGAAAGCCAAACTGGGGTGACTATTTCCCGTTACACAATACGGCGTACGCTGCAGAGGAATGGCATGCGTGGGTGCCGTCCACAAAAGAAGCCTCTCCTAAAGCCCAGGCACAAAAAAGCCCGCCTAGAGTTTGCCAGGGCCCATGCTGACAAAGATGAAGACTACTGGGACTCTGTACTCTGGAGTGATGAGACCAAGATAAATGTTTTTGGAACTGATGGCTTCAAAACTGTATGGCATCGCAAAGGTGAGGAATACAAAGAAAAATGCATGGTGCCTATAGTGAAACATGGTGGTGGCAGTGTCCTTATGTGGGGCTGCATGAGTGCTGCTGGTGTCGGGGAGCTGCATTTCATTGATGGCATCATGAATTCACAGATGCACTGCTCTATACTGAAAGAGAAGATGCTACCATCACTCCGTGCCCTTGGTCATCGTGCACTTTTCCAACATGACAATGATCCTAAACACACATCTGAGGCCACTGTTGGATTTCTGAAGAAGAACAGGGTGAAAGTGATTCAGTGGCCAAGTATGTCTCCTGATCTGAACCCAATCGAACACCTATGGGGAAGAGACAAGTTGAGCATCACTCTCCATCCAGCATCCAGTCTCTAAAAGAGGTCATTCTTGAAGAATGGAAAAAGATAGATGTTGCAAAATGTTGCCAACTTGTTCATTCCATATGCCTAGAAAACTTGGTGCTGTCATTAAAAATCATGGAGGCCATACAAAGTACTAGATGTAGTAGTTTTTGTTGTGGGGTGTACTCATTTTTGCATCACTCTAGTTTGAGTAAAACTGAAAAATGTGTAATCTAAGTTATATTATTAACCTTACTTTCATGTTATAAGTTAAACAGATGTCATATTAAATTTAGTCTTGTCAACATTTTGGAAATTGTTTTTGTGTTCATTGAGATATTGTTTAAAACAGGGGTTTCCAAACTTTTTTAAAAGGGGGCCAGATTCGATGTTGTGGACACATCTGGGGGGCCGGTTCCTTTTCTATTATATATATATAATTTATATTACATGTTTTGTTTCTTGAAAACATGACAAATTTGACAAAAGCTTGAGCTGACAGTAAAGTAGCTTGAGATAGGACACAGATGTAAATTTAATACACAAACAATATCTGTAAAACTTTTAACAACCTCGTTTTTAAAGGGTGAAATTTAAATATTATTACTGAGTTAAAACTCTATTCTATACTATAAAAAGTACTCCAATTAGATCACCGCAGGTAAAACCACACATGGCACCTCACTACATGGTAAAAAGTAAAAATATTGTTTCTATATCTAGAATGGCTTTATGAAATTTAGTCTATAAACACATTTAATATAAATACGAATGCACAAAACTGCAAGTTTATGACAAAAAATAGTCTGTAATTTGGCCTTTATTACTTATTTAATACATGTCTACATTAAAAAATTAAATAAAATGAGATATTAACCTACATTTCTGACAAAATACCACGGTTACAGTTAGTGTTACCACAGTAAATCCATGATAAATGTTGAATTGTTGGTTGAACAGTATTCTAACTGGATCGGCTCAATGTTTCTCCTGATTTGCACATTAGTGTTGTTGATTAAGTCAGCGCTGTTTCAACTGGCTTTAAACTAAATTAAATCAAATCAATCTGTGCAGAGAGATTTGCAGCTTGTACCTGAGACCTCTACGCTGAACTCGAACACTTCTCACTGGCTGTTTAGTGGTCGTGTGATCGAGACACTCAGCAAGTAAACACATTTGTGAGCTTGTGAGTCGCACCCTGCGCAGTGCGCACAAATAGCGCTGTTTCGTTTCGCGTTGTTTCCCTGGCCTAAAATCTAGTACTGCCACCTTGTGTTGACATTGTGAAACTGCACGATTTGTAAATTATGCATGGCGGGCCACGCCGTCGCCGGGCCGCATTTGGCCCGCGGGCCGTAGTTTGGACACCCCTTGTTTAAAATGTTACTTTTCAAAGGGGGTGTACTCATTTACGCTGAGCACTGTATAAGACTTTCAATCGTCTTTGAAACACAGGATATTTTTGATGAAACCTGAAACATTTCTGTCCCTCTGTTAAAAGTCCATTTTACCAAGACTTTCACTCTTCAAAAAGTCCATGAAATCATCACAAGTACGATTGAGCTGTCTTTGACCATATTTGATGAGCTCTGTGTTGATCAATGTTTATCCTTGTTGTTGATCAATGTACGTTACCAATGTTACATCATATAAAGCAATTGTGTCTCTTGGTAGACTTGGATTTAAACGCATGAGTCATACGAATTAGTTTAAAATCTCTTTCTGAACTTTTTGAAGTGTCAAAGTTTTGGTGGAATGGACTTTCAGTGAAGTAATCTCTCAGGTTTCATTAAGTATACCTTCATTTGCGTTTCGAAGATAAATGAAATTCTTTTGAGTTTGGAACAACATGAGGGTGAGTAAATGATGACAGAATTGCATTTTTGGGTAAACTAACCTTTTAAAGACTCAGTCTGTAAATCCAGCAACATTCAGGTTCAATCCCTTGCTCTGTATTCAAAGACGTATGTATTAAAGAAATGCTATTGTATAAAAAAATACTCTTAAGAATATTCCAGTCCCAACATTTAGAGAGCATATTGTGGTGTGTTTTGTATTTGGCAGGGAATATCAGATGTGGCCTGGTCCTCAGACTCAAATCTTTTAGTGTCTGCATCAGATGACAAGACACTGAAGATCTGGGATATGAGTTCGGTAAATCTTTTAGATATTTTTATATTTTATATATATATATATATATATATATATATAATATATTCTGATGATGTAGGTTTCATCCATATCAGTTTCTGAGTTTTTTCCCCAAATTCTCTGTCATGCATTTAAAGGGAAAATGTCTTAAGACACTAAAAGGCCACAGCAACTACGTCTTCTGTTGTAACTTCAACCCACAGTCGAATCTTGTTGTTTCTGGATCTGTAAGTAAACAGACAGATGGATTATTTTTTTTAATGCATAAAAATAAATATGCATATGAGACGACGATTACAATTGTATGTCATTTAGTGATCGAGTGGTGTGGTTCATGTTGACAGTTTGATGAGAGTGTACGGATTTGGGATGTCAAAACTGGGAAGTGTCTGAAGACCCTGCCAGCTCACTCGGACCCAGTCTCAGCGGTGAACATCAATTCCTAAAGAATCTTTTTGTTAGCTTGCATGTGAATTTTGATGATGTCGCTTTCATCTAATGTTTCTAGGTTCACTTCAACAGAGACGGATCTCTTATAGTATCCAGTAGCTATGATGGTTTATGGTAAGTTGAGTAGTGCCTTCTATTAAAGTGCCTCTAATATGCTTTTTTTTAATTTTACCTTTCATGCAGTGTGTAATATAGCTGTTTGTGAATATAAATGGTCTGCAAAGTTTTAAAGATCAAAGTACATGACAAAAAAAAAAGTTTTTTTTCTCCTAAAAGAAATAATCGATTCCGAACTGCTGAAATGAGTCATCAGCAATTCCAGCAATTTTGCTGGAATTGATATGGAAAAACTGATGCCTTCATTCGTATCACTGTGTATCAAGTGCTGAGGAAGCCTCCGGAGCTGAAATTCAGATATGGTAATAGGCGTTTCATTTCTGACACGCACTGTAAGCAGTAGACCAACAGACTGGGCTGTCTGACCAATCAGAGCAGAGTAGGCTCATGGTAAGGAGGGGAGGGGTTTAGACAGATTGAATCCTCAAACAAACTGTTTTCAGACTCTTTGAAAAAATAATTTTTTTTTTATTTTTTTTTTTTACCTTGGATGCATGTAAACCTATTGTAGGAGACCTCCAAAACGCAATTAGGAACCTTTAAAATATCATAATAGGGGCACTTTAAAAGTGCTGAAATCCATTTCAGCATTTTTGCTAACTTACTCTAGACCACCCCCATCTCTTCAAACACACACCCTCTCTCCAAAACCCTGCCCTACAAAGGCATGTCAGCAAATCCAAACATGTAAAAGGGAGAGTGGCATAGCACATTCTCTGTCAGGTAGAGCAGATATACTAATACATTTACTTGCAGCACCTCTAAGTAAGCCACTATCCTTACTTATGATTCTTTAAGACCAATGTGATGTCATTATTTATCCTTTCATGTTATGTACCGTTTCAGTCGATTGTGGGACACTGCTTCAGGACAATGTCTGAGAACTCTTATAGGTATGTGACTGTTTTCTCTTTAGTATGTACCATATGTACTGATGAAGCTGGAGAGCATAGTATCAAGTTTTCTAATTATAGCTGGACTTTAGATGTTGAGTGAGTGTTGTTGTGGTGCCAGATGGCAGGATGTTGTGTATAATTTGGATAAATGTGGCCGCTCTAAATGCAAATAAGGAGAGTCTGTTGATGGAGAACTTTTTTTTTTATTTTTTTTATTATTATTATTTCCAGATGATGACAACCCACCTGTCTCATTTGTGAAGTTTTCTCCAAATGGAAAATACATTCTAGCTGCAACACTGGACAAGTAAGTGAACTCATCCCCCTAGTGATGTTTTCTATTCAGTGCAGAGATTCTGAGACAATATTAATTTAGTTAAAAACAATTGTAAAAACAAATATAATTATAATATAAATATTATGGTAACACTTTACAATAAGGTCTCATTAACGAGCAATATATTTTTACAGCATTTATTAACCTTTATTAATGTTAGTTAATAAACATGCTTATGTTCATATCTTTTTTTTTTTTTTTTCTTTCAGTACCTTAAAGCTCTGGGACTACAGCAAAGGAAAGGTATGTCATTTAACTATAATGAATGTTGACTGCTACTGATTAACTTTTTTTTTTTATTTTATTTTTTTTTTTTATCACAAAATATTGTTTTAATGCATTCAAATTAATAGTGTATATAATTTACATACTATTAATTTTACTACATTAATAAAAATATTTTGTGACACGCTGATAATGCGAATTTGTATGTGTATGTGTACAGGGTTGACAATACTTGTGAGGTCCACAATTTAAATTTAGTGTTTTGCACAGGTTTCTGTGAGGGTTATGTTTAGGCATAGGTCAGGTTAGGCGAAAACAAATATCATTAATCTTATATATAAAAACAATGGATGTCCATGAGATATCCTTACTAATATAGTCAAACATACGTGTGTGTGTTTACCTACTTAATCATATTTTGGGGACAAATTTATACCCAGAATTGAGATAGGGTAAGATGCCCCCGGGGCAAGATGACCCCCCCACTCATCTCAGCACTTTTGATGAATGGCTATGCTATTTTTAATTTTGTTATTTTATCTGAATATCAACATTTGTGAGATTTAGTCAGCCGAAACAGTTTTGAGGTTAATTGATCTAATTTTGTGTCTTTGGAAAATAGTGATCTATGACATTTTATGTTGAATATCAAAGTTTTTTGTATCTATATGTTAATGAGGGATTTATGGACACATGAATGTTTTTAAATTTGAGGAGTAAAAGTTAGAGTTTTTATTTTAAGGTAAAAAGTTAAAATTAGACCCTTGGGGTAAGATGACCCCCTACCCCAGATTTGGCACAGAAGTGCAATGATGTTATTTGTGTTATTGTTTTTAAATTTAATACTTATTGTAATTAATTGGGCTTCTTACCCCAGGTAGGAGGGTCATCTTACCCCAGTAGGGGCCATCTTACCCATCTTTTAATAGGTTACATTTTGTACTATAACAACTAAATTAGCAAATGTTTCAATTTATTTCCTATAATAACAAATTGGCTGATGCATCATCATCCTGCACATGCTAAACTTATATCTCAATATGTTACGGTTTAAAAGTAAATCCACATTGTTCTTACGGGGGGCATCTTCCCCCATGTTACCCTAAAACCTCTTTTGGGGACGTGCTCATTTGTAAGAAAGTTAAAAAAAAAATAGATAAATAGTAAATAACTTTTTTTTTTGTTTAATTGTAAAAATGCAGAACATTTTCTTTTAGGGTTAAGGTATAGTATTTCTAAATAGCTGTATATAAAAACAATAGAATGTCCACATGTAGCTAAGTAAACGTGGGTAATATTTCATGCTTTAAATGATCTATTGTACCTTTTAATATTTTTTTTTTTTTTTTTTTAGTGTCTCAAGACATATACTGGACATAAGAATGAAAAGTATTGCGTGTTTGCCAATTTTTCTGTGACTGGAGGAAAGGTAGGTTCTGTTCTACTTTGTCAAAGTATTTGTTTCAACACATAGCTATATAGTTATTTTAGGCCAGTTTTTTTTTTTTGTTTGTTTGTTTTTTGAATAACCTGAATCTGTCTTGCTTTCATTCAGTGGATCGTCTCAGGCTCTGAAGACAATATGGTGTATATTTGGAACTTGCAGACCAAAGAAATTGTGCAGAAATTACAAGGGCACACAGGTATATGACATTTGATTGACCTCCCAGACAATGCAGTCTCTTTCATTTTGTTAACATAAGAGGTAAGACATTGTAAATATGATGTATTTTTGTCCTTAGATGTAGTGATCTCGACAGCCTGCCACCCTACAGAAAACATCATTGCCTCTGCAGCCCTGGAGAACGACAAGACCATCAAACTGTGGAAGAGTGATTGTTAAGTTAAAGCATAGTACTTCAGAGGCTTTAGTAGAAAGATTCTGACTGACTTCGAATAATGTCTGTATTTTACAATGGTTTGATAGCACATGATGCAGGTTTATCTGAGAGATGGGCAGGTCCTATCTGCTTATAATAGTGACATCTCGCTTATCATTAAGCCTTTTCTCCCCTTAAAGTTTTAATTCACCCAAAAATGAAAATTCTGTCATTAATTACTCACCCTCATGTCGTTCCAAACCCATAAGACATTTGTTCATCTTCGGAACACAAATGAAGCTCTTTTTAATGAAATCTGAGAGCTTTCTGTCCCTCCATTGACAGCCTAGGCAGCTACCACTTTCAAGCCCCAGAAAGGTAGTAAAGACATCATTAAAGGAATCCATGTGACTCCTGTGGTTTAACCTCAATTTTATGAAGCGACTTGAGTGCTTTGTTTGCACAAAAAAAACATTTACAAAATATTAATCTCGCAACTACGTCTGTTCTCGCATCAACACAACACGTCTACGTCGTAGTGCTCTTGTGGACGTTGGAGATTAATATTTTGTAAATAAAGTGGTAAAAAAATTTTTGTAGTTGTGTAGGCTGTCAATGGAGGGACAGAAAGCTCTCAGATTTCATAAAAAAGTTCTTCATTTGTGTTTCAAAGACGAAGTTCCAAAGATGTCTTAAGGGTTTGGAACGACATGAGGGCAAGTAATTAATGACAGAATTTTCATTTTTGGGTTAACTAACCCTTTAATATACTGTATAATCTACTGTAATGTTTTCAGTTCATTTTAATTTATTACTGAAGAGCAAATGTTTTCTATCAAATCATGAATACTATTGTTTTATTGTTCTATTTGGGTAAAGATATATGTACTTATGGTAGACACCAAAAATGTATATATAAATGTTTTTGTTGAATGAGAAAATGTCTTTTGATGTCAGTTTTTGCTGTCAAATGTTTGCCTTTTTTGCTTTTTGTTTAATCATTTTGCAATTATTGATATTTATATGTAAGTTAGCAATGTCCGTTGGAAACTTCAATTGTTTCTAAACATAATTTTCCAGCATTTCAGCTTTGAATTTAAAGGTATTGATTTGTCTTCTTTTATTTTCATGGTTTGGCTTTGATCCATTGGAGCAGTAGGTTAATCTCCATAAAATTCATAATCTTCTGCATGCTTTGTGATAGGAGTATATAGAAATATCTTGTCTAGAAATATCTTATCTTGTATGTCATCATTTATTCATAACTATCAAATACTTTGTTTTCTGAAGATGACATCACAGTCTTTTTTTTACAATCTGAAATTTAATAGTCCTTTGAGCAGACATTATATAATAGGTCAATACACAATACACCCTCAATTTGTCTTGTAAAAAAGAACGAGTGAGCATCCTCAGCTCAGGTGAGGGTACCATGAAAACAAATGGCAGAGGACCAGAAGCCTTTGCACGTAAACCTTTCCCTCAGTTCAGGCTTAAGGGCATGGCTCCACTTAAAAAGGAATATTTACACCAATATGAACAACATAGAACTGATGAAATAATGATACAGAGAAAAAAATTACACTTTGTACAAAAATAGATTATTCTCTTAAAATGCATCTCTTTTGTGTTTTGTTAACTTGTCCTGTGATGGCTGGTGTCTCACAGTCACAGGGAAATACTACAGATTCAGAGAAAGATGTCTGATGGCAGCACATCAGGATTGCAGCTGATATCAGATAAGATGTGCCTGGCTCCTGGTGGTCTAACTAACCCTGTTTGACTAGTCCAATACAGTTTTTCTTCTTTACCTCAGCAAGGGGCTTTTAGTTCTTGTCTGCACATTTTAAATATGCTGGTTTTGGAGTAATGAAAGGCCAAAGATGTTCAATAACAGAACTAGCAAAATCAAAGCACTGATCTTCCCTGACTGCTGATTGAAAACATAAAAACATGAAAACTATAACTTTAGGTTCTGTATAGCAATTAAATAGACATTATATGCTGTTTGTGTGCATATTAGACTGAATAGTCTGTTGTCATTTTGCTGTGAGGCCTGGCGTAATAGACTTTTGGCAGAATGTGTAGTCTAAATCAGCAGGTCTTCTGCACTATGTCTGCTAATGACAATTCTTTAAATTCCTGCTACACAGCTCACATACCTCCTGAATTCCAATAATAATTATTTTAAATTCATTGTCATCATGAAGACACTGGTTCAGATTGGCTCAATCTGCAAATGAGGTTTGATGCGTTAGTACAAATGGTATGAACCTGTAATTATCATCATTTACAGTTTCTTGCTTATGACAGATAAGACACTGCACAACAAAACCAAAAACACAAGAAAATGTGGGTTTTTGCATTTTGCATCAACCTGAGGCATAGAAATGGTTACTTTGCAATGTTTGCCATGCATTTTATGACAATCCAACTCTTAAACTGTAACAATTCCATGTAATAGCAAATGAGTGCAGCTGTAATGTCACAACTCTTCCAATAGGGGACAGACATAGCACTTCTCAAACCTCCTGATTCCCTGAGGCCAGAGTATCATCTGGATTCCTTTAACTCATTGCATATTTTCAAATCACAAACACCCACTTGCTGGGAATTATCAGATGATATATAAACATTATTGAAAATCTTTGGAAATAATACATATTTATGCTGAATTATAGAGGCAAAAAATCATGAAAAATCCTTTTCAATATCTTTTTTTTTTACACAATTCTAACAATGAATCATTGTATTTTCATCCAGCGTGAGTTCAGCCAAGAGAACACCTGCTTTTCATTCTTTTTAGGCCATTCTGTTATTCATAGGCCCATATATCTCCCAAAAAGAAAATGACTTAAAGCCAAACTGCGTGCAGATTCTTCCTCATGAAGATGGACTTTAAGCATCCTGACGTATGACAATACCACTTGAAAGAAGCAATTTCTAAGTGCCTGGAAAAACAAACAAACAAAAAAACAAATGTGGTCCTTTTAACACTGTTAACACTGAACTCTGCTACGATTTCAGCAAGAGCTTTTAAAGGCAGATACAGTGATGTGTTCTTTAAGGACAGCTGCATGAAGAAGTGCATCCGAGGTATTTTTTATCCTCATGAAATCTGAAAATTCACAGCAAAATGATTGTGAGTTCAGAGATGAGGCGGTTTGGCTGTGTACTCAATGGAAAGCAGAGGTAGACCTCTGTAAGGCAGAAGAAATGAGAAACCGGTAAAAAAAAAACCTGTCCAGAAGTTTGTGACTTCCCAAACGTGCATGCAAACCAGGAAAAAAAAACCCCTCACTTAATCCATCCTGTATGGTATTCCGCAATAAACAGTTACTCAGTATTTTGTGGATTGCGCAATGTTTCTGATGAAACGCCTAGGTAGAATTACTCTTGGTTCAGTCCTCTTCGGTGAGATCAGAGATGTGTCCTGTCTCTCCTGTAGTGTTCTATACATAAGCTGTACCCTCTGTCAGAGGGGCAGAGATGAAAAGAAATTATTCCCTCATGTCATTTGGTGTGGCGCCTCAAGCATTTCCATTAGGAAAGTGTCAATGGGCGTGTCCCCGATTAACTTGAAAAAGAAGAGATGTTCGAGACACTTCAGGCCGATGGAGCGCAGAGCAGGCAGACGCAGTAACAGCTTGGCAAATCTGTTTGTGAAACAATTGATGTCAATGTGTGGATTAGCACAGTGTATTAATCAAGCTGTTTTCTTAAAATGTTAAAGGGTTAGTTCACCCAAAAATGAAAATTCTATCATTAATTACTCACCCTCATGTCGTTCTACGAACGTAAGACCTTCGTTCATCTTCGAAACAAAAATTAATTTTTGATGAAATCCGATAGCTCAGTGAAGCCTCTATTGAGAACAAAGCCACTGAACCTCTCAAAATCCATAAAGGTACTAAAAACATATTTAAAACAGTTCATGTGAGTACGGTGGTTCTACCTTAATATTATAAAGTGACGAGAATAATTTTTGTGCGCCAAAAAAAAAAAAAAAAGACTTTTCAACAATATCTAGTGATGGCCGATTTCAAAACACTGCATCGGAGCTTTACAAATCGAATCAGTGGTTCGGAGCGCCAAAGTCACGTGATTTCAGCAGTTTAGCCATTTGATAGGAGATCTGAATCACTAATTCGAAACAAAAGATTCGTAAAGCTCAGAAGCAGTGTTTTGAAATTGGCCATCACGAGATATTGTTAAAAAGTTGTTATTTTGTTTTTTTGGTGCACAAAAAGTATTTTCGACGCTTTATAATATTAAGGTAGAACCACTGAACTCACATGAACTGTTTTAAATATGTTTTTAGTACCTTTATGGATCATGAGAGGTTCGGTGGCTTTGCTCTCAATAGAGGCCTCACTGAGCCATTGGATTTCATCAAAAATATCTTAATTTGTGTTCCGAAGATGAACGAAGGTCTTACGGGTGTAGAACGACATGAGGGTGAGTAATAAATGACATTATTTTCATTTTTGGGTGAACTAACCCTTTAAGTTGTGGTAAATCATCAATAATTTGTAAATAAATTAAACTATTGTTCAAACGTTTGGGGTCAGTAAGGTTTTTTTTTTTTAAAGAAATTAATACTTTTATTCACCAAGGACACATTAAATTGATCAAAAGTGACTGTAAAGACATTTATAATGTTACAAAAGATTTAAAATAAATGCTATTCTTTTAAACTTTCTATTCATCAAAGAATCCTGAATGTATCATGTTTTCCACAAACATATTAAGCAGCACAACTGTTTTCAACATTGATATTAATAAGAAATGTTTCTAGAGCACCAAATTAGAATGATTGGTAACACTTTACTTAAATATATAATGCATTATAAAAGTATTTTAATGCATTAATTATGCCTTGTAATGCACCTTATAATGCATTGTATGATCTCATAAGTAATTGTAACTACAGTTGTAATGCATTATAATGCATATGTTATGTCTTTAGAAAGTATAATGCATTTAAACACCCAATTTCAAATTTAACCAGGAATCTGAAAAGTATTATAATGCATTTGAACTTTGGTTACAATTATTTATGAAAAGATATAATGCATTATAACATACATTATGAATACCTTTATAATGCATTATACATAAAGGCTTTAGGTAAAGTGTTACCAAATGATTTCTGATGGATCATGTGACACTGAAGACTGGAGTACTGACTGCTGAAAATTCAGCTTTGCCATCACAGGAATAAATTACACTTTAAAATATATTTAAATGGTAAACCGTTGTTTTAAATTGTATTAATATTTTGCAATATTAATGTTTTTATTGTATTTTAGATCAAATAAATGCAGGCTTAATTAGCATAAGAGTTTTTTTTTTTTTTAAACATTACAAAATCTTACTGCTCACAAACTTCTGAAAAGTGGTGTGAAAGAGATTTAACAGATGTGTAGAAAATAAGCAAATTGACTTTTACTATAAGTAAAATAGGTTGTGAAAATGAAATGAAAAAATATATCATGCTCACTCTGAATCCAATTAAACCTTTTCTAAATCTCTATAGCACTCTTTTTGTTTTGTGCTATTACTTTAATTTTTATATACAAGTGAAATAATGAAGCGTACATAAACACGTGAGATGAAAGGTGTGTGTGTGTGCGCGTACCTCCCAGGCTGATCAGGGTATTTGTGTTTACAGTAGGCCTCTAGAGAAGCATACACTCTTTCCCTTAATGCCTCCACCTCTGATGGATTAGACAGTCCTTTTGAATCTATGAGTCGATAAAAACACAAAATCCACAATTTATTGTGAACTACCTAAGATTAGACGTATTTACACATTCAGCTTTCATAAGAATCGGTATGTAAGGATAAACCTTGTTTGATAGTGATACACAGCAAAACAAAGTCATGTTAAGGTGTCATTTTATTTGATGCTACACTATTGTTCAAAAGTGTGGGGTCAGTACATTTTAAAAAATAAAAATAAAATAAATGAATACTTTTATTGAGCAAGGATGTGTTACACTGATTAACAGTTACAGTAAAGTTACAGTATAATGTAACAAAAGATTTCCATTTCAAATAACTGCTGTTCTTTTAAACTTTCTGAGTTCCTGAAAGAATCCTGAAAAAAATGTATCACAGTTTCTACAAAAATAGTAAGCGCAACTGTTTTCAGCACTGACAATAAGAAATGTTTCTTGAGCAGCAAATCAGCATATTAGAATGATTTCTGAAAGATCATGTGACACTGAAGACTGGAGTAATGATGCTAAAAATTCGTTTTAAAAAAATATTACAAAAACTTACCAACCCCATAATTTTGAACAGTATACAGTACATTTGTCTGTAACTTGTCTTGTAGGTGATGGGTACTGCTAGTTTAATCAAATAACTTTAGGCTATAGATAAAGCTTTTCAGAAAGTACAGCATCTTGTTTTGTTCCAACATCTGAAATAAAGTGCATCGCCTTTGAATGTTTTTCACATACTGTACATCTAAAGAGAGGATGCTGACCATACTATATTTGGCAAAGCTCTCAGCATCGGATACCGTGTCCCACAATGCATGCTTGAATTGACCTTTTGTCAGGTGCTTCTGCAGGATTTCAGAGGGGATTTATTTATTTATTTATTTATTTATTTATGCAAAAACCAACACTAAAAAGCTCAATATATGCTCGTTTTACAAATTCAACTCTAAGAAAAGTTTTCTTGATTATAGCCATTTTCCACCATTGGGCCAAACTGTTCTCATTGCTAAACGGTTCCATTCCGTGTCGATCCCAGCCAATTTGGTTTTATTTTCCACTGTAGGGCTGATAACGGAGCTCTTTGAAATGTAATACAAATGCGTCAGTCGTTGTCTTGGTAATGCAAGAGTTTACAGACTGTATGAGATGGAAATAGCGACCACGTTATGGAGGATGATCACATATTTCTTTAAATTGTATTATTAACTTGTGTTTACTTCACTCAAATAATGCGCTTGGCCAGCTACAGAGAAACTGGTAGCCAGGCAACAGAGACAAGTGACTAATCCTGAGTGGTGACGTCACTACACGGCCAACTGTGCTGAGAATTCTGGGTCGAGAACGATGTGTAATTGCGACATGCTAAACCAAGCTCAAGTGGAAATATAACCAGAACTGTTCCTTACCATTCTAAAAACCATTCGCCCCGACAGTGGAAAAGCGGCTTAAGTCTAGCATTCATGTAACTATTACGCACTTCTAAAAGATTTTTTTAAAACACAGCAAAAAGCGAAAAACAAAATGGTCAAATATATCTATCTAGCACATTCACATATTATTTTGCAGTACACAGTATATACTGATTTGCCTGCTATACTGAGGTTTACAGTCACATGAATCTCATTTACCCTTTCTGGATTTATTCCAACACATTTTTTAAAAATGGGCCAAAACAAAATAGCAAGGTAGCTTAATCAAACTGAAGTGGCTTTTTAAACGCACTTGCATAAGAGTGCTGTGTTTGTATAAGTATACATTACTGTACCTGGATTGAACAGAACAATGGCCCGCAGGCATCCAAGTTCAGTCTTGTCCATTTGCATGTCTCTCATCTTTGACACAAGCTCTGTCAGCACTCTGTAAAAAAAGTGACAAAAATCTTTACGCTCACAGGCAACTCAGCTAAATTATAGATATAGTTCATTTTTCTCCAACACACCCTTAAAAATGCCGGTAAATGTTCTGTAACATATTAAACAGGCTCAGTGAGTCATCGCTCCACTTTATATTTAGTTTTCATATCGCCTTGAAAATCAAAGTCATTATGTCTTATAACACACATTCATCTCTACTGCAGACAGACCGGGCAGCATATATTTCATTAGTGAGGACACCAGCATATCTCACGCAGCCAGTGAAACATTATCACAGCGCTACATAAAACTGCCATACGGCTTAATGTAAAAACGGCATCAATCAAGAGTAAGATGTGCAGGACACTTTCATGATGCAGCGTCTAATATCATTATAGGGGTTATTTTCAAAAATTCATGTGTGCATGACCTACGGCTGTCACAAATCTTCCACAGGGTGTACTATCAGGACACAGAAAGGTTTCTTAGTAGATCACAAGACCTTACTCTCTATAAACTGAATGCTGACACTGAATTTAAAATGATAGTTCACCCAAAATGAAAATTTGGTCAATTACTAGGGGCTTAGTTATAGGAACTCAGTTATGGGAGCTAGCCACCGGGGCAGTCCCCTGAGAATGAAATTTTCCCCTAGGGCCATTTTCCTGGTTGCATTCGCACCACCAGTAGGAACTCTGAAGTGACGTAAGCCAGCTAACAGCGACGTCATTTAAGTGTGGCATTCAACAACATCAACAACTGGACGCCATGATCGGAGCTGTGTTTTTGTTGTGGGTTTTGTAATAACTGAGATGGAATGTAGACGTATAAGTTATGTGATTGACAGAGAAAAAGGAGGGCTATAGAGACGAAATCTCCTATGAAAACTTGCAGTGCTACATATCATTGAGGCTGAGAAAAGAACACAACGCTGCAGACAAAGGCAACAGGTTAATGCTGTTAACCATAGCTTTCTGTATGTCTTATCATTAGGAGTTTATGTAGTAAGTATTTTTAAAAATAGTGGGTGCCGGTGTTTTGTATGCGATCGGCCAGTCAACGTACACTTATGCCACTGGTAGTTCCTATTGTGCTGGGTTAGACCCTTTTCTGAAGTAGGAATTAATTTAGTCCTCCCAAAAGGCGTTCCTATAACAAAAATCATTCCCAGTTCCTGCGGTGCGAACATGCCAAAAAGCGGGTATTTCCTCCGATAGTTTTAGGAACTCCGGTGCGAAAGCCCCCATTTACTCACCCTCGCATTGCTAACAACCTGTGTTACTTTCTCTTTTTCATGGAACACAAAAGGAGATGCTTAGGAGGATGTTGTGGCTGCTCCTTTCCATATAAATTAAGTGAATGGGGACTGGATCTATCACGCTCCAAAATGTTAAAAAAAAGTAACATAAAGTATCATAAATTTAATACAAGTATATTCCATGTCTTATGATGCCCTATGATAGTTTTGTGTGTGGAAAATGCAGAAATCTAAATTCTTGTCTAATGGCACCATATTTTATTTGAGATTTGAGGTTTTCAGTAAATAACATCTGTCCTTTACACAAAACTATCATGCAGCTTCAAACGATTTGGTAGAGTGCAACAGTTCGTCCGTCCACTTTTGTTCTGAAAGTATGTTTCCCATTCATTTTTCCCATAGGGATTTTTAAAAAGTCTTTGTTAAAGAGTTAAAAGGCATGAACTAAACCAACCAGCTATGAAGTGAATCACAACATTACAAACTTTGATTTGAAGCAACGGATGAAATGGAATCGAAGTAAGGTGCCACAGTGACTGAAGTAGCCGGCCCACGACCCCCGGGGCCCACTTGTGGCACCAACGACGAAAATATGCATATATAGGAGCCCCTCTGTTGACATGGTGACGGAAAAAATATGAGATGGGAGGCATATTTCAATGCTTTTTTCTTGCAAAAGTATTGTGTACACAGATAAACTTTTTTATTTTAAACTTTTTAATTTTAGTTTTTACTCCCATTTCATATTATTTCCATCACTTTTTTTTTTTTTTTTTTTGTGAGCAAATGCAGTTTCTCGGGGTAACGCAAAAGTTTTCTGAGAGAACGCATAAGCATTAAAATATAATTTTTCCTCCCATTTTATTTTTTGATTGGTGGAGATTTCTCTGCAGAATAATGAGTCATGTAGGTTTACACCAGGAATTCTACTGTTAAACCCGATAATTTAAAAATAAGATGAAATAATACAGGTTGATGGCTTCAACAGAGATACCATCAACTAACAACCTTGTAACAGCAGTGGCTAAAAGTGATTTCTGGAGGGGATATTTTTCATAATAACCCTACAAGTTTGATTAAACCATCAAAACATGAGGAAAATATTTTATATATTTTTTTAATATTTTAAATATGAGGAAAGAACAAAACACTAAACTTGGTTAAGATATTTATCTCACAAAATCATTTTGCAAAAACAGCAAACTGCAGCTACAGGTTTTATTTTACTATGCAAAACAATGCACAGAAAAACAAAAAGCTCACAGGAAAAAACATGAATTGACTGTTAATATTAATTATTAATATTTTGTTAGTTCTCTCTTGTTTTTGCATGTGTTCATAAATTCTTTGTATGACAGCCTAGCCAAAAAGTATGTCCACACAATTTGGCATGTTTCATTGCGTTATCACAAATTAAAAAATTGACTCCAAGCACAACTACGCAATATGCTTACAAAATCTTTAACAAATTTTTAATAATATTTGAATAAAGGGTAAAGATGTCAATTTTCCTAGGCCGGACATCACTTTTGGCCTCTACTGTAGATCTGATTTTAATGTTTTATAAGTTATTGATAAAAATGAATCCCCCTATGGAGAAAATAAATAGGTTTTTTACTTCCAGAACCTGACTATTGCACTATAGTGCATAAGCCATATACTTTAGTTTACTTGAGTTTTTAAGGCGCCATTTTGTTTTGTCATTTTTAAGCTTGAAAGCCCCAGTCTCCATTCGCTTTCATTATATCGAAAAGAACATCCAAAATATTCTTCAGAAATTCACCTTTTGTGTTCCACTGAAGAAAATCATACAGGCTCAGGCTTTTTCTCTGAAAGCTTGGACTAACCTGTCAAAGATGGCTCCCACACCGGCAGTATGTGCGCTGTTTCTATGGACGTGAAGGCCTGTAGCTAATAATATCCCATCTTTCACAGCTATGGAACGATGCGAAAAAGAGGCAATCAGGAGTTCATTCCACCCTAGCAACAGAGGACAGGAGCACAAAAGCACATTGATAAGTGAACAAACACACAAAGGTAGCAAGAAAGGGAGCAACTCCACTTTGTATCTGTGTGTGTGTGTGTGTGTGTGTGTGTGTGTGTGTGTGTGTGTGTGTGTGTGTATGGTGGCTTTGTCTGCTGTATTTGTTTACTCTAGCTCAATATCAGCTTAAGTTGTATGCTCTTAACCAAAATTGTGTTTTAATGACGTTAAATACATCATTACACTTTCATATGCTACGATCCCATTTCTGAAGCTCTGAATAAAACACACTGAACAGAAAGACACTGAGAGTTTGGTTGTCCTCAGGCAACCCAGCCTAATGAAATAAATGCAACATGTGAACGGCGAGAACAATCCAGCCTCTTATTCTCTCTCGATCTGTGTAGAAGCCATCATTCTTAACAGAATAAGGACTCTCACTCCAAGATAATGAGATGGAATTCCTTCTTTAATCGATGCTATGGCCCGAGGCTGGATCAAATGTATCTGCAAATCTATATAAATGCTTCTGGAATAGACTGTAATGTCAAATAACCGTAAACATACTCATTTCATTAGCTGATGCTGTTTTCAGCTGTAACTTCATAGCTGGAAGAATAGATGTACAGCAAATGGGTCACGTAAGGTCGATGTCTGCATGACTCAAAAAAAAAAAGTGGTCTGTGTTTATTTACTGACGCACCTGCTCGCAGAAGGATGACCTGATCGTCCAACGGGAGATCAGAAAAGTGAGGTATCCGCTTGGCCCACTCCACTAAAGTAAAGAGTTGCTTGTCAGCTGCTTGGCAGATGTTTGTTACAGGGTCGTTAGGCTAAAGAGAGAGAGAGAGAGAGAGAGAGAGAGAGAGAGAGAGAGAGAGAAAGAGAACTCTATGTCAGTAGCTTTCCATGGCTACACAAAGAAAAGAAAAATCAAAAATGAGTTCACAGTTGTTTCTCCTAGACAGCAATGGAGAGGAAACTTTTGATTTGGTCTCTTGATTCTCTGATTTTCTCCTGGGAAAAATACCCTAGTGATCTCTTAGTTTCAGAAAAGACAATGTCTCAAACTGCCAAGATACCAGCATCTGCAAATCAGAGGTCAGATATTTCAATATGAACTCAAACATTTCTTGAATTGGACTAAATTAGACCAAATTATTTCAGTGATGTTTGTTGCCATAGCAATTCATTACCCACACCTGTTCCTTGTCAAGCCCTTGTTAGCCCGTGTATTTATACCCCAGTGTTTCCTTTGTTCAGTGTCTGGTGAACAGTGTCTGGTCCATTGTGGATGTTTCGCATGTGTTGTTTAAGTACTGTTTTGCCTGACTTGCCCCATGTCTGAATTTACTCTGAATTTGCCTTGATTTACTTATGTTATTTTGTTAAAAAACAAAAGTTGTTGTTGCAACTGGATCCAACTCTCCATCTTTTCTGAAGCACCCCGTATGACACTGAGATTTAAAAGAGCAACTTTTGAGATACAATTTTCTATTGTGTGAGGATGGGGAAGATATTGTAAGAGTTAACATATTGTATGAGTCAAAGCACTTTATACTACTGTTTAAAAGTTTAGGGTCTGTAAGATTTTCTTTTTTTAAAGAAATTAATACTTTTATTAATGAAGGAAGCATTACAATTGATAAAAGTGACAGTAAAGACATTTATAATGTTACAAAATACTATTTCGAATAAATGCTGTTCTTTTGAACTTTGTATTTATCAAAAAAGTTTAAAAAAGCACAACTGTTTTCAACATTGATAACAATAAGAAATGTTTCCTGAACATCAAATCAGTTTATTAGAATGATTTCTGAAGGATCATGTGACACTGAAGCCTGGAGTAATGGAGTGATGCTGAAAATTCAGCTTTGACATCACAGGAATAATATTACTATAACTACAATATTACGTTTTTTTTTTTTTTTTTTTTTTTTTTAAACTGTATTTTTGATCAAATACTGTAAATGCAGCCTTAGTAAGCATAAAAGACTTTCAAAAACATTTTAAAAAATCTTACAGACCCCAAACTTTTGAACGGTAGTGTATTTCTTCACAAATGTGCTTTTGGACATATCAGACTTTTACTGAGAATGCAATAAACAATGCAGAAATAAGGACAAAATGTATTTGCAAACTCTGAAACAGCTTTTGAGTGTTATTGACTTCACTGTGTGACATGTTACCTTGCCTTATCTGCATTCTGCAAAGATATCACCAAGAGAAACTCAACTGTCAAACTCAGTGATGTGAGTGGAAAATGAACAGATAACTTGTGGGAAGTCTTGTGGAAATCATTCCTATCATTTTCCCCAATGGAATATTTTTATTCCCTGTTTAACTCTTGCTCTCTAAAAGCCTTTCCTTCTGCTTGAATAACCCAAGCTCTCCAGCCCAGAATCAATCAGAACAAGCACTCATGAACCAACAGCCTGGCATGTCAGAGAACTGTGCATGTTCTGCTGTTGTCATGGAGCAAATTCTGTCCCTGTAGGATCCCAAAATCACATCATCACTGAGGCACCATCATCATCTACCCAGAACGAAAAGCTCTTCCATTTTAGTGGTAACATGCCCTTGTGGAAAAGAAGTACTTTTTAGCATTCTTTTACAAAGGGTACTGGAAATAATATACTTTAAATGGGTCACACTTTAGATTAGGGTCCAGTTCTCACTATTAACCAACTATTAGCTATGATTTTTGCCTCAATAATCACCTAATTACTGCTTATTAATAGTTAGTAAGGTAGTTGTTAAGTTTAGGTATTGGTTAGGATTGAGGGATGTAGAATATGGTCATGCAGAATAAGGCATTAATATGTGCTTTAAAAGTACTAATAAATACTAATACTAATAAATAGCCAATATCCTAGTAATATGCATGCTAATAAGCAATTAGTTAATAGTGAGAATTGGACACTAAACTAAAGTGTTACCTTTAAAAGAATATACTTGTTTGAAACTAATGTATGTTTTAGACACTAAACTGCTTGTTAATTTCAATTAAATGAAAGTGAAAGTACGCATACTAATAATTTGTGCTCTGCATTTCACCCATCCAAGTGCACACACACAGCAGTGAGTATTGAACACACACCCAGAGCAGTGGGCAGCCATTTTTGCTGCGGTGCCCAGGGAGCGATTGGGGTTAGGTGCCTTACTCAAGGGCACCTCAGTTGTGGGTAATGAGAGTGGAAGAGAGCGCTGTACATTCACTCCCCATCCTACATTTCCTGCCGGTACTGAGACTCGAACCCGCAACCTTCAGGTGACAAGTCCAACTCTCTAACCATTATGCCACAACTGAAAATATATTTTAGTTTAAATTTATATTAAATGCAATTGCTGAACTTTAAAGGTTTTTTTTTTTTTACCCACTTGAGTAGTACATCTTAATTTCAAAATTATTTTTGTTGTCTTTGAAATATGGTTAAAGCATACTGCCAAGTGTACTGACAAGCATTTAAAGGGAAAGTTCACCCAGGTTGTTCCAAACTTGTATGAATTTCTTTCTTCTGCTGAACACAGAAGAAGATTTTGAAGAATATGGGTAACCACTGACTTCCACAGTAGGAAAAAAATACTATGAAAGTCAATGGCATTCTTTAAAATCTTCTTCTGTGTTTAGCAGTAGAAAGAAATTCATACAGGTTTGGAACAACTTGACGGTGAGTAAATGATGACAGAATTTTAATTTTTGGGTGAACTATCCCTTTAAAGGCAGGAACACCAAACCGACGCCGACGAACTAGTGGCGACGAAAGCAGACTGCGGGGTTGGCTCACGTCGGCAGCGTCTGGGTCCAAAGTTGCCCTGACACACCAAACCGACGCTCGACAGCCGACGGCCAAGTAGCACGTCCGTTCTGCGCCTGCGTAAGATGAAATGCCTTTCCATACCAGCAGGTGGCAGTAGATGAACAGCCAATCAGAATGATCAGATGGCCTGATGGACCGACAAGCTCCGACGCCGATTCAACATGTGGAAACGGCTGAAAAAAAGCCGACGAGGACCAACTTCAGCCGACGGTGCGGAACACACTGAGAAAACTTAGTTGGCCGACGAACAAAAACTGCCCGACGGCCGACCGTCGGCTTGGTGTGTTCCTCCTTAAGGTAAACTAAAATGTAATTTCTATTGAAACTTTTGTCATTTAAATATATTTCTAAGTAGGCTACGGTAACACTTAAGTATACGGAACACATATTCACTATTACCTACAACTTTTACCTCAATTAACTCCTAATTTACTGCTTATTAATAGTTAGTAAGGTAGTTTTTGTAGTGTTTAAATTTAGGTATTGGGTAGGATTAAGGGATGTAGAATAAGGTCATGCAGAATAAGGCATTAATATGAGCTTTATATGTACTAATAAGCAACCAATATACTAGTAATATGGCTCCCACTGTGCAACCTCCGGACCACCGGAGGGAGCCATCACCTGAATATTGACTCTTTGCCATTTGGACTCCATTTCCCATAGGCCCTCATTCCTGGGACTGATTGCACTCTCACCTGCACCACACGCACACGCCACATCTTTGCGAAGTCTTGATTTGCTACGGTGATCATCTCTGAGCGTTATTTCTGTGGACTGATATCTCGTTGTTACCTGGACTGTTTATTATCTGTGAACCTCTGCCGCCTGCCCCGAACCTTGCCTGTACTTTGGACTGTGATTGTTTGCCGCCTGTCTTGATCCTTGCCTGTGACCCGACTTTGATTCTTGCTGCCAGCCTCGACCCCTGCCTGTCCCTGTTTACGGTATTGCTCTGCCCTTGTCTGTATCTCTGCTATTGTGAATAAAAGCTGCAAATGGATCCACTTCCTGTTGACGCTTCATTACAGAAGACTTCGCCATCCCGCGATCCAGCAGCTTGGTCACAGATTTCTACCGAGTTATCCGCCCAAGCCAATCAGCTGGCTATGCATCACCACCAACTGATCGCCTGGACTTTGGCCCCCCGCGGGATGTTCAAACACCTCTCTGAATCGTAGTAAAAACTCAGCGAATGTAGGGAATACTGAGTTATCATCTCTCCAGACAGCAGTGGCCCAGTCCAGTGCTTTGCCGGTAAGCAGGGAACACACGAAGGATATGCGAAAAGGAAACCCTTACATTTCGCTGGGGTGCCGTCGAACTTCTCGGGCAGAGCCAGGCGGGGGTTCACCGCTGGAGGAGCGGGAAAGGCTGGCGTGGTGGGCGTAGCGGGTGGCGGTGTAACGACCTCGGCGGGATTCAGGCGTAGGCCCTGTAGCGTCTTTACCAGCTCCTCCGTTAACGACGTCAAGCGGCTCAGTTGGTGGTGAACCCCCGCCTGGCTCTGCCCGAGAAGTTCGACGGCACCCCAGCGAAATGTAAGGGTTTCCTTCTTCAGTGTTCACTATATGTTAATCAACAACCCTCTCTGTATCCCTCTGAAACCAGTCGCATATCCTTCGTGTGTTCCCTGCTTACCGGCAAAGCACTGGACTGGGCCACTGCTGTCTGGAGAGATGATAACTCAGTATTCCCTACATTCGCTGAGTTTTTACTACGATTCAGAGAGGTGTTTGAACATCCCGCGGGGGGCCAAAGTCCAGGCGATCAGTTGGTGGTGATGCATAGCCAACTGATTGGCTTGGGCGGATAACTCGGTAGAAATCTGTGACCAAGCTGCTGGATCGCGGGATGGCGAAGTCTTCTGTAATGAAGCGTCAACAGGAAGTGGATCCATTTGCAGCTTTTATTCACAATAGCAGAGATACAGACAAGGGCAGAGCAATACCGTAAACAGGGACAGGCAGGGGTCGAGGCTGGCAGCAAGAATCAAAGTCGGGTCACAGGCAAGGATCAAGACAGGCGGCAAACAATCACAGTCCAAAGTACAGGCAAGGTTCGGGGCAGGCGGCAGAGGTTCACAGATAATAAACAGTCCAGGTAACAACGAGATATCAGTCCACAGAAATAACGCTCAGAGATGATCACCGTAGCAAATCAAGACTTCGCAAAGATGTGGTGTGTGCGTGTGTCTTAAATAGTGTGTGTGTGATGTGGTGCAGGTGAGAGTGCAATCAGTCCCAGGAATGAGGGCCTATGGGAAATGGAGTCCAAATGGCAAAGAGTCAATATTCAGGTGATGGCTCCCTCCGGTGGTCCGGAGGTTGCACAGTGGGAGCCATATTCGTGACAATACTAGTAATATGCAAGCTAATAAGCAACTAGTTAAAAGTGAGAATTGAACCCTAAAATAAAGTGATTCCCTAAGTACACATTTGTAATGATGAAGTTAATATGTAGTACATTTAAAATATGTTAACTTTAAATGTAATATTGAATAACACACTACAGTTAAAATGATAATCAAGTACTTTATATGTGCTTTAGTATGTTAGTCATCAAATCAAAATAGTGTACTTCTTTAAAGCATGTACTTTGAAGTATTTTTTTATTTTATGACGTGCACTTTTAAAAATATAAAAATTGTGAAAGTGTACTCTCACTTAAGTACACTTAAGTAGCCTTTTATTTAATTAATATTAAATTATCTGCAAGTACAGTTTTATTTTACATATACTTTCAAATTTCGAAGTACACTACAATTGTACAGCTACATTCCATACAATTAAGCTCACTTCTTTTTCACAAGTGTATTCATGAGCGCTCAGTTCATATCACCACCATACTCAAATATCATAACAATAAGATATACATCTTGCTTAAATGTCTCCTATTCTACTCGGCTTTCATTTAAGATCATCACGTCTTAACAGTTTTTCAATCAACCCAAAAGGAACTCAAATTCATTAGAGCCCTATTCATGTGAGAGGACCTTCCCCAGGGCTCAAGGACGAACACACAAACAGCCATTAAAAACAACTGTGGGGGAAACAAACAATCTGAAAATACAAAGTAGGGAAGACAAAGCATATGCCTCTTTTCCCCTGACCTCTACCTGATTTAGAGCTTACAGCTGCACAAAACAGAGGACAAATGTGCGCAAGGCATAAATATACACAGCGGCACTAGCCTCGGTGTGTCAAACTGACATGGTTAATGGCTGAAGCTCTTATCTAGTGACATGACAATGTGCTTCTTCTGCAGTATGTCCCCTCTCGAGGGGTCTGTACGGAGGCCTTCAAAGCCAAAGTGCATTGCTATGTAGCCGAATCCATCCGCTGGGAGTGGGATCGTAAAAATAGCCCTTCTTATTCACAAACAGAAATACTTGTATCTGCATCTGACTCTTTCTTGGACAGCTGCAAAACTCTTAAAACTGTCTTTTCTATATCTGCAGGCAGGTTGGAACCTTTCTTTAGTCTTGACATTCAGAAAATGATCGAGCCCAGTCTGTTCACTGAGGAGCAATTGTGAAGTGTAACTCTGAAATGGCACACTTCAGACGAGCCAAATGTTCTCCATAAGTTGAATGTCACTGAGTGTGATTTAGAGGGAGAGATTGGCTTACAGAGTTGGCAGGCGGACTCAGGTTGGCCTCCACGTAGGTCTCCGTCTTTGGTTCCACTGCCAGTTCGGCATCCAGAATCTTCTCCACGGGCATGTCCTCGTTGGCACAGCTGCTGAATTCAGCCTCGCTCCGCTCCTTCGCCCGCTGCCGCTCCTCCTGAACGGCTGCACACGTGCACATACAAAATTAGAACGGCTTGCATGTGCAACATGTCCAGATACATACACAAACAAAGCCGTGACCTCGCGCACAATAACACACAGCTGCTTTTGGTTTGCTCTTAATCTACACATTTCCACAAAAACAGCACAGGCTGTTTTTCATCGAGCTTGCATATGCATCCAGCCCATTATTCATCGACTTCAGAGGCTGAAAGTTGAGGAGGTCATTCTACATTTGGAGCGACGTTATTAGTAATATGTATTCTGCTTTTTAAAATATGTATATTTTATTTGGGTACGATCCAGTGCAAACAAGATTCTGTGCTTCTATTCAGTCTATGGACAAAGTCATGGGCCATAAAAACGTCCTTCTAAAACTTTCGGTCAAACGATTAGTTATGCAGGTTGACAACGTATTGGTGTGTGTGTGCCACATTTGGGCAAGCATCTGCGTGTTGTGTACACAGCGTACACGTTTGTTTGGCCAGGTTTAGAGGGGGAGCCAGGTCTAAACCACACAGTCGGACTACTGTGGTCTGGACCTGGTGGAAATGAGCCCCGTCTGCCTCGCCGTCAGGCTGTGGAACATTTCAGCTTTCCCTTCTGTCTGTAAAAGCCCTGTTTTATGACTCTCTCTCTCCCTCTGTTAGACAGAAACCGCTAGCAGATCATGAGGGGAATTCTTGAGTAGGAGCAGCAGAGAGCCGTGGAGGTCAGCTGAAGGATAAAGCTTTACTCCAGGAGTCACTGAGAGGTGAGGAGAGAGGCACAAGGAAATTATTTTAGCTTTATTGTCCTCAGAAACAGAATGACAGAGAGAGTGACTTGTGGGGGAGAAATGTGTCAGGTTACCTCTCTCTCAGAGGCCTCAGTATAGGGGGTCTAGTCCTCATGTTCAAGACCATTTTATTAGCTTGAAAAATATACCTAACGTTCTAGTATCGGGATTATTCTTTATGACTTTTTCTACTCTTTTGAGAACAGATTATAAACAAAATTGATAGCACAACATAACAAATTTAACATACTTCAAATGTCTTCCATTAAAAATGTCACAATGCAACTTATGTCAGATATAAAACAATGAATAAATGAAATTAGTTTTCACATGCTAAACTTGTTTTACTGGTATCATGCTGTAATGGTACACTGCTGGTTGTTTACTGTGACTTCTTTTATTGTACTTTTCTACAAAAGACCCACCTTGTCTTCAAACAAAATGATAAAGCTTCAATAATGTTTGGCTAATAGGCTTTAACTAGGTCTGAAAAAACATATTAAAAGAGTTTCAAGGAACAATAAGAGGTTGTTTTTGAAATCATTATTATGAAATTTATCATATGGGACCCCAATCTTAAAAACAGAACATAAGGGATAGTGCGTATATGAAAAATAAATAAATAAATAAATAACATGCTTCTCAGCTATTGGAATGTCCTCATACATGTAATATTCTGAATATATTCTGAATTAATTACATTTAAGCCTACATTCTCTATTCTCTAGTGGGAATGCTGGAAATACAACCTCTTGCCATTTAATTCAATTCCTTTTAGATGATTCTAGACTTGCATAATTTAATCGACACATTAATCAATTTCACTCATTTCCTTGACAGCAGCATTCAGGAGTGCAATGAACTGCAAATTGTAGGTCATTAGTGCTTTCAACCATCTGTGCCATGTGTTGATTAATGTTTATTTCTTTTAAGTCTGTAAAAAGATCTCCTCCAAAATGTGTTCCTTTGATAGTTTGACTTTTCAAATATGAAAGTGTCTCACAGCATTTATACTTACTTTCATTTGGACATAATAAAAATAAACATTAGACATTCAGAATTAGGTGATTTCAAGAAACTGGATTATTTGCTTTGTTTGACCGGGTTAAAGGAACAGTTCACCCAAAAATTAAAATTATCCCATAATTTACTCACTCTCAAGCCATCTTTCTTCTTTCAGCCAAACACAATCGGAGTTATATTAAATAATATCCTGGCTCTTTCCAGCTTTGTAATGGCATTGAATAGTGCCCGAGTTTTTGAAGCTCCAAAAAGCGCATCCATCCATCCATCAGAAATGTAATCCATATGACTCCAGTGAGAGAGTCGCGTTCCTGCAAAAGGGTTACCTCTGAGGGTACCACTTGCCGAAAGCCAGTGATCATATTTTATAATGTTTTAAATATGGACATTTTTCTTACAAAAACCCATCGCTTTACTTCAGAAGGCATTTATTAACCCACTGGAGTCGTATAAATTACTTTTATGATGGATGGATGCTTTTTGGAGCTTCAAAAACTCTTCAATGCCATTACAAAGCTTGGAAGAGCCAGGATATTACTTAATATTATTCCAATTGTGTTCGGCTGAAAGAAGAAAGTCATATACACCTAGGATGGCTTGAAGGTGAGTAAAATGTGGGATGGTTTTCATTTTTGGGTGAACTATTCCTTTTATGAGTATATGACCCATTAGAATATGACCAAATTCTGATATTATTCAGAATTGTGTGTTCACAGAAAGAAGCAACGCACCTTCTCTCTTCATTCCCATGGCTAAGCATTTCTGATAGCGGCAGTACTGGCAGCGGTTGCGTTGACGTTTGTCGATTATACAGTCCTTGTTGTCTCGGCAAGTGTATGTCAAATCCTTTCTCACCGTTCTCTTGAAGAAGCCCTTACAGCCCTCGCAGCTGTACACCCCGTAGTGTTTACCTGCCAGCAGACATATGCTTTAGTATTCTTCCCAGCAGGGTTATCTTTAATTGGTATTTAATATCAATAATTCAATAGCCGCACATCTGTTTTTGTCACACACTTCTCTGAAAGACATAATATATGGAGTGACCAATTTCATGACTGCAGTTTAACAAGTACAATAAAGCATATTATTAAACAGCTCTCTGGAATATTTGATTCTGATTGGTCAGTTGGGGCATTCTGTGGTCGTACATTTTTATATCCTCCTTTTTCCTAATGAGCCTACTGCGTTTTAGATTATGAGAGGCACTTCCGGTTTGGGGCAGTTCCACTCAAAAAGACTAAAACAAATAATTTAAAATCATAAGGTTGCGCTACAAATAATCCTTATCTGTCAGTTTGACTGAATGAGCTGTAAAATTTCCTTCATGTTCTCATGTTCAGAGAATAACGTAACGCTTGGTATTTTAACGTGACGTGGTATAACAAGAATATCTTATCTATGGCAAGAGCTCTTTTTAGCTGCTGCATTCTTTTCCCCCTGATTATCATCTGTTTTCCTTTGTATTCTACTGTAACAGTATAAAAAAGGAATTAAGAAAATAATCGGGGGTTATTCATGATCTGTGGTAGTAATTTGTTAATGCTTTTACACTTTTATATGTTCTTTTAATGTTTGATGGTTGAAGGGTGAGTAGAATAATGTCATCTCATTGTACCCAGATTTTGAAAATGCTTATTATTGCATTCACAGAGTGAACCTTTCGCTGATTGTTTACAGTTTAACATAAGTTACTCCCATAATTCGCACAAAGCATCATGGGGTGTAGGAAAAGGTGGATAATGACTATTGAACTGTACAGTATACAGTATGTTGTTCCTGGCAACTAGACATGCTAGTCTCTCATATCGGTCTGTGGGCTCTTTTGTCTCAAATAATAAGTACAATTTGCAATCAAAATAAAATTTTAGGTCCATTATTTACTATTTTGGCAAGCAGCTGTGAAATAACACAAAGAAGCCATGAAAAAACATGTGAAATATACATTTTTTTATAATTTATTTATTAATATAAATATTAGGATAATTTAGCTATTTGGTTCTGACACAATAGCTAAATTATCATAACAGACACAATTTACGTACTGCATTAATATATATTTTTTAATCATCTTTGTATGTGTGTTCCAGTGTGTGTGTGTGTGTGTGTGTGTGTGTGTCACCTGATGAACGGTCTCCGCAAATGGCACAGATGTGTTTAGTGAGAGAGAGGGATGTGCCTGTGGGCTGTGCCGGGACCTTCATTACCCCATTCAGACCCAGAGGGGGTTTAATGTCCTCCGAACTACTGACTGCATTCATGGGCGTACTGAGCTAAAAAAAAAAAAAAAAAAAAAAAAAGGATATCAAAGATATCGGATATCAAACCATTACAAGTGGCTAATAACTGAATAAATGCACCAAGGGATTTATTTTATCAAAAATACAGTAAAAACAGTAATATTGTGAATTTTCATATTTTTATGCTTAATATTTTTGTGGAAACCATGATACATTTCAGGATTTTTCTGATAAATAGAAAGTACAAAAGAACAGAATGTTTTTGAAATATAAATCTTTTGAAACATAAATGTCTTTACTGTCACTTATGATCAATTTAATGCAACATTGCTGAATAAAAGTATTAATTTCTTTCAAAATAATAATAAAAAAATCTTACTAACCCCAAACTTTTGAATGGTAGTGCATAATTCCACATAAAAAAGTGTCTGTTGGAATGGAATCAGTTACACGTAGCATTTATTCTTAACTACCCAGAACTAAAGTCACACAAAGTGTGATGATGGATGAGCCAACCTGTGAAAGACACGACAGGCACGCCTACAGGAAACATTACGACGAAAGAATGTTCACTATGTTTTTCTTAGGTAATTTGTGAGGAACAGATACATGAAACCATACAGCTTTCTGAAGAGAGGAAAACATTAAAATCATTCACCAATGAAAGTGCTAAACTATTTCTAACCAAACAAAAAAACAAAGGCAAAGTCAATGATGTATTAGTTTTCAAATATACAATAGTTTTATGCAGACAGCATGACGATATGCTTCAGCGAGAATTAGAGACTATTGTGTTCATTGAACAAAAACTATCTCCTGGCATTTCCACACCTTAAATTGTGTCAGCATTATTTTGTTTGCACTATCAATGAAAATCTGACTCATGACAAATGTTTCTGGTTTACAACACATGCCCACACCTGAGGTCAGGATTATCAGTGTAGATATGACATCCTGCATACAGACTTTAAGCCCGGGACACACCAAGCCGACAGTCAGCCGTCGGGCAATGTCGGGCCGTTTTTGAGTGTTGCTCGGCTTTAAAGGGGCTACTGACATTCATGGTTAGCATTACACAATGTGATGCTTTAACTTTCAATCCTAAATTCTTACTTCTACAGGTAGGGAAAACATATAAATGTCACCTAAATTTGACAGCTTACCTCTTGAGGAAAGACTTAAGAAATACAACAAATCTAAATGCAAACACAGCCCAACGTACATGACAAACTGTGCCGTATACATCCATACTAAAAAACAAAAGAACTACCGACGTGATTGTGATAGTAAAGGAGTGGCAGGAACCCAGATACATACCACTTTACACACACCAGCACATATGCTTACAGTCACATGCACCTGCGCACACACACACACACATGCACACAAATAGATCTACCTGCTGCAGTCTGCTTCTATCGGATGCAGGCATGGCTCTTTTGACAGTCAAATCCTGGTGGGCCACTAGAGCGTACACCCCCCCCCCCCATTTTGGGTAAACTGTAATTCAATATGTTCAGTGCCACGGGACTGGTAGCCTCTAGATTTAGACCAGGAGACAGAGAACAGATTGAGGCCCTGTTTACACCTGGTATTAAGATGTGTTTTGTTCGATCGGATCACAAGTAGACGAGGGAGACTCATACCCATTTACACCTGGTGTTTTAATCCATCTCTTTTGTCCACTTTCAACCACTTCTGTCCTGATTTCTTTGAGGGGAGGGTCTATGGGTGGGTAAATGTATGTTTTTTTAAATATCTTTCAATCTAATAGACAAAATAAACTTGCGCAATTTACATATGAACGGAAAAACATACGGAGAGCATCAGCATTCGTTTCTGCTCTGACAGCCGCAAGACCACGCCAAATGACCTAATGTTTCATTAACAAAGTTAAGGAGGAGCACGTTCAAATGATCTATCCAATCAACTCGTCATCAGAAATTACCACATCTAATCTTCTATCCTATCAGCATGAGAGGAAGCCTATTTATACACAGTCGACTCACCTACATTCCTCAACAGTTTTCAGCATCCTTCCACCACCCTGACACCTCACTCTTGGCTTGTTCCTACCACAGCCAGGAATACGGAGGGAGTACTCTGGGTTCGGGCCAAATACCGAGCTCGGAGCCCTCTCCTTGGACAGCATGCAAAATACGCTACTGTTTATTCTATCTGACTTATTTGTAAGTGTGAACTCGTGGAACGCTGTGAGTGCTTGTTAGAAATCAGGAATGGTGAGGGAACATTGTGCTTGGTACGTTTTTCGTCTTCAAACCAAACTTGGGACTTCAGCCAACAAAGTTTAAATCCCGTCCGGCTAGCGTGCTTCCCACAATGTTTACACATTAAGTCAGTAGGTGGAGAGAAGGTGGTCTTTTGTGGATGTTTGAACACATTCAACCACATGAGCATCTACATTACGAAAGCAATACAGTCAAATGCGTTTTTGACTACCTCTGGAAGTGGTCAAAAGTAGACTAGCTCAAAATGTTTTAGACCTGGTTTACACCTGTATTAAGCGTTGTTCACTTGTAATCTGACCAAAACGCATTATAATGCCAGGTGTAAACAGGGCCTAACAGTCTTAACTTTAAGCCCTGAAAGACTCAGATCCCCACATTCATGCACTATATAGGATTAGAAATCAACAGCAATCCCTAAAAATGCACATAAACCTACCAGCCAGATAAACATGAAAAACCTAGACAAATGTAACTTAGGGTGCTTTCACACTAGCACTTTTGGTGCACACCCAGGTTCGACTGACATCAGAGTTCGGTTCCTTTGGATGATGTGAACACTGTTTTCCAAACTCAGTGCGCATCCGTGAACCATACCTGAGTCTACCTAAAAAGGGTGGTCTGAGGTAAGGTTCATGTGAACTTTGGTACGGTTCTCTGCTGATATGAACGCAATCATACTAAATCTCGGAAGTGAACCACTACTGATGATGTTATGATTCGATAAAACTGTGTGTTTGTGTGTGTTCTCGGGTGGTGAACCAAGTGTGAAAGCATCCTTAAAAAGCAGAGCACAGTGCTAGCAACACCAAGGTTATGGGGAGGATTCCTAAGGAATTCATGAATCTACAGATTGGATGCACTGTAAGTTTGGATAAAAGCATCTGTCAAATGTGTAAATGTAGGAACTAGTGGCATCACACAACCATGATTAATTTGAGGTGGCACCAGTGGTGGCCCTGGCTCACATGGTGGATAAGGCAAAACAAACACACAACACCTTTTAGCTTGTAAATGGCTTAAATTCAAATCCAGACTATTTTATTTTTCAGTGAACTGAACTTCAAGGAAATAATACATGGAAAAGAGCAGATTTGACATTTGATAACTTTTTGTGTTATGTAAAAAATGTCAGTATGATGCTTCTGGTAGAAATAATTGGGAAGTAGCAAGACTTTCCATAAAACACATGCCAAATCAGGCTAAGAAAATACGCTCTCTTTTAGTCCTGTGGAAAGAGTGAATGACTGGCATTTTCATAACCCTGAGAACCATCTATGACAACCAAATTAAAACAGCATGAGTGGAGACAGACATAATGAACAAGGGAAAAAATAAGTTTTATTATCGCATCTTACACTGCAGAGCCCACAGGAGCTGTTAGAAGACAGATCACATGTGCCATGTGACCATCTCATGCTGCTGCTTTGTGTGTAGAGCTTTTAGAACTGTTCAATCTGTCTGCTGCTGCATTGCAGTCATGAGATGCTGCGCACATCAGTCACTGACCAAAAACATCCCCAAAATATCATCTGTGCTCTGAATTATGCTACAAACCTTTCTATATGATGCATAAACATACATATTGAGTAATTATGGAGGACTTACCACAAATGCACTTTCAGGTGGTTCTATCTTAAAACCTATAACAAAAACTCTGTTTATCATATTTACGTTCTAGATTGGATTTTTGATTTTTAAACAAAGGATTTTACAGTTCCCAGTGAGCGGTGCTGGCTTGGTGAAAACGCAAGCCGTCATGATGCTAGAGTGCGCAGTTACAAGGACGTTGCTATGTGGTTGCTAGGGTATTCTGGGTGGTCGCTAGGTAGTTGCTAGGGTCCAAGACAAAAGAGCCCAACTCAGTCTCTATGATATTGACTCAGGTCTCTCCTTCAAGTCTTACTTGTTGAAATCCTTAACCTTAAATAAAAACCCAAAGTTTTAAATCTGAAAGTTCACTTTATATAAAGTTATTGTCTCTCAAAAGTAAGAGTCGACTCAGAGTCAATTAAACGAGTCGTTTGTAAAACAAATCCCAAGCCGTTTCGTTGTGACGTCACAACAAAACATTCACATATTGCCCGCCCAATTATTGCGTGCGCAGATGCCAGGGAAAATTCATTTTTTCAAAAATACCACAGCAGTACAATCTTTTGTTGTGTTCCCATCATTTTACTGACGACTGCTTCTCAAACCTCAGGGAGTTTAACGCAGGATTCACAAAACGCTTGGTCTTAAAATATGGATCAGTGCCCAGTTTATTTGGACCAGCTTGCTCCTCTGAATCTCAACCTGTAAGTATGATTAATAATTGATGTTTATATTTTCTAGCGATCGTTCAAAATTCGTAGTTTTGTATGTTATGTTGTGTAACGTACACCCTAGTCTGTATGTCTCCTGCTAACCGGCTAACTCACGTTTAGTTCTGCTATTCAGATGTGGGTCCAACATTGTCTAAAAATGTGTCAATTAATGCAGCTTGTCTGTCTTACTACTTGGAGTAATGATCAAGGATGGAGCACGACTTTTGTTTACAGAGTCTAATTCATTATCCGCTATTCATGTTTGTGCTCGGCTAACGTGGGAGTTTACAACATACAAAACAAACTTTTTTTTTTCCTCTGCATTTTTATTATTACAGTAGCATGGAGCTCTATCTGTATTGTAATAGGATGTTAAGATGCTAGTCCGCGCTAACTACTAAACACCCCTGTAATGTCAAACAATGATATAGCCTTTTTTCTTTGTTAATAGTTATGACGAAAAAGTCTGTACACATCTGGCCTAATTGTTTATCTTACGTTAGAGGTTTTCAGCTTCACTTGGCATTCTGATACAGTTCCCATAGGTGCACCTACATAAGGTATAACAGTGACGCTGCTATCAAGTTTTATAAATAACTAAGTTGACACTTACCATATAGAAACGTCATACTCCAGTCATGATTGCGAATCACTTTCTGGTTGATCGACTACCTCAGACGTTTCATCGTTGGACTCGGGCTCGAAATTGATACGGTAAAATCGATGCTATCTTTTCTGTCCATACATTGTATACAATGTCTTGCGAACTGATAGCTGTCATTCAGTTATAGCAATGTGCGCGCTGTGCGCACAGTAGACCAATCACAAAGGATTGGGCCATCTGACCAATCAGAGCAGTGTAGGCTCACGAAAAGGAGGGGTTTAGAGAGACTGATTCTCTGAACTGCTTCAAACGAATCGTTCACAAAAGATTGAAAACTCAGGTGAAATTAAATGTATATTATGAGAAAACGAAAGTGTTTTTTTTTTACCTTGTATGCATGTAAACCTGTGGTAGTAGACTACCAAAACAATATTAGGAACCTTAAAAAAGGCATAATAGGGGCAATTTAAATACATAGTTCAGTCATGAAACTCTAGATGGCGCAGGCTGATGGGTCCTTAATGCAAGCTGATGATAATTACAGCATTAACTACTTGGCACAAGATGATTGGTCCATGTCACTTCTGCAGCCAATGAGCTTGTTGCTCACACATTTAAATGGCTGGTTACATTCACTATAGCAGTTTGCAGCGTGCTTCAAAGTTCCTCTAAAACCCTCCACCTTCCCCAGCTCCACCTGTATAGATCTGCTATGGGTTATTGATATATGCTATTTGTGCAGCAGCACTATGTCTTACTCGCAGCAGCGTATCGGCGTATGTACTGGCAGTAGCAAGTTCCTGTACTTGCTCTGCAGCAGCTGGAATAATCTACAACAACAGCAATAATCTACAGCAGCAGCAATTCAGCAGCAGCGTAGCAGATCTATTCCGCCAAGACCAAATACATTAACATTGTCATATCAATTACCATGCTAAAAATCTTCTGAGAGTTGTCATGATTAAACTAATGTTAACAAATGCAACATTTGATTTCCATAATATATTAGTAAATGTTGAAATTAACATTAACTAAGATTAATAAATGCTGTAGAAGTATTGTTCATTCTTAGTTCATGTTAACTAAAGTAGCTAAGTAATGTTATTGTAAACCTTATTGTAAAGTGCTACCAGAATTTTCTTTCAAAAAATCTTCTTGGTCCCAAACTTTTGAACAGTAGAGTACATGTACAAATGTAGAAATGTGCATCTGTCTGTGTGTATGAGGAGACTGAACTGGCAGGGTGTTAAAAGAGTTTCTTTCTGACACACACCACATGGCTAAACTGCAGATTTTAACAAGTCAGCTCATTTCCTGTGCGATTGGGCCCTGACCAGGCTCCAACCAGGCCTCTTCTGAACCCATTTAGCATGCCAATAAAAAGTAGAAAGCCCATGTGGCACACTAAGGCCGTGTTTGACACCATGCGGTCAGAGATCAAGCACTCTGACGGGGCTAATGAGGATGAATGGGGGCCAGGGCACCTCCAAGACGACTCTCCTTAAGCCCATACACCATTACTTAAGGCAACACCATTAATGTGAAACGCCCCCTCTCCATTTAGTAGCCAAATTAAAGCTGTCTGACATGAGGTGGTAGAAAGAAAAAAATGAAGTCCATTGTTTTTATGCCAACCCAAACTTATTTTTAATGGGAACTTGTTTCCATTTCAGGGTACAACAGTAACGACTGAACACTTTACTACTGGTAGTGAAAGGTAGGTGATATGTATGTCTTACATACAGACGAAACCCTTCACAATAACACGTCCATAACGAGTATAGTGTGTGGTTTATCTTAAACTGTATTGCAGGGATTTCAGTTCTCATATACCATCTGGTGTCTGATAAAACCCCACGGTCTTCAAATGAATTTATAAAAGGCTGTTATTTGATATGACTAGAGTTACACAAATGGTTTTACTGATTCTCAAATGACTCTGGCAGGCACTCAATGATTTCACTGTGCCAAAGTCTGACTTAAATCCATCTTACTTATCTCTACAGATTTAAAGTTATATGTTAATGATTACATTTGTAATTCAAACACACTGTTACAGAGCGGTTCTACAAACTCCAGTGCAATGAAAAAAAATATCAGCTAAGTTCAAAACATTCGTTCAGTCAATTATATTATGTTGCTCTAAAAACATGCCCTTATGTTCTTCACTTTACACGGAGACAATATTTTAATTAAATGACAATTGGCTACTATGAAAAGCATTTAATTTAATTTCTTGTATTTAACCTAAAAGACAAGCAACAAAAAATGCAATATGATGTGGCATATTCTATATTCTAATATATTCCACATTCTATATATCTACTAAAAAGTAAAAACAGGACAATATTTATCCATATTTTTTTCTGAAAACCTTCAGTATTGTTTAGTGTTGGGACTAATTTGTCTGATAACAAAACATATCGACACTATACATGTCTCTTGTAATTATTTATGTTAATTAAATTGACAAATTATAATTAAAACAATATTCTGACTAATGGAGACACAATCACTTAAATACATAGCCAGTTGCACTTTCAATACAGCTTTTGCCTTATGGTTCTCATTCATTTACTTTATATCTATTTCTATCTATTTTTTTCTTAAATATCTAGGCCTAACACCTTTAATGATACCCATTTCATGCTGAAACAAAGTCAATAGTTTTAATCAAATGCAAATATTGTTTTCTTTAATGCTGCTTATATTAAACATGTGTCACTAATTTACTCATCTATTCAAAATTCAGTCTCATCATATGATTTAATGTCATTTTATTTTATGGTTCACTTTATGAACCCCTGACAACAGCCCTGAATATGCCAGCTGATAATGTGGACATTTAAGTTTAATCATCTCTATGTTTATGTGTATATTCTTTAATTAATAAAAACTAGCATTACGTTCATTCTAAAATAGTAAGAAACAACACTAATGTAGCCAATGCAAATGACAAGATCAGAAAGAGTTCCATGCACCTGCATTCACTCTAATCATTTTGTTTTTTTCATTTACTGAAGCATACATAGGGAATAACATGTTCTGCTCTAAATGCTTGAGCACAAATGCCTATTTAAAATGTTTAACTGTTTATTTCTTATCTATGTACCCTAAAGAAGGCTCCAGTAAACCACCTACATATATGCTTAAATATAAAATATTAATCCAAGCTACATTCCTAGTAACGATACGTAGACAATTATAATACAAAAGTGGAATTACATCACTTGGAAACTGTAATATTCCTTGTATGATGTCTCATAAAACCCAGCTCATAGTGAGAGGGATTTAACAGAAATCCAATAACACCACAAAATTTTTACAAGAAGCTGCATTTTCCACCAATGAAACCCTGCTTCAATAGAGCTTTTTAAGCTGTGTTATTAAATAAAACCCCATCATAAACTCGATAGCACTGATGCTGAATTGATTAGATTTTCTGTGAATAAGCGGAAGACTGCAGCATGCAAGAATGGCCTCTAAACTCTGATTGATAAAATTAATGAGGTAAACACTGTGTGAAAAGTGTGTATACATGTGTGTACCATATGGAAAATACAATGGAACTATTTATGTATTTATAAATACCTTGAATGTCTAAACTTTATAATTACTAGCATTTTTCATTTCTGAGAAAGTTTAGCAGAGCTTTTTGAGCTATGAGATATGCAGACAGCCTTCGCCACTATTGCCAAATCAATTACATTTGCTATGAACAAGCAGATGACCATGTCTCATTGTAGCAAGAAACGCTCATTAAAAGCAATTGTTCAAAACCTTACTAAATTGGCTGATTGGTTCAATACATGAGGTAAAGATTCAAACAAATGTTTGTGTCTCTGTGTGTGATTTTGTGCACCATCTAGTCATGCAATCAAACTCATTTGAGCAATCAGACTCTTTAAAATAGATCTTTAATTTCCAGCAGAGTTCAAGTCAAGTTTAGCCAATTGAGCAGGAAAATTCAGTTCAAGCTGAGCCTGAGAACATGTTAAAAAAATATTGATTGTTGCATACCTCTGAAAGAATCTGCAATAGCACTCGGCGCTGCCGCCCACAGCAATTCATGCTGAAGCTGTTAAATAAGTCCACAGTAAATGCAGTGATGTCTTACCTGTGGGCTTAGACTTGGTCTGAAGGTCATGCTGGTGGAGGATGGGCCGCTCATGGAAGGATGGCCCATGGGCGAGCTGATGACGGGGAACGGCGAGGACAGGCCATTGATGGGCGAGCTGAGGGTGCTGATGGGCGAGTGCAGCTGACCCGGGCTGGAGCTCATGGCAGACGGGCTGAGCAGGGGCTGGTGGAGAGGATGGTTACTGATGCCTCGGTGACCCGTGGAGGAGCTCAAAGGAGACGACGAGAGCTGACCGGAGGAGTCTGCAAGATGGCGAGAGGGAAAAAGAGTTACACACGAAGAAAATTTCAGGAATATTTTGCATTGTGAGGTAAACAATGCCACTGTGTCTTTGTTCGGTTATTTTACACAGCTGCTGAACAGATGATGTGGAAAGGTACGGATATTTGAACATAGTGTACAAATATTTGTTAATTTTAAAAGTTGACAAATGACCAAATTTTCCTTAAACTTTTGAAATAAAAAAGTTTAATGTACTATGTAAACATTTCAAAGAAAACTTATTTTCTAGTCCAAAAAGACCATTTATTGAAACTATAATGCAAAAAAATTAGCAGTAACAAAAACTTTCTAATTCAAAAAGTCACAGAGAAGGTGCTAAATCATCATAAAAACTATGACAAATAACATAGTTCAATTATATTAAAAAAATTAACATAAGAAATTAATTAAAAAAAAAAAGATAAGTATATAACAGTCATTTTCTGTGTAGTATAAGTCATTATAAGCAGATGTTGTGGAAAAAATTAAATGATAAATTATTATATTTTATTTCATTTTATAATGATATTATATAATATTTACATTTCTATTTCAAATAAATGCTGTTCTTTTGAACTTTTTATTCATCAAACAATCCTGAAAAAATTTTTTTTATCATGGTTCCAACAAAAATATTGAGCAACACAACTGTTTTCAACATTGATAATAATAAGAAAAGATTACTGAACATCGAATCATCATATTAGAATGATTTCTGAAGGATTACATTTTAAAATATATTAAAACAAAACACAGTCATTTTAAATTGTAATAATATTTTACAATATTAATGTTTTTACTGTATTTTTGATCAAATGAATGCAGCCTTGATAAGAAAATGTTTTACTGATCCCAAACGCTATTGTATATTATGATGTATCCTTTAAAGGGTTAGTTCACCCAAAAATGAAAATTCTGTCATTTATTACTCACCCTCGTGTCGTTCCACATCCATAAGACCTTCGTTCATCTTCAGAACACAAATTAAGATCTTTTTGATGAAGTCTGAGAGGTTTCTGTCTCTTCATAGAGATCCAACACAACTACCACTCCAAGGTCCAGAAAGGTAGGAAAAAGACATCGTTAAAGAGTACTCCATGTGACTCCAGTGGCTTAAACTCAATTTTATGTGCTCTGTTTGCGCAAAATAACATAATTTACCACTTTACGCGAGTGTTCACGAGAGCATCACAACGCAAACGTTTTGTTCACGCAAGAGCTGGCATTGTTGCGTGAATACGCTTTGGATAATATTATTTTGTAAATAAAGTGGTAAATTATGTTTTTTTTTTTTGTACAAACAAAGCACTCACGTCACTTCATAAAATTGAGTTTAAGCTACTGGAGTCACACGGAGTACTTTAATGATGTCTTTTTCCTACCTTTCTGGACCTTGGAGTGGTAGTTGCGTTGAATCTCTATGGAGAGACAGAAACCTCTCAGAATTCATCAAAAAGATCTTGATTTGTGTTCCAAAGATGAATGAAGGTCTTACGGTTGTGGAACGTCATGAGGGTGAGTAATAAATGACAGAATTTTCATTTTTGTGTGAACTAACCCTTTATCATGCTAATTATATGTGAGGACTCACACAGACACGTTGTACACACAGACTTTCTTTGTGTGTGTGTGGTCGTGGTAAACCCTATGTTATGGGGACAAAATGTCCCCACAAAGATGGCAATATCCGAAATCCTTGTCCTTGTGGGGACATTTTTGGTCCCCATGAGGAAAACAGCTTATAAATCATACTGTGATATTTTTTGAAAATGTAAAAATGCTGAATGTTTTCTGTGATGGGTAGGGTTAGGGGATTGAATATACACTTTGTACAATATAAAAATCATTATGTCTAAGGAAAGTCCCCATTAAACATGGAAATCCAACATATATATGTGTGCATGTGTGTTTGTTTGTGTTTGCTCTTCCATATGTAGCCTACATATTTACCGTACTCTCAGTTGATTTGTTGACATTGTCTACTCTGATAACACAGAGTGGACTTCAGCCACAACTTGCCTTCTCTTTACAGAGAGAGTAAACACATGCTGAGAAAAAACAGAGGGCTTAATTACTCATCCTTGTTTTCACCCCACAGCTACAAGACCTTAACTGAAATGAAAACAATATCAATCTTCCTATACATGCAGCAACACATCTCAGGAAAAGGTAACAGTTCAAGTGTCATAGCAAATATTGTATTGAAACATCAGCTTCAGCTACGGCATATTTTCTCACCCTGTATATTGTGAAACATTCTGAAGGCCATTAGTCATTCAGTGTGTTTCTCTAGAAAAAGAAAGTTTATGACTTTTTTATTTCTGGCTAGCATGAACACAATCATGTTATTCTATTAAAATCAGCAAGGTTCTTTTATATCACGTGTCTTAAGTCCACTGAAATGGTTATCAGAAAATGATGTTTAAAATACAGAAGTGTAGAACTTTTGAACCAATGGGATTTGGTTCATGGCAACTGGCAACTGACAAAATGTCCTGTTACTCATTGTGGGCACCACTGTTAATTGGGACAAAATAAATAAATAAAAAAAAGACAGCTTTTCCTATGATTTTATCATGTCAGCTGTAATGCTAGCTTACATGGAGCAGATGAAGACGAGATAAACGGAGAACCGTTTATTTACAGTATAGTGAAGATCCAAAACTGTGAAACCAAACATAAACTCAAACCTGACATGAAACAAAACATAAACTATGAACTTAACAATAACAATAACATGGAACACGGAACCAGCATAACGTTCTTCGACACGCAACAAAGTAACATGGCGAACATAAGGGCTTAAATACAAGACTATGAGGATCACATGACAAAAACAACCAATGAACAGAGACAACTACTGAAACAAGACTACGACACATGAAACAAAGGAACCAATGAAAACAAGACACATGTACTAAGTAACAAATCAGAACTTGACACATGACAAGGAACCACATGACAAGATCACATGAAGGGAACAGGGAACATGACATGAACAGATGACCCAATAAACATGAACTTCAAAATAAAAGACATGAAAACATTAACTGAGAACATGACAACATGAACAAAACATAAACAGACGCAACATCAGTAGTTACTTTAAGAAATATTTCTACTTGATTTGATCAATAAAAACTACTTTCATTGGTTTATCCCAATATTCTCAAGTTTGTTCAATAATATTAAATCATTTCTTTAACTTGAAGCAGTCCATTTAGATGTTACCACATAATACATACTTTTTAGATGGCAATTTTACAGTGTGTTTAAGTTTATAGAATATGCCTATTAGGACTAAGTAGTACTGGGCGGTATGACGGCACACCTATAAGTATAGTGTGACACTAATAAATTTTGCTATACCATAGTAAATACATGTGTGCTGTTATCAGTGGGCAGTTATTTACATTTAAATGACGAATTTTCATTTTTGGGTGAACTACCCCTTTAATGTTCATAACAATGTGAACCAAACCACTGAAGATCCTGAGAAGCTACAGTAAGTTTAAGATTTATCAGGTTGGATTTATGCCAGGAATTCTTTCCGCCAACCCAAACCAGCCCTGCACACTGTCACCAGCATTTCTCCATGAGAAGACTTGAAAGTGGTGAATGAACGTGTATAGGACAAAAACATATCTCATCCGAGCGGAAAGCTCATGTACACTCATGTTTTCTTTTAAAAATTTGGATGAAAGCCCTCGCTGGACAGTTTAAATTGGTTGTGATCTGGTTTCTCATCCTATTTACATGACAGAGTATGAGTCGGCAACAAATGATGGTCGGCAATATGTGTCTCTGACACACCACACACATGCACACACCTTCTCCCTTGCCAACATATAACAGCCCACAGCATTGTGGGCACAGGTCCATACAGGCATGTACGTTCACACAGACTATGAACATCAACACACATCAATACACACATTCCCAGCGCACTGGAAGATCATTTCAGATCATAAACAAGGTGTGTAGGAAGATCATTAGATGGCTCAAAGTTTCTATTCCCCCCCTCTCTCCCTCACACGCACGCACACGTACATTTATACACCACAAAACTAATTCTGAATGAGAATCTGTGCTATTCTGAGCAACAGAAAATTGTGGTTTTCTCCCTAAGATGACCACATGCTGACAGCAAGATCTGCAGCTCCAATCCTTACTATGAGAACTACAGCATAACTAAGTATAAAACTGACCTGCACTGAAAAATACGTGGTGTTGGATTTACTTTTAAACAATTTTCACTCGGAAATCGCAAGTGAATTTCACAAATAGTTACAAAGAAACGGCATGTAACACATTGGATTAAACATTACATTTTGAAGCAGAGAGACTGAAATAATATTCTCTTGTAAAACGTACTCCATTATCTTAATTTTATTTACAACTTCGAAAAAAGCTCACAGAAGTCTCCTGCTTCACAGACAAGTGTATGTCCAGTTTCAAAGCGAAACCCTGAATCCAATAATAATGTCATTAATATCTCAAAACTGTGAGTTTTGGTTCTGTTTTATTTTAATATAGACAACCAGTAGAGTCTCTGTGTCAATTAAGAATATGATCTGGCCTTATCGTGTAAACACAACAATCTTGACTCGACCGCTATATAAATACTGCCACACAAAGTGTTTACTCAATCGCCACAAACACCTACTCACTGAAATGTAAATCAAGGGTGGGAGATAAACAGACTAGGGGATAAGGATATACCGCCAGCCTAAGCAAAATGTATTTGAGCAAAACATCGTTACAGTTCGCTAATGAGGCAGCGAGAAGCAGAGCAGAGGCCTGATTAGACAGAGGATGAGGGATGATGGGAAGGCAGAGCAGAGGGTTGAGTTCATCACAACACACATTGCTGAACCGCATGGACACACAAATGACAAGATCATAACTCGCAATGCTACTGAATTTTATCCAAGCAAAGAAAGAGTGAAAATCTTTATAGTTTAACCTTCGAATGTATTTTTTATTTATTTTATTTATTACTTTGTAATTATTTTATTTTAATCCAGAATAAAAACACATAAATAGACATGTATTTACTGACTGAGCACTGCAATTTTCTATTTTCCTTCCTTTTCTTTTCTCATGTTAAAGGGTTAGTTCACCCAAAAATGAAAATGTCGTTCCACACCCGTAAGACCTTTGTTCATCTTCAAATACAAATTAAGATATTTTTGATGAAATCCAATGGCTCAGTGAGGCCTCCATTGCCAGCAAGTTAATTAACACTTTCAGATGCCCAGAAAGCTACTAAAAACATATTTAAAACAGTTCATGTGACTACAGTGGTTCAACCTTAATATTATAAAGTGACAAGAATACTTTTTGTGCGCCAAAAAAACAAAATAACGACTTTTCAACAATATCTAGTGATGGCCGATTTTAAAACACTGCTTCAAAGCTTTACAAATCTTTTGTTTCGAATCAGTGGTTCGGATTGCGTATCAAACTGCCAAAGTCACGTGAACTATTGAAATTTTGAAACACTTATGACATAACGAAGCCTCGTTTACTGAGATCATGTGACTTTGGCACTCCGAACCACTGATTCGAATCAAAAGATTCGTAAAGCTTCGAAGCAGTGCTTTGAAATCGGCCATCACTAGATATTGTAAAGTATTCTCGTCACTTTATAATATTAACCCTTTAAAACCGGATGTGTCGTTGGCAACACATCCAACCAAGCTGTATTCATGTTACCGTAGCTCTTGAACCATTTGCGCTATCGTAATAATTCAAATTGCTACAGACAGTAGACAACATGGGATTTTCGGCAATATATGGGTTATTACGGTAATTTCGTGCCTTCCGTCAGCAAATGGCAGCCGCTTTCGGGGAGAGTGGGTGGAAGGAGGATTTGAACGGAGAGATATGGAGCGCGGCAGTTTAGGGAGTTTTGGATCGCATAAATAATAGAAGAAACAAACAAAAACATGGCGAAGGAGTACACAGTCGATTGGGATGATTTTTGATAAGACTTGGGAGGAGGCTAAGTGAGACTCGCATTTCATATTTGGTGTGTGCATCTGTATAATGTGTCCGTGCGGTAAATGTATGCATGCATGTATGCATGCATATGTAGTATATGTATACGTTTATGAAAAAAATTTCTCCTGAATGAAAACTGTGCAACTAAGTGTCACAAAAAGACTATATATGTAATATAGTTGAACTTTCAAGTTTGAAGTGTTAGATTCTTTCGATCATCATTTTTCTCTTTTTTTGTAAATAAAAATCAGAAAATTTATTCTTGTTTTTTTTTTATTTTTGTCTATTTAAATTCTATTTACAAACTCACCATATATATTAATGGTCAATAACTGTAATTTATTGAAAGCCAGTTGTTTTCTGAAAAAAAAATGACACCTTGCACCTGAAGATAGCACATTGTTTGAGAATTTTATAATAAAACAAAAACATAATATGTGAAAACGGGCTATTTTAGCTTTAGGTTCTAAAGGGTTAAGGTTGAACCACTGTAGTCACATGAACTGTTTTAAATATTAATCTTTAGTAGCTTTCTGGGCATCTGAATGTGTTAATTATCTTGCTGGCAATAGAGGCTTCACTGAGCCATCGGATTTCATCAAAAATATCTTAATTTGTTTTCCGAAGATGAACGGGTGTGGAACGACATGTGGGTGAGTAATTAATGACATTATTTTCATTTTTGGGTGAACTAACCCTTTAATACATTTTAAATATTTTATTATTTCTTACTTTTTATTATTATTTTATTTCATATGACCCTTGTATTATTTTTAATCAGTTTTATGTAAAGTACTTTGAATTACCATTGTTATTTATGTGCTAATAAAGCATAACACATCATATTTGATCATTTGTTTAATGCTAATAAACTGATAAATAAGTTTTATATATTTTAAATACAATTTCATTTATTAAATTTGTTAATATTGCATAATATCTCTACTATTATTTTACTTCAGTATTTCATTTTGCATATATTGTATGCTGCAAATGTGTTGGTATACAAATGTTTAGTTTTTGTCAAGCCAGTAAAACACATCAAACTGAACAGAATTGAACTGAAAGAGTAAGAGTGATTACATTTTGATATTTTCTTTGTGGTGTTTTTTCATAATGCTAGGGTATTGTTGGAGATTGCCAGGTTGTTGCCATGCAGCTCCTAAGGCATTTTGATTGGGTTTAAATGTGTTGCTATGTGGTTACTAGGGTGTAATATATTGTAGCTCTAGAGCGTTGCTAGATGGTTTCAAAAAAGTCAAAAAAAGCCAATGATATTCTTCAAAGCAAGCAGTATAGAATTTATCCACCGATTTTATCGTTTACTTTGCATCTATCAGTGTAATACTAAGGCTTATGTGTTTGTTTAAATCCCTGTTACTACATATGACACCTATTAATAATAATAATGCTTACCCTAGAACCATTAATATAAAAAAAGCATGCATGGTCATCATTGAGTGATCATTTACTCAGTATTATTGATGAGGTTAGCGCTCGATGACTCTCAACATTATTACAGACTGATCTCTTTAAACAGGTACAAATGAAGACACTTGAGCTAAAAGAGGGGTGAATCAGTCATACACAACACAGATGAGTCTGTTTTCAATTCGCTCTGAGCTCAGCAGTGCTGCAGAGTCATTTGAATATAGAGGAAGAGAGTGGTTTCGTGGCTTCCTACATTCAATCAGTACACAGAGTGTTTAAATCAAACCCTCACTAATGTGTTTAGTCTGACACTTCCTGAGCACCTTATTTCTCCTCTCTGTTTCATCCTACTTTTCTTTAACACTGGTCTGATCTTCACAGATCTACACAAACACAGGCTTGTATCACGCAGTGTGTGTGGAAGGACATTTAGTCGACATAATAAGCATTACGTGCTCACTCACACACAGTCTCTCTCCATTTCTCACTCACACACACATATATACACTTTCATACATTCATGCGCACAAACACATACATATGCTGCAGACAAAACCCCAGACTATCCAGCCAGCTGAGATGTAATTACACTGCCAATTTGGTCACTTAGCAGTTTAGACTAAGGAGTCATGCCAGTTTTGAGCCCACTACAGTTTCACACATCCGACCATTTCAGATAATCAACACTTTAGAAAATATGCAGTTGCTCATGGTGAATAATGCAAAATAAGCAGTTTGATGAATAATAGAAAACACAATGACTAATCTATATGTGATTCATCTCCAGCTGTCACTTTAATAAAAACCTTGAACAAAGACAGGATAAATATTTTGAAACTGAACGTCGGGGATTTCCTCTAGGTTTAATCCCAGTTTAGACACAAAATCTTTTGAATTCACTGACTTATTTCATGACAAATTACAACGTGACGACTTGTTTTGAAATTAAAAAAAAAGATAAACAGGACGTACATTTTACAACACTTCTCATCCTGTTCAGAGAAGAAAATGAAAAATGATCTGATGATCTCAATGCATTAGCATTTTTTTGTCTAGTGGTATAAACCACAGGCAGCCACTGAGATATTTGAAATATTCATGATCCTTATTCCCCCTCTGGGTTTTCTTTTGAAATGACGGCCATAATGTTTCAATCTTAGTTCCAAAGAGATTTAATTTTAAACAACCTTTTATCTCGAACCGACAGACAGAGAATGTACATCATGTATATGACAAAGTGGTCAGCGTAAAAAGTGTTCTGAACAAGTTCAACTGGATGCATGTTATAAATCTTACTGCTTTCATCTGATTTAGTATCACTGAAAATTTCATGAGAATAACTAGCAGTCAACATCTCAAAGGTCCAGACAGCAAGTTCCCACAGTGATTTCCAAGTTTTTACAACTTTTGCTGGCAGAGATGGACTTGAGTCTGAGACTCTTACTTGAGACACGCTCAAGTCAAAAAAATTGATTGTAAGCTTGACTTAAACTCATGAACAATTGACATGAGCCTTCACTTGGACTTCAAATTAAAAAAAAATTGTGGACATAAAAAGCATTAGGTTTATTGAGTGAGTCTAGTGCAGGGGTGTCCAGTCCTGCTCCTGAAGGGCCACTTTCCTGCAACCCCAATTAAACACACCTGAAGCAGCTAATCAAGGTCTTACTAGGCATACTAGAAACTTCCAGGCAGGTGTGTTGAGGCAAGTTGGAGCTAAACTCTGCAGGACAGTGGCCCTCCAGGACCGACTTTGGACACCCTTGGTCTAGTGAGTCTTTAGAGAAAGAAAAAAAAAGTTCACACTTTATATTAGGTGTCTTTAACTACTATGTACTTCCATCAAAAAAAGTAAAATGTACTTATTGTGTTGATGTTGTATTGCGAATGAACACTTTTGCTGTTACTGTTACTGGGATACGGGTAAGGTTAGGGGCAGGTTTAGTGGTATGGGTAGGTTTAAGAGTAGGTTAAAAGGGAAGGGAAGGGTCAACAGTGTAATTATAGCTGTAATTAGTGAAATTAATTTCAGATGTAATTACATGCAGGTAATTATAATAATATAAGTACAATGTAGAAACATGTACAAAATAAGTGCATTGTATCAATTGATTAATTTAAATGTTAGTACATAGTAGTTCAGTGTTCAGTGTCATTTGTCTTTTTTGTAGATAAATGAACTATTTTTAAAGTGCATGGCAGTAAAGATGTTCTACTGATTTAAGTAAAAAAGTTCACAAACTTTCTTTTAGAGGACTTAAAGCTGCAGTTTGTAAGTTTTGCCTCTTTGTCGCCATCTCTGTTTGAAACCTGCAATTGCAGTTATTTGTGGAATTATCATCTTTACGTGGGTTGTGCATCGGCACAGCTCCTCAGCGCGGATGAATCTAATGTTTGCTGTCAGTCACTGCACCGATGTGGATACTGTACTTCGGAATCACAAATTGTAGCCTTGGAAGTATGACCAAAATAAGAATTTTCACTGGAAAATGTCATCTGAACAAGTAAGTAACATGTCTGCCATAAAAGCATTACAATAAATCGCGCTGCCAACGGTGATTAAATCTAACGATCGCTTACCTCGGATCACGTCAAACCAAGCAAATTATTATTATTGTTATACTTTGTTCTCAAATTGTTAATGGCAACAACAATGACTAAGTGTATTTAGTGTTTATTAGCGTTACCTGTAGATTTCAGTCCGAAGTCTTTTGCGAAGTCACTGATGATTGTCATTCGGAACTTTCTGGATTACAATCTGCTATCAAAATAAGTTTAATTATTGCAGCAGCTGTGAGAAATCTCAGCATCCTGCAGCATCCTCACATGCCATATAGCCTACTAGCTGGTACTCCTTTATGTAAACAGACGTGACGTAATGACGCAAAGACGAACGGCGGCATTTCAAATTTCAACATCATGGTGAGTAAATGATGATAGAATTCTCATTTTGGATGATCATTTTAATTATCAAGAAAATGCCTAGAAATGACAGAATTGACCTATAGAAATATAGTGCTGGTAATATCGCACCTCTTCTCAACAAACCATATAATTCACGTCCATAGCACAAACATGATGGGTTTAAATACTCTGCTAACACCAAACCCTAAAATCTGATTGAAAGGTTGAAAGGAATATTGTCTCTGTACCAAAAGGATGTTGATCCAAGAAGTCTCTGCATATTTCTGTGGAGCAGATTGTTTAAGCTGAGCTAATATAATCAGAGTCCAAGGTGATGCACCTGTTTAAAGGTCTTGCTGACTGTGTCAGACATCAGGCTAAGCATCTGTTATCCTTATGTACTTGGCATGTTAAAGTAAACATTTGCTTATATTATTTGCTTTATTTGTCAGAACCATTCTAACCATGCTAATGTAAAGGCTACAGGCACAGTGTAGCTCCAATGTCTGTCTGATTTCAGGGCATGGGAAGCTGGTCCCTGAAACTGAAATGTTATCAGTTTCCACTACAAGACTAGAGTGAATGAGACAATCAGATAAGCGTCTCTGTAGCTCAGAGAGAAAGCTCGCTCTCTATAAGCCACCTGTGAGATTAAGCCAGTGCTATCTGACACACTCGGCTACATGTGTTTGCACAGAGATGGACAGATATGAACTGCTGGTACGGCGAGAACTGCCGCGTCCAGGGGCCAGTGAAAGAGCACATGCATTAGTCTAAATGACACAGTGAACATACAATGGCAACATGTCTGAATAGATCACAGACCTGACATGCTTTGAATTCATTGCTTTAAGGATTGGTTTATTAATGAATGATTGATTTAAATATGGTCTACTATGATTGATTGAACTTTTTTATAAGATAAGACTCATAGAGTAATAAGTCAAAAAGAGTAATTCCTAAAGTGTGATATGTCTACTAGAGGGCGTATTTGGAAAGATTTTTAATTTTGCTTTGTTAAGGGGGTTAAGAGTTGTTGTTAAGGGTTAGTTCACCCAAAAATGAAAATTCTGCCATTAATTACTCACCCTCACGTCGTTCCACACCCGTAAGACCTTCGTTCATCTTTGGAACACAAATTAGTATATTTCTGATCAAATCCAATGGCTCAGTGAGGCCTCCATTGACAGCAAGATAATTAACACTTTCAGATGCCCAGAAAGCTACTAAAGACATATTTAAAACAGTTCATGTGACTACAGTGGTTCAACCTTAATTTTATGAAGAAAAACAAAATAATGTCTTTATTCAACAATATCTAGTGATGGGCAATTTCAAAACACTGCTTTATGAAGCTTCGAAGCTTTATGAATCTTTTGTTTTGAATCAGTGGTTCAGAGCGTGTATCAAACTGCCAAAGTCACGTGATTTCAGTAAACGAGGCTTCGTTACGTCATAAATGTTTGAAACGTTTCAAAATTTCAATGGTTCACGTGACTTTGGTAGTTTGATACACGCTCCGAACCACTGATTCGAAACAAAAGACTCGTAAAGCTTCGGATTTTATTAAAAATATCTTAATTTGTGTTCTGAAGATGAACGAAGGTCTTACGGGTTTGGAACGACATGGGGGTGAATAATTAATGACAGAATTTTCATTTTTGGGTGAACTAACCCTTTAAATAAAATAGAAAAATTATTAAAATGACTCTAAGTATTTGCAATAATAATAGTGATGCTTGGCGTATAAAACATCAAGCAGACAAACAAATGAATAGAAACACATAAAGCCTATTTTGAGTATAACGTAAGAAAAATCACTTCCATCAGCAACAAAGAAAAGATTCATGTGTGCTGATTTGATGTGTGCTGAACATTATAAGCTTCTCCCTCCAATGCCTGACAATAAACCATCATCTCTACAGACCTCTTTATTCTCTCTTTCTGCTTTAAATCGGGACAGTAGACATCCTGTCATTCTCTCTCAGTGTATCCCTGCAGTAAGATTGCAGGCTGCCCCACTTTTAGGTTGCAAAAACACAAAGATGCACACACACATTCTTGCACAATCACCGGTGGGACTGGATGGCTGGCCTGGTGCCCTGAGAACTGGAGCTTATACTGTGCATCTGCCAATCTGAGCCCAACAAGCTGTTTTGGGGGGAGGCATGTGCATTTAATTTCTGTCTCACAGACCATCAATGTCCTGCAAAAAGGCCAATATAAACCTCAGTCACTAAAGAGTCTTCTGAAAAAGCCTTTGTCACATTGCTCTTGTTAAAAGATCAAGAGTAACTATTCCCAGATTCTCAAAGCAAAAAGAGCAAGAATTTAAAATGAAAAATGATTTGTTTTTGATACAGATGAGTGATTTGTGTTAATTTTCTCTATCTCTTCCTTTTGACTGAAGTAAAAAAAAAAACAAAAAAAACTGATAGGTGCAGTTTAACAGTAGGACGTCAGAAATGAGATAATATTTCATTGTGACTGTGCCAGAGAGATAAAGAGCTCAGCGAGACCTCAGGAGCTGATTAAAGCTGATACAGCTCCAGGACTGATAGCTTCCCTCCAGCTTCTGTGTTGTTAGCCGCTCCTCTGAATGCCATGTGTGCACCATATCCGGCGAGTCAAAATTATGGAATTAGATTGGATATTTAGATTTGCACTAAACTGCCGCTTTTGAGCAGGTTCATGTGTTGTTGTTGTTTTTTTGTTTTTGTTTTTTGAACAAACTAAACACTTTTATGATTTATAACTGAAACATATTTTTATTGTCTTGAATTTTTTTTCATACCCTACATCATTTATTTTTGCTACTTTTCAAATGCGTTTTATGTATGTTTTTTTTTTTTTTTCTTGTCTTTCAATCACTTTCAATCATTAAATAGAATATCCCCTTTAGAAAAATTAATTATTATATATCGTCGCTGTCAGGCGAAAACCTTGTATCTCCATATTTCGTCTTTTTTTCCATAAATCATTATTATTGGTTACCCTTTACGTCTGTCTGTGGGTTTTGCAAATATTTAATCAATGAAAAGTGTTAAAAAGAGCTTGTGACTAAACCTTCTATCTCCATTGGATCCTCAAACTGTCGGTAAAACCTCATAAATCCCGCGTCTATCATTAATGAAGTGCCGCACGGAGTTTGGACCGTCTCTGCTTATTTGGTTAACAAAGAACTAGTTATCTGAATAAATACAGCCTTTTCTTTAATAGGCTAATGTTTTATGTATTTGAGGAGGGGAGAGGAGTGTCTTAGTCTAGCATTTGTCGTCGAGTCATTGCCAATACTGCCTTAAATAGCCTGTGTGTAGCACTTCATCTTTAATAACATGAGATTTTCTCCAAATGACATAAAGACTGAGTGCCCACATAGCTACAGTAGACTTTATAACCCATAAGTTGATGAAAACGTAATACAATGCACTTACTACCTCAGATGCGGCTGTTCTAATGATGGACAAAACACGCATGTCCTAAATTCTCAGAAATTCACTGGTCAAAAACCTTGTAACTCCTTTTGATCTTGGTTTTGGTAAAATGTTAATAAAATAATGACACATGCAAGTGTCTGACCATATATAAAGCCACAATATCAACTTTTAATTATTTAAAAAAATAGTGTTTTTTCCATTTCCTGAAAAGTAGCGTTTTTGGAGATATGAGATTTCCGCCTGACAGCGACAATATTTAAAATCATGATGATCTAAAGTGAGAGTGAAATCAACATAAAACATTTAAACATTTACTGTGTGAAAATGATGTACTGTAAGACATCTGTGCACAAATTATGACTGTCGCTTAGGCATGGCTATTATCGTTAACTAAAATTAAACATTAACAGAAATAAAATAAAATATAAAATATTTTTTCAGCTAGTTGCCAAGGCAACATTTATCATTTTAATTTGAAGTACTAAAATAACTAAAACTAAAACTTAATAAAAACTTTTTAAAAAAATATTAAAAATGACAAAAAACACAACAAAATTACTAAAACTTTAGATTTAGATTTAGATTTTTAGTTTAGATTTTTCTTGTGGAAATCGAGGGCATGGAAGTGAGCCCTGACCACCCTCCCGCCACTGTGAGTTTTTGGTTTCGGGACGGGAGAACTGTTGTCATTTTGAAGAAGTTGAATTTTTTGCCCCATCATCATCAGAAGCTGTCAGTCATGTCCCAATTTCTCTGTTCCCAACCAACCTCCCTCTCCAAAATACCATTGAGACTGTTTTATTTTTTGTTGGTTTTTGTATTACCCTTCAAGCTCCTCTCCAGTCCCCAACCATTTCTGCCACCCAGTCATCGCTGTCTCCCATCAGCCCCTCTGTTCCACCTCAACCTCCTCTCAGTGGCATGGTTACACAGCTGGATTGCTGGGAGTCATCTCCTCCTGAGCTTGGGGAGCCCGTGGCTCTGCCTCCAGCCTCTGTGTGCTCCATTCCACCTCGACCCGACGCCCTGACTCCTACGCCTGCGCTCCTTCCACCCTCGATGTCAGCAGTGACCATTGGGCATTTGGCCTCGCCAGGCTCCCTCAGTGCCTGGGTCGGACATCGCGCCACCTTCGCCACGGCCCTCCACCCCTTTGGCTGCGGCTAGCTCCACCCTCCCTCAGGCTGCACCTCTGCCCTCGGTCGCTCCAGCTCAACCTCTACCCTCCGGATCCTTGCTTCCACCTCGGAAGGTCGTCATTGTGGCTCCGTCACAGTTGCCAAAATCATCAGTGCCCTGTCGCTTCATCAGCTTTCCAGCGACGCGGTGGGCTCCACCTTCTACGTCGCCATCGCCTCCTGTCGTCACCATCATATCATCCGGCTGTCTTCCTCCATGGCTCCTCCCTCCAGTGACGCCGCAGTGGAGCGCAGCCCTGGTTGTGCACTGGGGTGCCATCTACCTGCCCCTACCTTCAAGGCCACCTGTTGGATTCACCACCCTGGACTGTCCTGTTATCCATCCCGGATCTTCGCCCTTCAAAGCCTCAAAGCCTCCTCCAGTCTGCCTGTTCTCACCATCCCTTCGCCCACTCCTGTCCATCCCTTCGCCATCTCCTCATCCGCCTCCAGAGCCCCCACCCTCCTTCCCTCATCTTTTCAGTCTTGGCGCGAGGTTGCGCCATCCAGGAGGTGGCGTACTGTCACAGTTTTCCTTTGTTTGGACTTTGTATTCATTTTGCACCATCTATCTGTCGTAATGGACCATAATGTGATTAGTTATTTAGTTCAGGTGTGTGTCATTAATCATCCTCATTTACCTGTGTATTTAAGTTCCCTTGTTTCAGTTCAGTGTGGTCTGGTCTCATCTATGTTATGGTTGTGTTTGCTTGTCTTCCTCTGTTTGGATTTACCTGTGGATACTATTAAAGACTATCTTGGATCTTCATCTTCTTCGTCGTGTGTGTTAATACAGCCAGACCGTGACACCATGATGTCTGTATGTTCACAACTGTGACATAATAAAGAAGTGCGAGTGTTTCAAGAAATTTCATTTTCCAAATGTTCACAAGGACAAAAGTGCCCATAGCTGAAGAAACACCCAATTATAAATATCATCGCTGTGTTTAACTATTTTCATTTTCAATTTCATGTCAGCACAACAATCAAGTTATTTTCTTTTTTTTCAGTAAATCTCAAATGCCAGTTTTCCTTCACAGGCATCTGTCACTTTAATCATCCAACACATTACACATGTGATGTAGCTCAGCCCGCTGTGGCACCTCAGTCTGCTTTATGGAGACAACTGCCTCGATCATCAGGAAGAAATTAGCCGAGAACTAAGCAACACAATCTTATTGGCTGCCGGGCCCGTCCGCTCCATTTGAGGTCAGCCCAGACATTCCAATGGATAATCTTTTCCATCCCTCCACTCTCTTGTCTTTCTCTCTCGCACACTCTCTCTGTTTTCCTCAAAGAGCAACTAGCACAAGGCTGGCTTTGTGTAGCCTCTTCACTAGCGTTTTCTTACTCAGTCAGTGTGTTTTAAGTGAACCGTATTTAGCTGAAATACATATCTGCCTTCATTCCCAGCTTTCCCTGCACCTTCCAGTAAAGTTATTTTCTATAGCAAGCTAGTAATATGAAGCCTCTGAATTAGGGCCATCACCACATCACAAAGCTTCTGGAGAGTAGCTGAGCTATGTTTGCTTCTGGAGCTTCGCCCACTTTTCCCAGCATCCCATTCTTTGTTCTGCTCGATCTCTCTGAACTTGCAACAAAAGGCTATAATTATGGTGGGCACAAACTAGAGAGAAAGAGCGATATTATAGCATTCTCTCACACTTCAAATATGCCTGCTCGCTAGGAGTTACAGGAACCCGTTTTGATTTATGCCAGCTGTGGAAATGACAGCTGCTGTGAACTTCTGGATGGTCGTTTTGATGCAACCCACATATCTCATGCATTCTGAACCACAATATTTACATAAGTCCTCATGTTAGATGCCTGAGATATGCATCCTCGCCTAAACATACTGCTGAGTGATCGCGCTGAAGACTAGCTATAATGCGCTACATATTAACTGATAACACTTTATAATAAATTTCCATTTGATAACATTAGTTAACTACATGAACTAACAATGAAAAATATACATCTAAAGCATTTATTCATCTTAGATGATGATGACTAATACATTATTAAATGCTTATAATATATACATATTAAACTTTTATAATTTAATGATGATAATAACACAATAATAAATTAATATCTGAGATTTAATGGATCTGAGCTAACATGAACTAACAATGAACTGTGGTATTTTTAGGTAACACTTTATTTTACTGTCCTTGTTACACATTACATGTACTTATATAGTAATAACAGTAAATTATGCATAATTACAAGAAACTAACTGTAAACCGAACTCGGTAGCACTTTATTTTACAGTCCTGTTCTGCATTTGCATATTTAATGTTACAGTACATGTACTTACAGTGTACTTACACTGTACTTACTCAATAAAGTACTGGTAATATAAGGTAACTATGGGTTAAGGCTAGGTTTAGGGGTTGCTTCAGGGTTATAACTAGGTTATAACTAGGTTATAACCCTGAACCAACCCCTAAACCTAACCTTAACCCGTAGTTACCTTATATTACCAGTACTTTCTTGGGTAAGTACAGTGTAAGTACACTGTAAGTACATGTACTGTAAAATTAAACTCCTAACCCAACCCTATAGTAAGTATATGTGGTTAATTAATATTACTCTAATTGTATAATTACACTGTAACAACCTAACATTAACTAATGTTAACAAAGATTAATAAATACTTTAACAAATGTAATGCTCATTGTTAGTTAATATTAGTTAATGCATTAACTAATGTTAACTGATGGGACCTTATTGTAAAGTGTAACCAATTAACTTGAAACTTGAAAAATAAAATCTCTGAAATTGATAATTGACTTTGAATAAGCAACAAGCCTGGGGAAAAACAAACATGTACGCTAGCTGAAAACCAACTGAAAACAAAAAGACCTACAACATGTGAATACCAGGAATAAGACCGGTGAAACATGTCCATTAATGTAGAGGCCAGGGGAGACGCTCACTATATGGGCTTTGTTGTAACATGTTTGAAGCAGAAACTATTTCTCATGAGTGAAACTGTATCTTGAGTTCTGCTAGGGAATGACAGGACAAGACATCCTACACTTGGAATGAAGACTGATTTTGCCCTACAGCGTTGGATCGCTGACATTATGCATGGATGATCCAGCACTGTAGGGCAAAATCAGTTCAACGCAACTGTGCTAACACAAACCAGATGGCTTTCAGCTGAATTAAAATACTGATCTGATGTGTCTATGTGGCAAGCGCAGGTGCTCTGATGTGTTGGTGCATGTGAATGTGTGTTTTATACCTGTAGATATCCTGCGCTGTTGTAGCGGGTACGCACCCGTGAAGCCAGAGCAGCCATTGGGCGAAGTGCCAGCGTCGCCCGGCCAGCTCCGCAAACACGGCGGCGCTACTGAGCAGGAGTTTTTCAGGAGCCCTGTGTGTGTGACACAAGAGAAGTGGGTGAGAGTCACTCACTTCCTATTCAATCAGGTGAGGATTTCAGACCAATATGTGAAAGTACACACTACACTTTACTCAAAACTGTTATGGATGAATCTCACAGTCTTCAAAAATTTATACATAAGCTTGTATGACAGTATAGAGGAAAATGTAATAGTAGCTCAAATGTTGCTCTCAGGACATAACGTAATGGAGTTTATGTAGGTATCAGTCATTGTCTCAATGTGTCTCCTATAAAATTCTTTAAGAGAAATAAATTTAGAAACATAAAACAATAGTTGACATACAATGAAAGTACAGAGCAATGGATGTTGATAGCATAACTCAGATGATTTGGATTTGGAAGAAACTGATGTGAAAATCTGAGCTCAAATTGACTTTTATTTGCAAATCTGAACACAGTTTGTGACATTATTGAGATCTCTTATGAAGCATGTGAGATAATGTCACGTGTGGGTGTAATAAGGTGCACGAAGGAGTAAAGAAACTTTAATGTTAATGTTAAATCCATAAAGAGAACACACATGAGATAGCAGGAGAATAACGTAACCACATTAACAGTGACACTGACATAAACAATACCAGACAAAGAAAGTGAGGAAATATAAATATAAAGCAGGGAGATAATGAGTACAGAAACAGGTGTGTGGGAGCTAATAAACAGCCAGGGAAACTAACTAGGGAACTAAGGAAAATGGGAACAGAGCAAACAGACTGAAAACGAAACTAAAACAGGACATAACAGAGTATAACCGTTACAGATAAATAGGGAAAGATAAATTTTCATTTGCTCTCCATTTAATCTTGTTGTTGTTAAGGAGAACATTTGCATAATAAAGGGATCATATGTGAATTTTTCTGTCTGTATAGTGTCTGTATAGAAGCCTATTTCTGCCTTGGAGAAAAAAAATAAAAAGAAATGGACTATTTTTCATTCATAATTGGAACTTTATGGCCCGGTTTCACAGACAGGGCTTAGCCTAAGCCAGGATTAGACCTTAGTTCAATTAGGATATTTAAGTAACTTTTATAAACGTACACTAGAAAAAACATTGCTGGTGTGCATCTTGAGACAAAACAATGGCACTGACATATTTTAAGATATGTCAGTACAAGTTGCTTTTATTTAAAACAGCTCAAACATGCATTTTAGTCTAGGACTAGCTTAAGCCTTGTCTGTGAAACCAGGGGTATGTCTCATAATTGCAGTTTTATTTCTTTTTTTAAGCTTTATCTCACAATTACTTTATTTTTTACTTTAAAGTGATAGTTCAATCAAAAATCATACTCGTACTCATGTCCCTCATGTCATTACAAATCTACAGTATGCTTTTGTTCATCTTCGAAACACAAATTAAGATATTTTTAATGAAACCTTAAAGATTTCTGTTCCTCCATTTCTCGAGAACCAGTAAGGTTTGTCTTGCGCATCAAGTAAGCATGTTAGAAATATGTTTAATGGCTTGTTTCATAGAAATTACTTTTACTTTGTATTAACTTTTTGAAGTGTCGACTCAAAGTTATGGTGGAATGGAGTTTCGATGGACAGAAATCCCTCAATATTTTCATTTGTATTTCAAAGAAGTTTTATGGGTTTGTAACTAACAACATTGAGGGTGAGTAAATGATGAATTGTGAAAAAAAATTGCGAAAAAATATTTTCATTATTGGGTGAACTTTAATTTTTGGGTGAAAATGGGCTTCCATACTTGTACGTACTTGAAACATCTGTAATTAATGAGTGTCCTTTTCTACATGTTACAAACATTTCAACAATTGTGTAGTGTCAATTATGTAGTGTCATGTAAAACCGGAAGTCATTTTTTATGAGAAAGACCCATGCGAGAGTGTTTGTGACTGAATGTGTGTGGCCCGTGCTACATATCTCTGATTGATATGGCAATAACTTGACCTCCAGATGTTTTATTTGTTCGCTAGTAAAATTACAAGTGCCTCTTTTTCATCTGTCTCTGAATATGAACTTTCAGACCACCCAATAATCTGACTCACTATGACCTTGAGCAACAAAGGACACCTAGTCACACACACACACATACACACACAAACACAGACTAAAGGCAAAATTTGCAGGCTCACTTTATGAGACCCGGGATATTTGCTCCTTTCAAAGCCCTCATTTACGAGACCTTGATGAGAGGCCGTGCCACGCAGAGCAGATTCCTTTTTTCAAGGTTTCCATCTCATCTCTAAGACAATCAAGCTCAAGGTCAAAGATCAAACCTGCAATTCAATTCATCATGAACGTCATAAAAATCTCTCTTTCAAGGGTTCTTGATTAGCTCTTTAGAAAGGGGCTTGAAGGATGGACCACAGTACAGGCAGAAGTTGTTGCCTTGACCATGTGATCATTAGAGAACCTTCAAGTCCTATTTGTAGCCTTGAACGCTGCATTAGAGATGTATAGAGATCAAGGGGTTTCAGTTTAATACCTCCTTATCTTCTTTGTGATTGATTAGAGTGTGTGATTTGACGACAGCCTTTACAATGAGTTCTGGATACTAAGAAGTTATGCTAAAGATTAATGCATGGATTTGACTGTCAGAATTATGAAGATCTGCCGTATATGCTGTTATTCACATTGAGGCAAACAAAAATTAAGGATAAGATGTAGTAATGATGGCCTGAGCCTGTTTTAACAGTAGGTTTTGCTGTGTCATATCCTGTCAGTAAATGGGAACGAGAATAACTGCTTTGGCAATGCAGTTGAAATAGTCAAGATAGTATGCAGGAACAAAAGGTCTGATCCATAACCTTTCATGAGACGCTGCCAGGAGGAGACATGGAGATGTTAGGATGGATGGAGAGAGAAGCAGTCTAAACTAAGAAAGCCTTTTAAAATAGCTGCCGAATTCCAGCCTTCCTCCTTATAGCTGCACACATAAACATAGACACAATCTTTACGAGACAGTCAGGAAAAGCAGACCCATAAGAAAATGGGTCAATGACACATACTAGTGTTCACAAAACAAATGTGCCAACAAATGTATTCATGTTGGCTTTGAAAAGTTGAAATTTAATGACTTTAAAACTGTCATGTGGTGTAACCATCAGGTAAAACCTAATAACATACTTTCCTAACAGCTTGAATACATTTGACTATGCACATCTTAATTATATATACACATATATCATGAGGGTCTGCATTGGTCCTCTCTATGATATAATTTCCTGTTATGTTTTTGCACATATGTTTTTTCATAGATGAGGTGTATTCAAGTCACTGAATGTTTGAATTGCATTTTTAATGTATTTTAAACAAATTAATGGATCATCATGTCATTGACCCAAATTGCAAATGAGATGTCTTTAATATCTTAGTTGTTTCTCCTAGACAACAATGAGATGAAATGGAGAGTAAATGGAGACTTTTGCTGAAGTCTCCTGATTCTCAGATGTGTATCTCCTTCAGAGTTTCAGAAAGAAACTTAGATGCTCAGATTTACGTTTGATATCAAGTCTACAATCAAAAAGAACTCAATCGCTTCTCATCAAATCCTTTCAAGACCAAAGTATCAGCATTCATTTTTATAGATTTATACTCTTGCACTGATCAGTTGATAAATTTTCAACAAAAAAATCTCATTAGACAATTATTTTGATATTATTAATATAGCATTAATTAATGGAGTTTTGTAATAAGTATATTTTCTCTTAGAACAAAAGATGACAGTTTTAAAGTAGTACATGAGTTATGAAGAAAAATATAAAAAAACTAGCTAAAAAAGAAGAGAGAGAGAACATATATGTTCAAGGTCTTGCATTCAATGATAAAGCACACAGAATATATTGGAACTGAAGGATAAGGACATCAAACAAACAACTTCAGCTCACAGTCTCATTGCATCTCTTATGAATTGCAGTGGACTGCTTTTAAGACTCTGATACAGAAAATTAAAATGTAGAACTTATTCTACATGTTTATTATTTATATACATTATATAAGTTTTATACATATTATTTGTTATTTTCAAGAGAAGGTCAAGCTGATGAGTCATGATGTCATGGAGACTAGAGCCTCTGATAAAAATATATAGCCAATTTCACCTTCAAATTGTTATAATTAATTATTATACAAAAATATTATTGCAATTAAAGCATCTCTAGAATGAGAATGGAATCTAATACCACCTGCAATAGATTAGCAAGTAGCAAATCATGGTTCAAGATTGTGATGTCTCTATAGGCTATTGGCTATTAAAATAAGGGACAAGTCCTTCGATATGTGCTTGTCAAGTGATTTCATGGGAAGGATTATGGGAAGTCTGGAAATATTGTTTTTAAACCTTTCCAATTTAGAGTTATTGGTCATAAGAAATTCCCTAAAAACTCAATCACTCAAATCCAATTATCAGAGAGGAAATGGAAAAGAAGGGAGAGAAAGTAAAAGAAGGTGAATGAAAGAAGAGCATTCAGGGAAATGGCAAAAACATCTAACTTATTGAAATCTACTTCAATATTTCATCAGCCCATTTTTTTTCTATTTCCTATGGAAGGAACAGCATGGAGTGTTTATGGCTGTCAGAGTGTCCTGTCCATTAATCTCTCTGTAGATACACCAATCTGCCTCTCAACAGTGGTTTAATAAAAGTATATGGAAAAATACTACGGAGAGGCTTTTAATAATTGACGTCATCAACACAGAACAACACATCCAGTCTCTTAGATTTAAACATCCGACTGCTTGCAATAACAAGCATGCACATGTGTAAACACACACACATGCACACGTTAATGTTAATGTGTTGTTTTTCTAGATGTGATGTGCCGGCTACAGGATGTGCCATCCTCCTGTTTTTTTTTTTTTGTTTTTGTTTTTTTCAGTCTGTCTGCTTCACCAGTGATGTGTAAAATATGTGATCCATATATCCCTGGTGTATGACACATGAGGGCCTGCAAGTTAAGTTCATTTGGAAAGAATGTTGGCTATACCAAGAATAAATTTTAGGAAATATTTGGCTCACTTGCAATCATAATATTAATTATGTAGTGGGGAAGAATTATTTAAGGCAATTTGGAATACTGGAAGCATCCAAAGGATTGAAAGGGAGAGGTTTTGGAAACCACAGTTTGGAAATAATCGGTGGAGTTCCTTAGAAGATGTTATAATTATTTATATGAAATAGAGGTGTATTTTTATATAGATCATCAGAGCAGATCTGACTGGGAGAATGAAGGAAAGTAAGAGTTGAAGCTGTTCAACTCTGCCTGTTCATTCATACCAAATTCAATTGCTCAGAGATTGCCCTTTTAAAGCTCAGAGACTTTAAATTTGCCATGGAATGAAAATTCACCATATCTATTTTGTAAATGCATGTTATAGATCTTAATGTAAATGATTCTTTCATGTATATATTTCTTTTTCTTTCTTTTTTTTTATCAAAATGTCATAACTAAATCTTTTGGTGAAAAGTCAGAATTCTCTCTGTTGACCTGTTCAGGCCTTGTACAATAATTTATTCCACAATGACCACATCTCAAAATTCAATCAACAACCAATGTACAGAACCAAGTCCCTACCCAACATTTTTTTTTTTTTCTTTTTCGATATTTCATTAAACTGGGATGTACGTCACGATACAGAAAAAAGATCTGTCGCTACTTCCTTTTCATCTTGACTTAAATGAAGTTCCAAACATAGGTTCGGGAGGAGCCTAATCATTCAGTTCTGTCAATCATCATTATGAGCGTATAAAAGAAGCAGTCAATTCTTCCGGCATCCCTCTGCCTCCCCATCTCCTCCTCTATTTCTCTCATTCTTCCTATACATAGTACTGTTACATGGGGGGGGGGGGGGGGGGGTTGATCTCAGAGCTCGAGCTGATCCTCAGGAAGCCAAGTTCGTTTACCATTGACTATTAAGACTTACTGGGGAGGAAAACTCGTGAATTGAGTTTTCAGTTTCAATTTTGTCGCAGTTACAATTACCTCTAATCTCCTGTAATATAGTCCTTTATAAACACGGGAGCCCTATTTATGTTATAGCAAATGGCTATTTGACAATTGTTGTGCATTAATTAGCGTGCATTTACGCGTGTTCTCATCTCAGGAGCCGATTAGAGCTGTGTCTCCAGCAGGTAAATAGCCCCTCTTCCAGGCACACACACACACACAGACGCATCGCCCTGACATCCTGTTCCTCGCCTCCTCATTGTTCTCTTATGACTTCCTGCTGTACCAAATCACACACTTACCAATGTAAACAACCCTGAGAGAAAATAACGGCAACGGGGGAAAAAAAGTGTAATAAGAAGACAGTAAACACTTCATGTCCTGTCCTGTAGTTACATCACTCGGAAAGCGTTAACAAGAAAAATACAGCGTAAAGAATGATGGAATATCATATCATTCCATCAACATTATGTCATGATACTGTATCATGTTACAAAACAATTAAATCAGACGTGTCTGATGGCTTGGAAAATCATCTGACCGGATGAGGGCAAAGGGTGAAAGGTTCATTCGTTCCTAAACATTCTTTAAAGTGCAACTCCAGTGCAACTTCACCCCAGAGACATCTAAATCAGTCTGGAAGGAAACATACACGCATAAAGGAGCAGAACGAAATGTATAGCACAATTCAGTCTTATCTTTCGCACCCAAGGAAAAAGAAAAACCTATATGCAATCTACAATGAAGTCATACACAAAACATACTCCAACCATAATATAAGTTGTTATTTAAGAGCAAGGACAAGGAGGACAAAGCGTCACTCATGCTGTATACACAATGAAATAAAAAAGCGATGACATGATTTCATTTGAAAGACGCAATGCTGTAGGGACAACCATGTTGGGAATCACACTCTAAAACAGATTGTACTGAATGCATAATGTAAAAATGTCTTTAATGACCTACTGGAAAAAAGATGGACAGATCGCACGCAGTGCCCTTCAGGATCTGTTTTAATGAGTTTACTTGGGCTGGCTAATTAATTAGGCAAACCAGAAAGTGTTTTGATAATGTGAATTTTGGATGTTCTCAAGGCATCAAAGCTGGAATGAGATCCGTGGATGGTTGTATCAACTGCTTAGACTAGTCTTATACCGATGCGATAAGATTCCAGCGACAAGCGATTTGACTGTCCACACTAGATGCGACACAACCACGGGATGCGACAAAATCAATCAAAAAACCACAGCCAATCAGAAGAGCGTGTGGGCGGGCTCTCTTGGCAAGAGCACAGCAGTCACAATGAAATGGATATGTACATAGTCAAATTCATAATTACACCATTTAAACATTATTTAAAGTAAATACTGAGTGACTGAAACAATCCTTGTCATAGAATACACTTGTTTGTTTACATTGAGTTGACAGTTTGAACGTTCTTGTGCCTACTTATTTATTTTCAAGGTCTGAGGTGAAATAGCCATTGTTGTTTTCATAACAGCTAAAAAAGCTGGGAACACAGAATGATATTGAAACTCACATTAGACACTTTTAACAAAAAATAAAGCACATAAACAGTACCTGATATTATCATTGCCATACTTTGTGTTGCTGTTCCAGCCGCGACGTTGCAGAGAAATAGAAACCGTTTCTAAAATAGAATCATCGCGTGTCGCCGCCGCAGCTGGTTAGGACAAAAACTCCTATTAACATGGAAAAGATACCTTTTATCGCGTGTCGCGGCGCGTCTGGTTAGGACATGGTGTTACTTGCTTACAAGTTATTCATCTAATTTTTTTCTTCAAGACTGGTCATAACTTTTTAAAGTCAGTCACATAAAAAGGTAGATTGGTCTAATTTAAATCAGAAAAGTAAGACTTTTACCCCTTTGTTTAACTGCTAGTTAATCTGACCAGTTCTTAAGACACAGTCTTAACATAGAGACAATGGCCCTGTTTACACCTGGTATTAAGATGCGTTTTGGTCGATCGGATCACAAGTGAATAATGCTAAACACAGGAGTAAAAGTGGTCTAATGTGTTTTGAGCTTGTCCACTTTCGACCACTTCCAGAGGTAGTAAAAAACGCATTAGACCGGATTGCTTTTGTAATGTAGACACTCATGTGGTCAAATGCATTCGACCATCCACAAAAGACCGCCTACTCTCCGCCTACTGACTTAATGTGTAAATATTATGGGAAGTGCGCTAGACAGACGGGATTTAAACTTTGTCAACTGAAGACCCAAGTTTGGTTTGAAGGTGAAAAACGTACCAAGCACAATGTTCTCTTACCATTCCTGATTTTGTCCATTAGGTTGAAAGATCTGAAAAAGTCCATACATTTACCCACCCATAGACCCTCCCCTCGAAGAAATCAGGACAGAAGTGGTCGAAAGTGAACAAAAGAGATTTCAGTTTCAGATTAAAACACCAGGCGTGAACGGGAATGTATCCCCCTTGTCTATTTGTGATCTGATCAAACAAAACACATCTTAATATCAGGTGTAAACAGGGCCTCATTTTACTTGCCCCCGGCATCCACCTACAGTTTTCTTCCAGTGAAAGAGTGTCAGCCTTAGGGAGAACACATAGTACATACAAATAAACATGTACACACACATTGCACGTACATGACAAGGCACGTACAAGGTGTTATATGTCAACACCTTGCTTTACTCAATACTGTCATGCTAATTTAAAAAAATACAACACAAATTTTAAAAATGATCCAGCATTTTTTAACGTGCTTAGTGGAGGAAAAATGCATTGTTTTCCTCTTTTTAAATGGTTATGCAAAAGCCATTGGAACAATCTAGCCACATGAGTCATGACTCAATTAAGTTATCAGAATAACAAAATGGAGCTGGCACGTTTACACAATCAACATTTTGTGCAATTACTAGTGCAGCACAGAAGTGGCTAGAAATAGTACCGCTGACACAAGTTCAGGGCTGTTGTAATGACTCATTCTCCAGTGTTCTTTGACAGTGTATAGTTTAATGAAAACTTATGAAAGCATGTTGCATCAGGGAATGTTAAAAAGAACAAACAAAAAAGTTTTATCCTCTCTTTGGTCCTTTATAAGTGTATAAATCCACACCCCAGCTTCAGAAGGACAAAAATCATCAAAAGGATATTGCATTTATTTCACATAGCACTACCTGTGTAAATGTAACAAATTTAAGAAAGTACTTTAGTCCAAAAACAGTATAGTTACTGTACTCTAAAATACGTATTATTCAGACTGGATCAAACAATGCAACTGAAAAGACTGATTCGTTCATGAATCAGACATCTCTACTTTTCTTACACAAAAGACAGCTAGAGTGAATGTCAATATTTGGTAGCACTATTTTACAGTGTCCTTGTTACACTTTACATGTAACAACCCCTAAACCAAACCTTAATCCTTAATAATATTACTCACTACTTAAAAGTATAATTACACTGTAACAGTGCCATCACATAAAGGCTCAGTGTTGTTATTGTTAACTAAAACTAAAACTATTCATAATAATTTTTAATGAACTTAAGCTAAAAAAAAATAAATTAGAAATATTAAATGAAAAACTTAAACTTAAAAAACAAATGAAAATTTGAAATGTTGCATTGGCAGCTAAATGAAGTAAAACAAGTTTAAGCTGAAGTTCTAAATTACTAAAACTAAAATAAATATAAATGAAAGCTTGTTTAGTTTTTTAGTCAGGATCCTCGTTCAGACTGACAGTCCAAATCCGATTTTTGTGCATATCTAATTGAAATCCGATCAGATTTAGCAAGTGTGAATGGCAAAAAAATCACATGAAATGCGGTGTACGTTTATGTGACTTTCTCATGCTACGTAAAACATAATCATCAGATGTTGTTATAGGAAGCACGCTGAAAGTTGCCGCAGAAACAAGGTTGTGTTGTTGCCAGATGAGCAGAAAATTACAAATATAATGGAGACATGTTTTGAAATCAGTGAAGACGACAGCACAGAATAAAGCCACACATACCAGCCTCCTACGTTTCTGCCACTGCCTCAGAAGACGCAGTATTCCAGCGCGGTGGTTACACTGTATTGCAAACCAGTTGTTGTTGTTGTTTTTGGCGTATACCCACCAACGCAACATCATTGCCATAGAAACCAATGATATATTCCGGAAAACGAAAGAGAGGCATGGGACACACAAATCATATCTGAACAGTTGCAATACACAATGGCTACGTTCACACTGTCAGTCCAAATCCGATTGTTTGTATATCCAATTAGAATCGGCAGCGGCAGAAATGTAGGAGGTTGGTATTTGTGGCTTTATTCCATGCTGCCGGTTTCAAAACATGTCTCCATTATACTGTCGTTTTCTGCTCATCTGGCACTTTGCAACAACACAAACTTGTTTCTGCAGCACCTTTCTGCATGTTTCTTTCAGTATAACAACGTCTGACGTTTACGTTTTACGTGGCGTGAGAAAGCGGTCAGTCTGAAAACGGATTTCCAGAAATGAGATTTGAATAGGATTTCAAACAACATATAAATGTAGCTTGAAACAGATTTGTAAAAACTGCATTTTAATGTGATTTTTGTCTGTTCACACTTGCTATATCTGATCGGATTTCAATCGGATATGCACAAAAAACGGATTTGGACTGACAGTCTGAATGTAGCCAGTGTGGACAGTCAATAATTTCAGATCAGATTCCAATCGGATACACAAAAAATCGAATTTGGACTGACAGTGTTTACGTTGCCTTAGTTCATTAAATATTAAATTGTTATTGTTCATTCTGCATCACGCATCTCTTTATGGATTACACTACACAGCAACCCGTGACAAAAAGTACATTTACGCTTGACGCGCAAGAACAAACCTCATTGGTTCTTGAGGAAGCTCAAACGTGCTGCGTAACACACGAGAATGAACCTCACTGGTTCTCACACGTCAAGCAAATGCTTGAGCTTCCGTTTACCACAATTGATGCGTGAGTTGATGTATATATGTGAATATCAGAAAATTATGGACTAAACTGCTCAATTCATATGGTTTAGTTTTACGATCTCTTTATGAACTTTTTGAAGCGTCAAAGTGGTAATTGTGTAGACTGTCTACAGGGGGACAGAAAGCTCTCAAATTTCATCAAAAAGAACTTAATTAAATGAACGAAAGATGAAAGATGAACGAAAGTCTTATGGGTTTAGAATGACATGAGGGTGAGTAATTAATGACAGAATTTTCATTTTTGGGTGAACTAACCCTATAGGCTTGAAAGCTCTGGTCTTAATTAATTGTAATGTACCTGAAAAGTGCTCAGTATTATTTAAAATTTACACTTTTGTGTTCCATGGAAGAAAATTTTTACGGTTTGAAAGAACCTGGGGGCATTTTTGTGTGAACTGTTAACATTATTATCTTTAACTTTATTTTCAATACAACTATTTAAAAAAAACAGTGATTCATTGCACAGATAAATTCTGATGAAACTGGAAACCAGTGTTTGCTTGTATCCCCCACATGTATATTCTGAGCCTGTGTTATGAAATATATCAAGTTTATAATTAAAACTATAGAGCAAACCTCACATGGAAGCTTTAAACATGAAATCTGTATCTACAGACATGAAGGGAAGGCAAACAAAATGTTCAAAAATGTGTCGCATCAGTACTGAGCTTTAAAAGTGGTTTGAACAGACTTCAACATTCTTTAATGTCAGGAAAAGTGATTTAGCTCATTAGTGATTTAGCCCATTACTGTGACTGTAATAGAGCTGAAGACTCATAGCACAAGTGTGTCTCCTGTCAACAGAGCTCATGCACAGAGCATTAAAGGGAACAGAGACTCGCGCTTGCATGGACAATCCGCATGCACAAAAATACTCCCAACATGCCCAGCAGGAACGATAATGTGTGGGACACCTGAGTCACCATAACTAATCTGCTTTTCAGTCTTTATACCTTTAGTCTCTGGAGAAGTACTTTTGCTTAAATCTAAAAGGACAATTCACCCAAAAATTCTGTCATCAATTGTCATCGACTATTGAAACATTCTTCAGAATATATTAATTTATGTTCCACAAAAGAAAGAAAGTCATAGAGATTTAAAACAACATGCGGGTGAGTAAATGATGAGAGAATTTTCATTTTTGGGTGAAGAGTCCCTTTAAATTAAAACATTCTGCATATGTTAAGCCATCATGATGGTCATCTCTTCTCTAAATTAAGAAGCAAATGAATCAACCAATTAATAAATATCTAAAATAAATAAAACAGAATCACATAGGGGCAATTCTAAATCAAGCCAGTGACTCAGAGGAACTAAACTTCCTTTCAAATTGCCGTCTTCTCCAGGGTGCAAATTGGATCCGTCTGTCCCGTAGGGTGTAAGTGCAGCAAATAACACCTGTCTGAGTATCACATGAACAGTAGTTTGGGGCCCTGTTACTGTTTAATGGAATTTTTTGGTGTGTATAATTTGCTGCTCTCATGGGAGAAGAAATGCAAGATTCATATCTCCATCAGATCTTATCTGAATTACTGACTGTTCTGCATTCGGCCTGTAAAATATCCTTCAAAAGAGCTAGAGCGTGTACAGGACGAGGAGACGAAAAGAGCAGTGAAAGGGGAAAAGGGAGGAAAGGATACCATAATCAGACATGGTAGCTTTTATGGACAGTATTTACAGTCTAGAGGTTTAAGTTATGATATGTTCTGACCTGCACTTTGAAGAATGTGCAGTCTGGAACAAAACACAAAAAAACAGATGAAAGCATTAAAAAACATATAGTCCTCCTGACTTCAAGAATCATGTGCACAAAGATAAGCTCCAAAAAAAAAAAAAGTATTGCTTAACACTTTGAGAGTTGGGGGAAAACATTTTAAACATAGAAATGCACTTTTAACCATTTTATTAACAACATTTTGCAATACAGAATTTTATAAAGCAAAATGCACTACCATTCAAATGTTTGGGATCAGTAAGATTTTTTTTTTAAATGTTTTTGAAAGAAGTCACTTATGCTCACAAAGGCTGCCTTCAGAAATACAGTAAAACAGTAATATCGTGAAATATTATTACAATTTAAACTGTTTTTTTATTTCAATATATTTAAAATGTAATTTTTTCCTGTGATGGAAAAGCTGAATTAAAGGGTTAGTTCACTTCTGAATGAAAATTTCTTGATAATTTACTCACCCCCATGTCATCCAAGATGTTCATGTCTTTCTTTCTTCAGTCGAAAAGAAGGTTTTTGAGGAAAACATTCCAGGATTTTTCTCCATATAGTGGACTTCAGTGGGGTTCACTGGGTGGAAGGTCCAAATTGCAGTTTCAGTGCAGCTTCAAAGGGCTCTACGCGATTCCAGGCGAGGAATAAGGGTCTTGTCTAGCGAAACGATCAGTCATTTAAAATTAAAATATACTTTTTAACCACAAATTGTCTTGCAGTGCTCTGCGATGCGCCACACAATTACGTTGAAAGGTCATGCGTGACGTAGGTGGAAGTACCGCGGTAGAGCGAAAAACTCTAATTTTGTCCTCCAACTTCAAAATCGTCTGATATCGTTGTTTTACCTTTTTTTTTTTTTTTTGTAAAGGGCGTTTGGCTTAATCTTTGCTCATTTGCTTTGTGCAAGACGAGCATTTGTGGTTAAAAAGTATATACATTTTTTTTTTGTTGTTTTTTTAGAAAATGGCCGATCGTTTCGCTAGACAAGGCCCTTATTCCTCGTCTGGGATCACATAGAGCCCTTTGAAGCTGCACTGAATCTGCAATTGGGACCTTCCACCCAATGAACCCCACTGAAGTCCACTATATGGAGAAGAATCCTGGAATGTTTTCCTCAAAAACCTTAATTTCTTTTCGACTGAGGAAAGAAAGACATGAACATCTTGGATGACATGGGGGAGTAAATGATCAGGAAATTTTCATTCAGAAGTGAACTAATCCTTTAAGTGTCATGTGATTCTTCAGAAATTGTTATAATATCCCGATTTTGTGCTCAAGAAACATTTCTTATTATTATCAAAGCTGAAAACGTTACAGCTTAATTTTTTTTGTGGAAACATGGTACTTTTTTTCAAGGTTCTTTGATAAATAGAATGTTCAAAAGAACAGCATTTATATGAAATCTTTTGTAACCATGTAAAAATCTTTTATAATGTCACTACAGTTAAATGCGTCCTTGCTCAATAAAAGTATTAATTTCCTTAGAAAAAAAAAGAGACTGTCTTCAAACTTCTCATTGGTAGTGTATAATAATAGAGACTGAATAATAGAGACTTTAATTTTGGGACTGCGTGAAAGCTTGGCATGTGCCTGCATTTGCAGTTACGCTGCTGCTTTACTTACACACCACTTGTGTGTGTGGCCTTACATACACTATACTCTGGTGCCACAGACAGGGGTTAGTTTGCAAATATCAGTGTCCATCATGTGCAGTGAAGAAGCTGACCTTAAAAGTTTGCACCTGGTAATTAGACAGCTGGACCTCTCATTAACTTGTCTGTCGCAGCATGCAAAAACAAAGATAGACACAGACTTAAACATATTAGATAATTACACTGGCAGTGACCTGCCTCTAGACAATGTGCAGCATTAAATTCAGAGTCTACAGTCCACACACACACACACACACCCTTCACACTCTAAATGACATGGTACTTATGCTGCCATAAAGATGGAAAGTGGGGATGGGAGAGATATTGTACATTCTTTAGATTCTCCAAATCCATTAACTTAAACTGAATTACCATGCATAAGGTCAAGTGTAATCCCATTAACACCGCACCAGAGAAAAAGGGTCTAAAACACTCTCTTAAAGAAGTTGTTAATGCCTGCTATTTTCAATTTTACTGAAATTTGGTGTTGATGAACACCTTCATAAATACACCATTTACAAATACACATACAAACAGTGGAGTCCAAAGGTCTGAGTCCACTACTGACATTTAATTTTATTTTATTTTATCATTTTTATATGAATCAAACCATATAAAAATTCAGTGAAAAAGGGCTTAGAATTTGGTTTATTCTTCTTTTGCTTTAATGACAGCCCCATACGAGCTGCATGAACTACACATATTCAACGTCACACATTCACTTACATTTGATAAGTGACCAAAAAATAGTGCAGAATTGAAAATAATTCATATTCATTCAACTTCATAACGTTTCCTTCAGACTTTTGTGGCCACCTGTACTTTGTATGATAAAGCTAAACTCTATATGCAACCAAACACGGACCACAGTACAAGGTGCAGAGTTGCCTTTATCAAGGAGACATGGATACACTGCATAGAGCAAATGATTAACAGGGGAGCTTTTTGAGCCGATCAAATATACCCCCTCTGACATCACTTTCAAAGCTGAAGAGCTGATGCTTAAATTGCAACAGTTTGTACAACAGTGAAACAAGAGAAGATCTAAAAACACACTCCCCCTCCAATGTGTGTGTATCACCTGACACTTCAGACAAACTTTCTCAAGTGCAGTTTGGCCCTCTGTGTAGTCCTGTCTAGAAACAGCCCGAGCTGCTTTTGATTTGGAGACAGACAGTGGCTGGAGGGTGTCTGAGAGACGCTGTCACTTTAAGCAATTAACTTTCCCTTTAAAGCCTCTCTTATAAAACTGACAGCTGCAGACATTCACAAAGGACCAATCACCTCTTCAGAAACACAAAACTGCTCTGCCGTAAACCAAACTGGTTCTCTTTTATTGGGGTGGTCCGGCATCCCGTATACACCCCCCTCACTACCACAGACGGGCCTTCTTACAATGGGACCCTCTATTTCTTATTAACGCTCATGGACTTGGGACGCTCCAGGGAAAGGTAGTGGCCCCCAGAGACCTATAGAGAGCAAACTTTAAAAATGCCAATAAAGTAGTGCACATTAAGCCCCAAAACTTGCTGTTTACACTGGAATTCCAACATGCAGGAAGAATGTATAAATAGGTGGCTTGGAAAATGAATATTGTTGCAAAACTATTTCAGTGCAAGTTTACACAACAAGCTCTGTACCATCACATGTGTCATGAGTTATTACTTTCTAAATCTCAATGGCTACTGCCCAACTATGATTTTCCTACCAAGCACATGCTTTCTCATTTGAGAGAATCAGACAGATGAATCTGAATGAGGCTGATGTGGCTTAAGAGGAGCTCAGGTAAGAACATAACACTATTACACTCTATCATTCGCAATGATCGCAGCGCATAATTACCAAGCGAACCAAAGAAAAAATAAAGATCTCGATAAATCCGAGAGATCTAGTAAAATCTTCAAATCTCAACGGCCTCAGACCGTACGGCCCTTTGAAGTGGTTGAGATAACTACTGAAGTGTGCTGACATCGATTTGTTGAGCTTTTATGGCAGGCCATTTTAACATTTATTCATTTAAATAGGCTAGTCTTGTGTCTAATTTTATATTACTAATAATTATTTTGATTACTTATCATTAATCAAATAGTACTATATCCAATAGTAGGTTACACTTTACCTTAAATTGCACTTGACAAAATGTGTAATTACACAAATAAATACTGAGTAATATTAATTAACAACATGTACTTACTATAAAATTAGGGTTAGGATTTTGTTTAGGGTTCGTTGCATGTAATTATGCATAATTTACTGTTATTACTATAGTAAATACATGTGTAACATTGTAAAGTGTTACCCAATGCTTTTTCCTTTGCTACTATTCACAACTCCAATAGTGCCAAGAAAAAAATTCTAATGCCATTTTGCCATTGAATTGGTATCTAAATGGTATCTGTGGTTCAGATATCAACTATTCACTTCTGACTAGTAGCCCTATGTGTTTACTAGAACTAATTTATTAGATGATAGAACTTATTTATGAGACACTAGTATTTATCCCATTTGCGACAATAGCATTTATCTCACTAGTTGATTTTTTACTTGTTATATGTGACTACTAGTCAGAATTGCTACTTTATAGTCACTTTATAGTGAGATTAAAATATTGCCAGTAACAACAGGAATGCAATAAATAGGTAGCAGTGTTGATTAAATTAGTAAGAAAACCGGAATTTATAGATATGATAACAATTATTTGAATAGTACATTGCAACTGATGAATTACCAGTAAAACTGGTATAGGAAGGTAATAGCTACCAGAAACAACTGAATTACATAGTCTGAGGTGAGAAGTTGAAATCTGATCACAGATTCCTCTTGAATTATATGGCAAAAAAAAAAAAAAAAAAAAAAAAAAAATCAATTTGCTTCTCACTAGTAACTACAAGCAAAGAAATTAAACGCATAAGAAAAGTACTATAGACATAAAAATAGATACTAGTTAGTTTACAAGAATAATTGTTTAAACGGCTTGCCATGAGGATTTGGAGTAATAAATGTGACAGCGCACAACTGAAGAACGAGCGCGCTTCAATAAACTATTAACATTCACTGACTAAAGTGATCGCGTCTGCACTTCATGAATTATTAGTCACACACCTTAATTGCTCTAGTAACACTGATTATTTTATTAAGACACTGATGATAACAATTACATCATTGATATAAACTAATAATAAAGATATCATCACTTTATTAACTCTAGTAGCTTGCTTGCTTATTCCATTTCATTCCATTACCTGCCTGCGAAAAATGAAGAAATGCTAGCCTATTATTTTAAGGAAAACGGGTTTAATGCACTCATAGACATGTGAATGTAAATATGCAGCATAGTTTCGTTTTGTTCAGCACTTCAGAGCAGAAACTGGTAGATGTCTGTACCTCTTCATGACATTAGCGTTAAGATAATAGAACCCATATTCAAACTCACCTAGAGACAAGAATGGTTTGGTTTCCATATTAGCGCATGCCAGCTATGTTTCTTGTAGATAATGATTTATTTTCCCCAGTGGGCAAGCTATAAGTTCCAGTAGGAAACGCCGTCAGACCGAAGCCAGAGATCCGCTGTCAAAATCCACTTAATATAACTAAAGTATCTACTTCAATCGGCTCCATCCAGTTTGTAACTCCGCGAGAGCGCTCCCTCACTCACTCCCAGTATTCCTTCAGCGATCAAGCACTGCCTCACCAAGGGACCCTACCAAGGGGGACTCTGACCACCAGCACTTTTGCAGCGACAAGACACTTCTACTTTTGACCCCCTTCGGACTATAAGATAATTACTTCTATGGCGATAAAAAAACACATATGTGTATTTAGCAATATTTCTACTTGTATGACTATTGTTTTACATTTTATGTTAACGAAAACAACAACTTTAAATTGATTTATCATTAAAGAGCTCACCCTGCATAAATAAAAACATTTATCTGGAGTATTTTCCTTTTCCTGTTTGGACAGGATGGACAACCTCAGGGTTGTCTATCTATAGAAAAACTAAATGTGTTACTGTGAGTGTCATCACACTGTATTGTATCCTCCAGGGAATTCATCATTAATTAATGTACATGGCACATTAAAGATCAAAACCATCATTAGCATTATGAAACGAGTATTTAAATGAATATGCATAAATATAGATTGAGGGTTTACTCAATGCCAAGGGGAATTAATTATGTGAGGTGGAGATATATTCTAATAGTTTTATCATTTTAATATAAATTTCATGGCATTGTATATTAAAACCTGACATAAATAGCCTATAAAGAGAAATATAAATAAAGGTTGCAAAATGAGAGACAGTAGGCTATCTTATTGCAGTAGAGAGACTATTTTATTTCAGCAAGTTCTGCAAAAAAACGAAATGCATCCACATGTATATAAATGACTTTCTAATGCGTAACCACATAACTTTCTCTTCTTTGTTAAAATCTTTATGTTCACTTCAACAGTAAGTGCATTTTTAATCTGAACAGAGCACCTGGGATCTTTGAAATGTTACTAATACTCATGTAATCTCTTCAAGCAGGTCAATGTCATGAGCTTCCCTTTGTGGAGAAGTGTCAGTGAGCTTACACACTGAGAACAAAATATTGCACTTCATGTAGGTTTTGATAGTTTGGAGTTCTATAGACAGATGTTATTAGCTGTGTCATCTGATGAGATGTTTGTTTAAATAGCTATTTACAGCATTGAATTTTCTGTCCTATTGGTCTGCATTATACTGCACTACTTCAGTGCAAACTTGACACCTCTCCAATAATGCTTGTCTGAGCAAAGAGAATGCTGCCTCAGATCTAATTAAATGGTAAGTTTAGAGGTCGAATAGCTTTTCAAAGCAAATGGCACAGTTCAACTTCTGAGTTCTATACTGCAACTCATAGCTGTAAAAACGGATGAGGAGAGAGTCATAGGTTACAATAACAGCTGGTGAGATTGGGAGAGCATACTCACTTTTCAAACAGTATCTTTCTCTGAGGAGACCAAAGGCTTTCCAAGAAAGACTGCAATTATTCCCTATAGTTCTATAGAGAGAATGTATCCAGCCTAAAAATCCAAATGTGATTCCTTTCAAATATGATGTACCTTTTCCACTGATATCTATATCACCTGTAATATGTAATATAAAATATAAGGATCACTTCAGTTTCAGAATGCAGTTCAAACAAATTCATCTTTTTCTTTTTTTATTTATATCATTTAAATTAAATACTTATTTAAATAATTCACTTGAATTAATCTGCTCTTTTACTCCTAAAGTAAACATGTTCCTTTACTGCAAGAATTTTTTTTTAAATATTACTTTATGCCATATATTTTTTGTTTTAAATTGTGATAGAAAATGTCAACCTGTGTCAGGAGGAAAGCACTGTGTTTTCTTATTCTTGGATGAAAGTAGAACTGAGTGGAGGTCTTATATATGTCTACAAAACAATCTGAAGCATCTATATGCTCCTAATTCAGAACTGTTGTTAGGGAATTTCTTTATATATAGCCATACCATTATATATAGCAATACAAATAATTAGTTTTCGAGCCTCTTTATCACTTGGCTGTTACAGGTTTTGTAATTACTCTGTCAGAATACATCTATACTCTCAGGAACGGTTTTCCAATAGAGATTTACTAACATTGATGGTGCAGCAGGCCAACGAACAGCATAGCTGAAATGAGAACACCACACCCCTCAGAACAGGAGCAACTCCATCAAACTGTGGTATTATCAGGGATTAGTGATAGGAAACCAAAATCCTCGTGCAGTGTGACTTTCTCAAGGAGACAAATTGAGATGTGTCTCACTGACTGATCCCTTAAGGATCAACGCCAAGTGCAGGGGCTCAGTGGCAGGAGTGATTTAGTGCATCTCACTCTCTCTGCTGGTCAGCCACTGTGGAGGAAAGAGAGGGGCAATCAGCCTTGTCATAAATCTCTACACTTCCTCCCACCATCACCAGTTCAAGAGAAATACCCCCCAACCCCCTCGTACACAGCCCATTAAACCTGTTTGCCCCCGGACACACACATACTCACACTTAGATGATCCGCCAAGGTCCAACATAGCAGCAAGTAATCAGTCATTTCATGTCTGTTATATGCATCCATCATGAGAGTTCTGGAAAAAAAAGTGTCATGGAGTAAATATAAAAATGTTTGGACTGGTGAACGTATGGAAGAATTATAGACAAGCCTGCAATTAAAGGAATAGCTCATGGAAACATTCTGTAATTATGTATGTTGTTTCAAACTCATATGCTGTTAGTTTTTCCATGGAATACAAATACATAATATATGTAAGTACGCACTACCATTCAAAAGTTTTAGATTGATTTATATATAATTTACATATATATATATATTTAATTGATGGCGAAGATGATTTTTTTTTAGCAGCCATTACTCCAGTAATTCACTCTGTCATGTGCTGCAAGAAACATTTCTTATTATTATCAGTGTTAAAAACAGTTCTGCTGCTTACTATGGAAAAAAGGATCAGGATTTAGGATTTCAGAATTCTTTAATAAAATAGAAAGTTCAAAAGAACAGCATTTTGTAACATTATAAATGTCTTTACTGTCACTTTTTTTTTTTTTTTATCAATTTAATGCATCCTTGCTGAATAAAAGTACTACTTTCTGGAAAAAATCACAACCCCCAACTTCTGAACTGTATCCTGTACAAAAGTCTTTAGCCACCATTAGATGTTGTTTTAGCAATGGTATAATGACCATATATAATTATTTCTCAGTCTCTTTATTAGAATATAACCAGAAAATACAGAACATTTGTATGCAGTATTAAAAAACAGGAAAAAAAGAAAGAAAAAAATGACTTCTATAGGCTAAAGTGGCAAGTATTTAGTGACCTCCCCTTACACTTGAGCAATAGCAAGAACCTGGCTCTCTTAAACCTAAATGGAATGGAAAAGGACTGGAAGGCCAAGAAAACTTTCAAAATATGAGAAGTTTCTCAGAGTCCAGGAGGTCACACTAAATACTTATTTTTGCTTAAAGAAGCCATTTTGCTCAGATTTTTTTACATTTTGTGAACATATTTCCTGTATTTTCTGTTTGTATCGTAATAAAGACCAAAAAATAAATATGGATGGTCATTAAAACTTTTATTTAAAACTTTAAGACTTTTGCACAGTACTGTATATATATATAAATGTAATATTATTATAACATTATGCATACTACTACTATACAATTTTAATTTAAAGTAATTTAAAATTTTTGGACGAAGTATTCCTTAAAGTTATGGTTGACTACACTATAAAAAAATATTTTCATTATTTGTTATCACAACATTTTTTCTTTTGTCAAATCAACTTAGATAATTAATGTGGTTCAGATAACATAATATTTTGAGCTTCTGTTGATTACACCAATCGCCTTCATTGTATTAACTCAAATTTTTAATTTCAATGAACTCAAAATTTTAAGGCAACCAAGTAACTTACTTTTTTTAAGTTAAACCAATAATTCTTTTTTACAGTGTATCTCTCCATCAGATTATTATCGACTTTTTTTCTTGCTTCTTGAAAATGTTATAAGATTCATGTTTTATGCAAAATGCACATACAAAATTTACAAGGGGTGAGTATTTGCCAGAAGAGCATAACACAAAATGAAATATATAGTACTGAAATACATTGTTCAAAGCACTGAGGCCCAGTTCCGCTGTATGAGCTTCAGTATGAGTCGAAAGATTTACTGCTGTGAATAATTAGTAAGTGAAGTGTGGCTGACTTCTCCATAGCCCTAGATACTTGGCACACTCTCTCCCTGTTTGCATCTCCACCAGTGTATCCAGATGGTCAACTCACTATGAACTCCCTGGGCTAGCTGCACCATGCAGCCTGAATATTATTTATCAATAACTGCCGTCCTATCAGGTGCTGGAACACCAAGAGCACTCAGCGGTTAGGAGACAGTAGGGGGGCAAACATGTAAATACACACACATGCACACACACACACACACACACACACACACACACACACAGACAAGCGTGCATGAGTGTGGACCTACACACACATACACAACCGCAGGCTCTGACACTGACCCAACATCTGCTTTTCATTAGCATCCAGCACACACACGCTCCCTCTCTGTGTCCCGCTCACTCGCTCGCTCTATATACATTCACAACAACAGCCTGCTGTTGCTCAAAGAGCTGTCAACAGTTAGGACTTTCTCAAGACGTAAAAGGCAGAGAGAGCCAGTCGGAGGGAGAGAGACAGAGGGAGAGAGGCAAACAAAAGGGCACCATATGGAGAGGGTGCTTAGAAAACCACCTGGCTCTATGATATGAGTGCCAAGTCTGTAATGTGAATGACCTGTCCTTAAATACTTAAAAGTACAGATGCGACCAGTGGGTGGAAACTTACCTTAAACTCTCCTAACTAAATGTAAAGAGCCTACAAAAATAATAAATATATAAGTGAAGAACACAAGTGGGCAAACAGTGGGCTCTAAAAAGTATTTATGTATTATAAAACAAAATATAAAGTTTGTTAGGTTTAAAATGATAAAACAATAGATTTTCTGTTTAAAATTAAGATAAAATGTATTGTGACACTTCCAATTGTCAAACATTAGTAGATCATGTTCATAGTTAATGTGATGAACAGCACCTGTGTGAACTTGAGGACAACTAACTCTATACGTCCACTAAAAATCATGGGACCAGTTGGTTTAAAGTAATTGCAAAAATAGGTTTGATATTGTATATAGATTAAAGTGAAATTTATTTGCTTCTTAACCCTGTAAAGCCTGACATAAAAAAATCTCTTTTTTAATTGAACAGTTTATTGAGCCTTTAGACAAAATCAATCAATCAATGAATCAATCAAAAACAGTTTGCGTATTTTTTTGTTGTGTATCATATTTGATACATCTGGCTTTAAAAAGGGTTAGTTGACACAAAAATAAAAATTCTGTCATTAATTACTCACCCTCATGTCGTTCCACACCCATAAGACCTTCGTTTATCTTCGGAACACAAATTAAGGTATTTTTGATAAAATCCGATGGCTCAGTGAGGCCTCCATTGCCAGCAAGACAATTAACACTTTCAATGCCCAGATGTGACTACAGTGGTTCAACCTTAATGTTATGAAGCAACGAGAATATTTTTGTGTGCGAATCTTTTGTTTCGAATCAGTGGTACGGAGCACGTATCAAACTGCCAAAGTCATCCCCCAGTGGTGAACCATTGAAATTTCGAAACAATTATGACGTAACGAAGCCTCGTTTACTGAGATCATGTGACGTTGGCAGTTTGATACGCGCTCCGAACCACTGATTCGAAACAAAAGATTCGTAAATCTTAGAAGCTTCATGAAGCGGTGTTTTGAAATCGCCCATCACTAGATATTGTTGAATAAAGTCGTTATTTTGTTTTTTGGCACACAAAAAGTATTCTCGTCGCTTCATAACATTAAGGTTAAACCACTGTAGTCACATGAACTGTTTTAAATACGTCTTTAGTATCTTTCTGGGTATTGAAAGTGTTAATTGTCTTGCTGGCAATGCAGGCCTCACTGAGCCATCGGATTTTATCAAAAATATTTTAATTTGTGTTCCGAAGATGAATGAAGGTCTTACGGGTGTGGAACGACATGAGGGTAATTAATGACAGAATTTTCATTTTTGGGTGAACTAACCCTTTAATGACTCATGTAAGATACAGAAGAATATGTAGCTCACACTCAAGGAGGAAAAACACACCCCAATTTTATTCAGAGGACCAAAATATGTAATTTGGTGCAGTTGCTGATGTGTATGTGGCCAAAAAGTAATATGAAATTCTGATAGCTGTAATGTAAATCAATGAGATCTTTATAACAGTATAGCAGACTACTTACAACACTCTAAATCATTAAAGATTGTACCATGTACAATGACCTGAAGGGGGGATGTTTTTATAAAATAAAAGGCCTTTTATTTGCTAAAAAAAAAAAAAAAGAAGGAATGAACTATCAATCAGAGGGCAGAAGGTATGTTGTAGATTATGAGTAGATTGTAGGTTTTTCAGCAAAGTTTTCAAGCCTATATTAATAATTTTGAGGCCTTAGAATTTTGCTTATCAAACATAATACAGTAGGCTAAGTGTCCACATGTGTCCAAATATGTTTTGGTGCTGCTCTATATACACTAGCCATTTATTGACTTTATATATAATTACAAAGAAACAACAATGTTTACCATCATCTCACATTCATAATTTTAAAACGCTCTCAAGTCAACTGTTGATTTACAGCTGCTTACTGTATGTTGGCCATCACAGTCTCCCCTAGGCGGCCCCTCACACTGAGATTCTGCCATTTTGTAATGGTGTGGTGAGGCCACAGTCAGGCGAACTTCACTAGAGAGTGGGTCAGAGTCAGGTCAACTCACAGGCTCTCTACCATCATCAGGCCAAGAGTCTGGTGTAACCCCTCACCCTCACATGCCCCCTCCAATGAACATGCTCATTAGAGTGAATTGGAGCCATTTGGACCCCAACAGTGGGCTATTGGTGCAGTCTGCTACTTAAGTGATGGCATTACCCCAAGTACAACGAGAAAAACAACTGTATTTTAAACATTAAAAGAGAAGTTCATATGGGATGGGTGTATTTTTGGTTAATAAAACTATTTTTCTCTTTCTGTTATAGACACAAGGCAAACCGTTTCTTCTGAGGGTGAATTGCCGTTATCAACATTTTTTTTTTTTTTTACTTGTTTGGATCAATATTAACTAAACTTGAATGTATGTGAATTGCAATTCATTACATCACATTTAAAATTAGGCATGTGATAGATACTATTGTTTTTATATAATTTGCTCCTTTAAAATTTGTGACGTTTCTGAACTGTTGAAATCTCTCATTTTTCTGTAATACTTAGCTTTAAATCTATTGTATTATACATTGTATTGTGTAAAATACAATGACACTGATACATTTTAAAGTGTCCAAAACTTTTTTGGGACATCTGTATATATTTAAAGAAAAAAAAAAAAAAGGGGGGGGGGGGGGAATCCTCACCTTTGAATAGAGGCCAATCCTGTCATTAACCACAGCACAACTGTCAAATATAGATCCTCTGTCACACTTTTGAAATTTGGGAAGTGCAAAAATGTTCAGTGTCTCTGTACAAATTGAGCTTTGTAACATAGTGATCGTCCTTTATGTGGGAGACAGATGTCATAATACAAGTGTGACTTTCACTGCACAGAGGGTGACACTTCTGCTTCCCTTTTACCCTCCATAAACATCACTGTGCATAGCTTGAGACGTCAAAACAGCTCAGGATAACAAAAAATATGATGTCATGCACTCTGATCATGTCAGGGTTATGTCTGTTTTGGACTCTCTGTTTGTTTTTCATTTTGTCACATGTCCTACTTTGTTCAGTTTTTCCCGCGATTCTCTAGTTGTCATAGTTACAGATTGATTTGAGTTTCAGTTCAGGTGTGTCTTATTAATTATCTTATTAAGTTCCCTTTGTTTGCCATGTGTATTTATGCCCTGTGTTCTCCCTTAGTCTCGGTCAGTTCTCATTTGTTTCTTCAGATTCTTCCTCACCGTGAGAGTTTATATACACCAAGTTACGTAACAGATCACATGACTTTTGTGTCTATCTGACATTTGTGATTCATATGCCTTGGAAAAATGAAACCTGATGAGAAGAATCAGATGTCATAACTCTAACATGATATAGTATGGGCTTCGAAACCATTAGCAAAAACAAATTGCATTGGCTGTAATCTATTTACCAGCACCAGTTACCAATTTGTCAGATCATAAGTAATTTCTGAGTGTGTCAGACTGTGCTAACAGAAATATTCTGGACTCATTACAAGTTTCACTCAGTCGACAGCATTTGTGGCATAATGTTAAAAAAAAAAAAAAAAATTATATTATATTATATACATTTCAATTGTAATGAATTTTCCCTCCTTTAAAAATTTAAATGGCCGATGTTAAAATACTGACTGTTTCATAAGGAGTAAAGAATATTGTGATTTAAGTATAAAAATTGTTTATTAACCTTTTCTGTGTAATTATTTCTGTTTATTTTACATTTTTACAGCTCAATCCACAAGTTAAATGTAAGTGTTTTTATAAAAAATATAAACTTCATATTTCTGCTTTTAAATCCTGCAAAAAATTGCCTCAATAACTTCCATTGTAGTGTCTCTCTGTAACCTTGATTTTCACTTTTGTTGAAAATGAGGGATAAGTCAAAATTATTCATTATGATACAGATGTTTAATTGACCGAAAAAATATTCCTTTAAATCAGTGTGTTATTGGACTCTGTTTCTATCTCTTTCTCCCTTTGTGTTCTCTTGAATTTCTCAACAAATCCAGCCTTCTCAAATGATTCTTACTAAACTAACATTAGGTAGTATTAGAGAGCATACAATTCTGCCTCAAGCAAAAAAAAAAAGGGGGGGGGGGGGAACTGTCTTTTGAAAGTGTCCCTGGTGAAGTGCTGACAAGACATTGTCATTTGATCTTAATTCCACCCTGCCACACAATCCACTAAATTACAATGACACAAGCCATTAGCCAGCGACTACAACCTCCCAATCTCCTCTCCCATTTCTGGCACAGAAAGCCTCAAGGTTTATTTTCACAGATCATGTTACTGACCCAAAGTGGACATCTGAACAGTCTTGATAGTCCTAGAGGACAATCAAAAAGAGGGACTGGAAAACTGGATGCATTATAAATTAGACATGATTGTACGATACAGAGATAAAGATCAAGATATGGAATTATATCAATTTTTATATTCAGATTTTTTTTTTTTTTTTTCCATCTGCACAGCCACAAGCAATTGAAAACAATCAGATCAGATATACAGTACTTACAACTTATAATCCTGACAGGCAGAAAATGATGCAAAAGAAGCTGTTTACTTTAAGCATGTATTCTTGCACTGAGAATTGGCCATCAAGCCCATTCTCTAAGCTGTCTTTTAGTGAAGTCCAAAACAGAGTATTAGTCAGTTTTCTTGTTTGAGCTGAAGCCATATTGTCAAGACCCAGTGTGTGTTCAGCTCTTATGAAATGTCATCGGTCTTATATCATTCTGAACATCACAGAGTGGTTTTCTTTCTCAAAGATGTGTACATTACAGAGACCAGACGTTACCAACAATCCTATTGAGTTCCTCTGTTAATTACTTCCTGTGTCAACAGCCTCAGGCTCAGCTCAAACTAACTAATACAAAACAGAGAGACATCCATGAGCTTTCATCACTTAGGGGAAAAAAAATTAGATTTTAAAATAAAAATATCTTGAATAACTTTTTAATATCTAATCTCTATCTCTTTAAAGGATTAGTTCACTTTCAAATGAAAATTACCTCAAGCTTTACTCACCTTCAAGCCATCCTAAGTGTATATGACTTTCTTGTTTCTGACGAACACAGTCAGAGAAATATTAATAAATATCCTGACCCATCCGAGCTTTAAAATGGCAGTCTGTGTTAACGAACGAGTATGAGCTGAAGAAAGTGTCTCCATCCACATCCTTCCATCATAAACGTATTCCACACGGCTCCGGGGGGTTAATAAAGGCCTTCTGAAGCGAAGCGATGCGTTAAAATATATCCATATTTAACAAGTTATGAAGTAAAATATCTACCTTCCGCCAGACTGCCTTCCGTATTCTTCAAAAAGCTTACGCTGTACGTCCTACGCCTTCCCTATTCAACTTACGGAACTGACGTGATGCCAGCACCATTTTTTCGGATACGGAAGGCAGTCTGGTGGAAGCAAGATATGTTACTTCATAACTTGTTAAATATGGATTTTTTTTTTTTTTTACACAAACGCATCACTTCGCTTCAGAAGGCCTTTATTAACCCTCCGGAGCCGTGTGGAGTATGTTTATGATGGATGGATGTGGATGGAGACACCTAGGATGGCTTGAGGGTGAGTAAAGCTTGGGGTAATTTTCATTTGAAAGTGAACTAATCCTTTAATATCTCATAGTTATCTTTAGTTTTTTTGTTTGTTTTTGTTTTTCTATTTGAATATATTTTAAAATGTAATGTATTCTAATGATAGCAAAGTTGCCATTACTCCAGTTTCATATGATCCTTCAGAAATCATTCTAATATGCTGATTTTGTGATCAACATTTCTTCTATCAGTGTTGGAAACTGTTTTGCTGCTTAGTATTTTTCTGAAAACTGTGATAAATTCTTTTGAGGATTCTTTGGTGGATGGAAAGTTAAAAAACAGCATTTATTGGAAATCTTTTGTAACAATGTAAAAGTCTTTACTGTCACTATTGATCAATTGTATGAATCTTTGCTTAATACATTTATTAATTTCATTTAAAATAAAAAATTACTACCCCAAATGGTAATGTATAAAAAATAAAAGTAAAATTCTCAAAAAAGACGAGATAGAGCAGCCTAAGTTAGAAAAAAGATAAATAAATAAATAAATAAATAAATAAATGTAATTCAAATGAGACTGCTCAGATTAAACTAATCTATAAATGACATCATGAAATAATAATAAATAGCTATACCATTCATTATGCATGTAAGTGTCACACTATTGCCATATACTTTCCAACACACAGTCGGTGCTGGAGCTATAATAGGACTGTGGTCTGCCGGCCCCTCTCAGCCAACAGAATTGCATAATGCTCAGTGAACCTATTATGAACCCTACAGAAATTACCTCAGAGAACAGATGCCTGACTTTGTCATGATCTTTCACGTTAACAGTCTCTATAATGCAACAGAAACTCTACACTGGTGTACTTACAGTTGTGTGGTATTATCCAGCATGATGCCCTGGAGACAATGTGTCGGACATACAGAAACACTTCTTTAACTATTCCCACACTTCTCCAATCCAATAACATCAAACAATCATGTTTTCTATGGCCTCTTAACCATACAACAGAGCACTCATGTAGTAATGACAATGATAAACAGTCTCAGTGTAAACACAGCCTGCTGTTTGGATCTTTGCACACTGAAAAAAATGTAGGCAATCAGTTGACGGCCATGTTGTGCTCTCATGTAAAGCTGAATGCTCCGTTGTTCCACATTCTATAAAACCATATGTAGCAATTAGTGGTTGAGAACACTAAAGCACTGTCAGATCTGTGGTGGACAAGTAGGAGGGGAAGAGTGGAGAAAATTACCCATTATGGTAAAAAAAAAAAAAAAAAATCTGCTCTGACTATGTTTGATTGGGCCAAGCATGATGTACAATGAAACAACTGTTGTGCCCATGTTTCAAAAGACAACTTAATTGTTAACAGCAGTGGTGAGGAAGTGCAACCTTCTTGTGTTTGTTTATTGATAGAAAAATCATACAGCACATGCACAGAAAAGCAAATGCCTCTGCATCATTTGAAAGCTAACCAATACTTGCTCAACATTCAATCACTACAATAATTCCTATTTCGCTTGTGATATAAGGTATAAACCATGGCGTTTATTCTGACAGCCTTGTTTACTGAATGTGCACGAACCATTTTCCAGAAGAATATGGTGTTTTTAAAGTGCTTTAACTGGACCATCAAAAAAGCTGTGTGATTACAAGAATCATTTAAGGGGAAGAAAGAGAGAGTGAGTAAAGGAGAAAAATAATCTTTTAAAACATTACTGTCCTCTTGTCATTTAATGCTTTTGTCCAAATTCAATTAATTTAGTTCATTCAGCACTTTAAATGTTATTCGTGTCTCGTCAATAATGCATGCTGACTTTTTAAATTCAAAAACAAAAGAGTGGAAAATCAATAAGAGAGACAGAATAGGGCATATGGGGAAGGTATGAAATGTCTTTTTTCTAAGTGAAAAATGAGATTCATTAAAAATGAGAGCTCATTATTATATCAGATTTTCCCTCAGACAGGAATGAGAGGAAACAGAGCAAATGATGAGTTTTACCAAAAAAAAAACAAAAAAAAAAACAAAAAAAAACTCCTGCTTTTTCCAGAGAGAAAAAAAACTGTTCATCTCACATGTCTCCTCTAGAGTGTCAGATGAAATCCCAGAAATGTCACTAACTCAATCTGTCATATTTGCCAAGGCACTGAAGTGTGAATTTAAAAGTTTTCAATATGAACTGAATTTCTATACAACTTTTCTCATCAAATCCTTCTCAAACCAAATTATCTGCGCTGTTATCCACATTAACATTATAGCTCTATATCCCTACTGTATGTCTTTTTTTCTTTCTATTATTATTTCCTCTACAGAATTTTACAAGAAACATATTGATACTTTATTTGATAACAAATAAAATTCCTAAGCTATAGTATGACTGAACTGGAAAAAAAAAGAAGAAGAAAAAAAGAGAGATTGAGAAGCAGTTGTTTCTTTCAAATCCTTACTAAATATGTAAAACTGTCAGCTTGTGTCTGGTGTTAGGAAGTATATATGCATGTAAATGTGTTTGATTGATGTTGTGTTGCTGCAGCCTAGTTTGACAGCTATTAGTTACATTTTAGGTCTAGATGGTAATATCCATTATTACACCTTCCTGACATGAGTGGAGAACAAATATGGAGCAATATGGTGGTGATAGGGATAGATGGAGGGAGGTACAAAGCTTCACTGGGGTCATCAGGTGGGTACCCTCTTTTCTTTGGTGTTTCAATGATATATGCCAAAGACACCTCCAGAGGGCTCATCGGCAACATCTGGCGTCCCATGTGCTCCCCCCTCTGCTTTCCCTTATGGAAAGAAAATATATTTCCCTATATATGAATGATCAATATATTACATGATTTAACAGTATATTTGAAAATATTCAGAAATATATATTGCGTAAATATATTACAGTATATTGAATAATACATAAGGGATTGCCGCTTTTCATATATTGAAAAATATGTGATAATATATTTACTAATATATCATAATTTATGTAATTTTATATTCAGTAATATACATAATATAGATTTATATGTGACCAGATATGGTACTGCATGCATAATATATTGCAGATATATTTACTCATGCAGTATAAACACATATATGGTCAAATATATTATGTAACACATTTCTTGTATTTTATAATTATTTACATTTTAAATGTTTCATATTTTCAAGTTAGTTAACAAATGCACATCTGTACTGAAGTTTCTACCAAAGAGACTATCACTGTGCTAGCGTGCACAGCTGTTACTTTTTAAATAAAGTTATTATAGTCTTAATGATGTTCAGCCAATCATCAACCTAACCACAGGCTCTACTCTTCAGCACAATGGTAACCCCAAAAACTTACACATACCAGAAAACCTTTCAAAATAATACAACTTTAAACACCAACAGATCTCCCCCTATATCAATATTGAGCAAAACACATGAAATAGCACTTAATTTTAACATTTACTCTCCTTTAACAGTCAGAAGCAAAGCATGCTGGGAACTAGATGCCTGTTGTAACCACTGATTGTAACTCATTCCATGAATGTGTGTAAATATATGTGTGTACAATACATTCACATTTATATGGGAACATGTATGTGCAATATATGTACACAATAAAGGATAAAACTTTATGAATGTAATGCTATTTTTGTCTTCATTTATAAATATTTTATAGGTATCAATATATAGCCATACACGGTCAATGCATATATTGCAGTATATTGAAAAATATAAGTACTAGTTTCCCATATATGGAAATGTATTATGTAATATATCGCATTATATTTTGCAGTATATTCCCATATATTTTGTTTCGTAAGGGTTTACCCCCACTCTGTGCCTCTGTTGTTACGAGGCCCAAACAATGTCCCTCCTCTTAATCCAGAGCCATTGACTCACCTGTTCAGCAGCACTGGAGAGGGCCTTGACAGCTTGTCTTTGGACTTGGCCTTTGGATATCCAAGTCCTTAAGAATTTTGATGGATGATCAACCTATGAAGCCTCGACAGCCAACTTCGACCGGGCAAACATTTGCTTTCCAGCCACATTGTTCCAGGTCGTTGCTAGCTCAGCATACTTAAGGCTCTTGCGTTCATAGGCCACCTCCACAGCATCCTCCCAGGGCACAGTAAGCTGATATACACAATGCGAAGTGAGGAGGACCAAAGCACAAGGTTTGGTCTAAGATTAGTAGCTACAATTTTGGATGGGAAGCAAAGCCTCTGATTCAGGTCAGCTGAAAGCTTCTAATCGCAATCTCCAGTATCTGGGGTCATCGCTTTGACCTCCCTTGCCCCTTCCACAACAAACTCCTTTACTGGAGCTTTTACTTTACTGTCAAGCTTATCTTGCAGCCAACCAAGATGTGCTTCAGGTTCAGTGTAGTTGAGCAGAGGGGGCACATAGGATCTTCTCCATACCATTGGCAGAGATTAATTGGAGATGGCAGGACATCATAGGGGGCTTGTAGCGAATTTGAGATGCTTCCATGCCCCACAGCTCCTTCCAAGAGAACTTTCACCTCTGAACTCCCTCCCATCTCATCCACTGCCCTTGCTTTGCTTGGGATATAGCCGTTGCACATCTTGTTGCTTGCTTTTGCCGGTGCACGTCCTCAACCACAAGTTTTTGATGCTGAGATAGAGTTTCCTTGTGCCAGGATGGTCTATGCAGGGCTATGCATGGATTGCATGATTCCATCAGTGTCATTTCCAGCCTTACTTTGGACCATTAATACTCCACTTTGGAGCATTTATAGACATTTAAACAAATGAGCTGATCAACCTTTTCAGTTTTTAAACTTTCGAGACTGGGACTTTGTAGATGGTCAGAGGCCACATCAGCCATGGTAGGAGACTAAATTGGAAACACCAGAGCTTTAACATGCCAGGGTGCAAGGACTTGTCAATTCTCTCAAGGCCACTAAGGGTGTCCTGCCTGAGCTGGTCCACTTGTTCTGTGTCCTTGAGAGTCGCATCATACCAGAGTCTTAGGCTTTAGATTGGTTTCTCCATCACCATTGGTATGGGTTCTTCCCCAATGAACAAACAATGATTTGACAATCTTTACTTGGCTTTATTTTCATTCGGGCCCACTCAATGTTCTCCTGCAACTTTTCCAACAGCCACCTGGCACAGGCCTTGTGGTAAGTGTGGTCATATCATCCATGTATGCAGTGGTGGGAGGGAGTCGCAACCCAGGCTTGAACTTTTCTCTTCCTACTACCCACCGAGAGGCCTGGATGATAACTTCCATAGCCATGGTAAAGGTGAGAGGTGAGATGGTGCATCCTGCCATAATACCTATTTCCAGTCGTTGCCATGCTGTGGTATACTCATCATTTATTAGGCATAGTTGTATATCGGGAAAATAGGCTTTTACAAGGGCTGTGAATGCCTCTTGAACCCTGAAGAAGTTGAATGCAGTCCAAAGGTGATTGTGGGGAACTGAACTGAACTGAAGGCATTGGCAAGGTCCAGGAACACGACATGGAGATCTCTTCCATATTTTTTGGCTGTCTGGATTTGCTGCCAAATCATGCTTGTGTGCTCCAAACACCCTGCGAAGTCTGGGATTCCTGCCTTTAGCACAGATGTATTCACGTATTTATTTTTGCTGAGATAAGCTGTCAGCAAGCACTGGCAGCTTATCTCCAAAGAAGACACTGAAGAAGATTTTTCCTTCTACATTAAGAAGGCTGATGTGGTGGAACTGGCTGATGTGGTGTGGCAGATTGGTATGCCTCTTGCCCTCCTCCAAGCTTTTGGTATCTCTCGTTTTTGCCACACCACCTTCATCTGTCTCCACAAAAAACGTAGGACATCTGGTGCACTTTTATAAGACCTGTAGGAGTCTCTGTTGGGCCAAGGAGAGGAGGCAGCTCTTGCTTGATGCACAGTGCTTACCTCTTCATTCCACCTGGGTAGACTATCATCCAGCTGATGCTCTGGGGCACGTAGTGGTGGCATGTCAGGTGGAAGTGTAATCTGCTCGCACCGCCGGCTGCCTGAGTGGGTTATTTTTAGGTGAGCATCTAGATCCTTCCTTGATGTTAAGAGACTGCCACTCTTTTCCTTTGTCAACAGACTCTGTACAAACCTCTTCAGGTAAAGTAAAGAAGTCTGTAAAGAAGTTTGTTCTTGCTTGATCTTTCTTTCTGCGCATTCTTCTCAGGTTCTCAGTTCTCCTCTACACTGATAGTCATTTTTTATTTCATTATTTCAGATTTATTCCCTCCTTCTTAGTGCTGGGTTCAATTCCACCTTAGTCGAGTCCGAGTCTTTTACCAATCGGGTCCAAATCAAGTCTGAGTCCAAAAGGGGCCGAGTCTGACTCACTGTCGAAAAGGTCTGAGTGGAGTCCGAGTCCAACTAAACAATACTGTATTTCATTAGGTCTGTATCTTTAAAAAAAAAAAAAAAAAAAAACCCTTAACAAATTCTAATAAACAATGTCAATTTTAAATATAACAAAAGCAAACCTCTATCTTGCCATTTAGATTTTTGATTTCACATCATCCCATAAGTCATCTTATAATTAGTATCCTGCTCAGAAAACTTAAAGTCATGTAATAAAAGTTATAACCAACTTGATTTTCTGTATTGTGACATTTCTGAGTGAAACAGCTTTTTGAATACTAAAGCTATATGGTGGGACTTGACTTATACACTGATATAAATTTATGAAATCAAAGCAGTTCTATATACAGTAGGTCTACAGAAACAGCCTACTACAGACATTTAATAAAGTAATAAATGTAAAAAACTAAACACTGCATTATCTTCACTGTATGCATTAAATATAAATGATTATTATTAAAGTTACTCAGTCAAGAGCAGTGAACCATTTTCTCTTTTTCTTTTGTTGTTTGATTATCATTACAGTCACAGACAGCAGCAGGTTTAATAGGCTGCTGTCAAAAGATCAAATGCATGGATCCAAAATACTGACACATCCGATTTTCTCCCAACTGTTTACATTCACTTAAGACATAACTGACTGTGTTTGCGTGAATACTCACTGAGATGGGCATTTTGAGATAACTTCGCATGTATTTAAGTGTGTAGAAGCATAATAAGTTGTGAAAGGTAATTTAATTCGACATTCGCGTGCTGACTGATAGGCACTTTCTCAAGTTCGAATTCGAGTAACAACAACGCCTTCTTCTCCTCTGATTCTTTCCTCCACTGTTTCTAAAGCTGCCTTCTATCCTTGACAAGCCAGTCTGTCTCCTGGATTTAATCGGAATGAGTGATATTTTCTCCCTCTTCTCTGGAACTCAATATCGCTCAGCTCCATAAGTGTAGATTATTTTTCCCATACTCTCCAGTTTCTTTACTGTGGTTCCCCTCAAATGTTCTAGGAGTTTCCTGAGACGTGTATTGACTGTTTCCCACTCCTTTTTCTCACAGGCTTTTGCCTCTTGACAAGTGGCTATCGCCCCTGGATCTTAATTTGAGTTGCAGGCTGGGGTAGATTAGCCCTATGGGGTTCGTCCTGCTGTTGAACTTCACTTGACTGACTCAACTTACTTCTGAAGAAGTAGTGGTCGATTCAAGGTCCTTGTCCCTGCATCTTTACAAACTTCTTGCAGACTTTATGCATTTTAAGGCTTGCAGAGGATGTTACCTTAGCACAGCCACAACTACAACACTGGTGCTTAATTCCTAGAGTATATTTTGTTGACTCAGGTTTAGTGCTGATCATCATTCTCATTGTTTGTTCCGTTCCAAGGTCAATTGCCGTGTTGTTTGCTGATGAGTCATCTTCCACCTCCACTCTCGCTGACTCTAGGAGTATTTTCTTCCTTCATCTACTCGTAGCCATGGATGGGTGGGACCCGTACACTAATTGAGCCGAGTTCCTCTTGCCATAGTTTATCTAGCCTATGGTGGTCTTTCCCTCCTGTCAGCTGTCTTTCCAGGCAGTCACCAGGTCTTTCCCTAGTTGGCAGCTGCTCTATTCACAGTTTATTCACTTAGAATCAGCATGAATTTGAATGAAAATTCAAATCTATTTTCTAAATGTCTGTTATATATTCATCCGTGCATATGATTCCATTTTTTTAAAGGCCTTGTAATGTTTAATTAAAATCAAAAATCCTCCAGTGAAAATGACTTCTCTCTGGTGACGTATGCAGGACTTCTCCAATCATTAAGTCTACTTAAACCCCAAGCTAACGTTCATCTGCCTACATTTTTGAGTGCAATGCCCACCGATCTTTCGCTACTTCAGTTTCATCACAACTTTAAAGCAGCTCAGGTCACACATTGTGGTCATAGTGAGAGTAGACACTGAATCAGCAGTATATGAGGTTGTGTGAGGTGGGCTGTGTTGCAGGTTGAGGCGTTAGTCACATAAAAACAAATGACAAGATAAGTGTTCTCCTGCTCCACATTAAAAGCTGTGATATCTCTCAGAACTGTCAATAGTTCATCTATCAGTTGGATTAAACCTAGTCTTGGCTGCTCAATACATTGGTTTGCCTTGTCAGCTTAAAAAAAGGCATTCTGGGAAAAATAAATCAATGAAAATATATACAGTATAAGTCATCATGGGCTTGTCTCCTCTAGGTTGAGGCAAAATTTCACTCAGCCCTAATTTGCCATTAATCTGCAGTGTCTGTTTTCTGCCAGCTCCTGTTGCTGCTGTGTGTGATACAGTTCTGAGATTCATGCTCAATAACAAATTAGGTAAAGCTCAATGCAAAGACTGACAGGATAATTCTTTATTGTGTAAATACTTGGTGTTCATCATAAACTGAGACTGTGATTCTCAAATATTCATACACGGCAACAGCATAGAGACTGGACTCTAGGACGATGGACTGTTGTGACTAAAGGGGTGATATTAGACATTTCTATAGACTTGTATATATACACACACAAATGCAGAAGACCGGAAACAAAAGCTCATGTGAAGAAGTTTTGCATTTAGTTGTGTTTGAAAGTTTGGTGAGCTCTGATGAATTTGCACGAAGATGTGTGACCAACAGAGAATCTAAATGTCACATATTGACCTCTTAGCTGAATTAAAGGGTTAGTTCATCCAAAACTGAAAAACCTGTCATCATGTAATCACCCTCATGTCGTTCCAAACCAATTAGACTTTTGTTCATCTTTGAAACACAATTGAAGATATTTTAAAGAAACCTGAGAGATTTATGTTCCTCCATTGAAAATGCTTAAAATGGTTCATAAAGATATTGTAAAAAAAAATCCATATGAATCAAACAGTTTTAACTAAATCTAAGAGACATGATTGTTTTGTATGTTTTAGCTTCTGTTTACCATATCTGATGAATGTGCATGCTTATATGTGAATAAAAATGACTAAAATTTACATTACTAAAATAAATCTGTTCATCATATAAAGTGATCATGTTTTAGAAGACTGTAGAAGATTAAACAAGTCGATTCATATGGATTTCTTTTACGATCTTTATGAATATTTTGAAGTTGTAGAGGAAAAGACTTTCTTGACAGAAATCTCTTAGATTTCATAAAAAACATAAGTCTTAGGCCAGTAAGAAATCACCTTTCAACAGTGCTGTAAAGTATTTGAGTAAATGTAAATAGTTACTTTACTTAAGTATCTTTGCTGTATCTTTTTGACTACTTAGTTTTACTGAGTATCGAAGATATTAGCAACTTTTACTCTCTACTTGACTATGTTTTTGAATAAGTATATGTACTCTTTACTCCAATACATTTGAGATGAGTAATGCAGTTACTCCTTACATTTTGCATGGCACCTAACTTTTTCTGCAGCAGTTTATTTAAGTTAAAAAAGAAGTGATATTGCCATTTACAGGGCATTGAAGGTACTGTATCTTGTTTGTTTTGCCCTTACTCACCCAAACCTGTCAACAAGGCTACTTTACGTGAATGTGAGTGTATTGACTTGCTTGACTTTTGACTTAATTCCCTAGCTGGCGTCAGGCTGGAGCCGCCTCCGAAGCGTGTACGGTGCTGTTGGTGCCGCAGGATTTCAGACCTCGTTCACTACACGCCCCAATGCATATCGATCAGTGGCCAAGGCCTTGGCATCCGTGAGGGTGATGCGTTGGTTTCTTGGGTCATCACCGATTAGCTTTAGCCAGGTCTTCTTTGGCGCGGCACGATGAGATTTCCAGGTCGGCGGTCGGCGGCGCCAAAGAAGTTGGAACAGCAGTCGGTCGTCACTCATCTGGCAGATGTGTCCAAACCACTGCAGACGTCACTTCTGGATGACCTCTTGCATTGTAGGCTGGTCACTACACTCTTTTCGAATCCATTCATTCCCGAGTCAGTCGCGCTGGGAGATGCCGAGGATTTGTCAGAGGATTTGAAAGACCTCCAGTTCGTTAAGTTCCGACTTAAGAACAGTCCAGGTTTCTGATCCATATAACACGATAGGAATGATCAGAGTTTGGTAGAGTCGTACCTTAGTCGCAGTAGTGATGTTGGCCTTCTTCCACAAACACCACTTCAATGAGGAAAATGCCGCTGTTGCCTTGTCAATTCGGGCTAAGAACTTCAGCGGTCGAGGCAATCTTCTTTTCTTGGACCAGTGATCCTAGATACTTGAAGTCTTGTACTTGTTCAATTTGGGCTCCTTTAAGGTGGACAGATGCTGGTGAGCCATTGGTCGTCATAACTTTGGTCTTATCGATGTTGATTTTCAGTTCGTATGGCTCGGCGAAACAAACAACGTTGTAAAGGGCATTGGTGGCCTCCATATCCGTATCGGCCAGGATGGCACTTTCGTCGGCGAACATAAGATCAGTCACGTAGCCATCAATGCTATACTGGACTCCCTGCTTGTTCCCGAAGACCTTCCTCATGATCGCATCGATCAATGTATTGAACCAAAGTGGGGAGGCGACGTCACCTTGCCGGACACAGGTACGGATGGAAAACTCCTCAGACACTGCACTGAGAACGCGTACACAGCTTGTCAAGCCGACATAGAGGTTCTGGAGAAGGTGGATGACTTTGGGAGAGATGTTCGGTCTTCCAGAGTCTTCCAGAGTCTTCCAGAGTGCCGGCCAGTGCACGCCATCGAACGCCGTTTTGAAGTCAATAAAGACGATGACCATACACTTGGCACAGCGGATTCTCTCCTCCATCAACTGGCGGATAGAGAAGATCTGGTCACAACAGCCTCGGAGAGGACAGAATCCAGCTTGCTCCTCGCGGCTCGTCTGCTCCCGATGTCGCTGTAGCAGTGATTGGATGACCTTCATGCAGACTTTACCGATGATCGACAGTAGACTAATGCCGCGGTAGTTCTTACATTCCCGGCTATCACCTTTCTTGAAGATGGGCACAATCACGGCTTTCTTCCAGGTCATTGGGATTCGTTCCAATTGCCAGATTAGCTTTATGAGGACATGGAGGCAGTCTTGTAAAACCTCTCCACCTGCCTTGATTGCTTCGGCCGCCACATGGTCCAAGCTGGGCGCCTTTTCCGTTCTTCAGTGATTGTATGGTAGCTTGCACCTCATCTGCCGATGGTTCAGCATCAAGCACTGACGCTGTAGGTAGCTTGACACGTCGCAGCTCCACGGCCGGTCCGCGTGGCAGGTCATGGTTAAGGAGTTGCTGAAAGTGCTCCCGCCACCGCTGCAGGCGCTCGTCCGCTGATCTGACATAGGAGCCATCCGACTCCTTAATGTTGTCATTGGTCAATGTGCCGTGGCACATTTCACAATGGTCGTGGCGATTTACATTTCTTCTTCATCAACATCATTTAAGCTCGCTAGAGCTGCAAACTTATTGGTAAGGGCCAGTTGGAATTGGTCCCTGATCACAGGGTCATTGAGCGGCATCCAGTTCGGCTTCACTGATGATGTCACTTTCTTCATTGCCCGTTGAAGTCGAAGCTGCAATTTGAACAGTGACATGTGTATGCAGATTGGTGAAGCATTTTGCATGTTAAATAGGACAAATATATTTAATCATTTATCATTTGCCTTTCATGACTTGATTCTTGCTTTGGCTCATTTGTGGTCTGACATTGACAAATATTGAACAAACTGAAACAAATCCACTCAAAAGCACCAAATGGATTATAGAATCTTACCAAATTCAGTGCAATCAATTGTGAAAGTAGTCATTTCAGTGTCAGAGGCATATGACAGCAGAAGTTAAAGACAGGAGAGAGTTGAGGGTGCTGCCACAGCTTGTGCTTCAGCGCTCATTAGCTCTGTTACTCAGAGGCAGTGCACAGCTTTAGAGTCTGGAAGGAGCATATACTAGACTGCCTTATTTCAGACGCCAGCTCTCAAACCTGTCTTCGCAATCTCTCTGCTAATTTCTGGATGAATCATGAGGAGAGTTAAAAGATGAAACACTTCTTCCTCCACTCTGTGAGAGATGGCTCTCAGTGCCTGTGTTTTCTCAAAGGCTGGATTAAACAAATCAAAACAGAGCCATGAGCCTCCGCGGATCTCTTCCCGTTTATTTTCATAAGAGCTTTCACCATGAGACAGGCCATTGCTCTTTAAACTGTTCTCTGAATCTGTCGCCTCTTCAAAGGACCCATATGAAGAATCACTGTGCATATATTACAAACATGATTTCTAGCAAAGAATGAATCCCAGTAAAATATTGCTCTAGTCAGGCATGTTTCATGGCTCTAATTACGATGAACACAGTGGACTGAGCACCACAACATATCTGCTGTGTCAGAGATTCTGTCAGGTTGAACCTTTATGCCTGTGTCAAGAGACAGTGAAACACTGCCATCTCCTGTAGATCTGAGCTCTCTTTAGACATCATTTAGAGATAAATTTTGACTTCTCAGCCAAGAATTTATATGGATCAGCAATTATACTGTACTGTCATATATGTGTAGGCTATAGCCAGAACTTCTTTTCTGTTTACAGACATGACATAAATCATGACGTAAATACAAACTAGCCAGGCTAGTGAATCAAATTAAGAAAACAACATTTTAATGTATTTGCTCAATTATGGAATGTTTTTTACATTTTTAAACAAAATCATTTGCAGTGCAGTGCTATAGATGTCTTATTTAAATATTCCAAATTAAGACAAAAAGTCTTAATTTGGAATAAGCACTTTCTTGATTGTCAAATGTTAGTGCATCATGTTCAAAGTTATGTAATGAACTAAACCTGTGGTTACACCTGCAGGAACTTGACAGGAACTGACATCATACGTCCACTAAAAATCACATTGAGACCAACTGGTTAAAAGAAATTGCAAAAATGTCTGAGAAAAGGTCAGCATTTCCATTGCCCACTTGTTTTTGAGATTGTGTTTCTAATGCAAAGACATTTTACATTTGGTCATCCGTAAACCATTTCTGAAGACATAGAAAGCTTCTTCAGAGTAAAATAACATACATGTAAAGGGCATGTATCTTCTTATGCTTTAAAATGAATTAAATGGTTACAAATTAAGTTGGTTTGTTGGCCATATAAAAAGTCCATGTGAGGCTTACATTGAGTTTTTTGTTTTGTTTTGTTTTTAAGAAATGATCTAATGATCCAAAGACAACTTTAAATTGAAGATCATATGTGATACGTGATGTGAAGAAGGTTACACAGTAATTTGTTTGGTTTATCCACATACTCCAGGATCTGTGCTCACAGATTTTACAATTATATTTTCAAGGTTCCCTCCTTTATGTTTTGAATCCAAGTGTAGCTGCCGTGATTTTGCCGTGAAGTTCAAAGTTCTAAGTTATTTCGTCGACAGTATGACACTTTGAAGCAACAGAGCAAACGTCAATGAGCACATAGGATTCAGTGTGGTTGTCCGCCAGCGGGTGGCGCTGTTGCACAGATCAGAGTCGCAGCAGTGGATGTTGACTCCCGGCAGCTCCTCCGTGTGGCAGTGTCGGGCTGTGGCACAGCCACTGGTCAGCATGACTCCCAGTGCAACTGCAGCAAAACAAAACAGTGTTTTTGAGAAACCACATGCTGGGTTACGTAGAATCAACTTCAGATGAATTTAATTTGAAGGCATGATTGTAATGCAGCAGGTCGCAATAGAACTATGGAGTTGCTAGTTGTAAAACATGGAGGAGATTCAGCATTTTTGAGCCATGGGTTAATGGGTTAAGAATTTCCTGTGATTTTAGAATGACGTGTTTTGGATTTATGAGTAGAATTAATGTCTGTGGTTAACATTGCATGAAGTGACTTCTGCAACATAAAATACACACATACATGAATTACGAAGTAACTGATAATTTACTAAGACGTTGCTGATATAAGAACTATGCAACTACCACAAGTGAATGCACAGTGTACACAACTGTTTTAAAATTTATTAGTGACTTGTATTAAAAAAACAATGGCTTCAAAATTCATGTTTGATGCATGACTGTGTGTAGTTTATATTACAGAGCAAAACATGAAATTAATGTTAACCACAGACTAATAAGCGAATTAGCTTTCTGGCATGGTGTAAAAATTGAACGTCATGACTGAACAGCTCTGTGACACATTAAAGGAATCAATGGGTCTATCTGTAAGCTCTACTGTAAATGCAATTTTGCTTGTTTTTACAAGCACAGGTGATTACCATTACCATGACACTATTGATTACCACAAAAACAACACCTGCCCAAGTTTTTCAGTTTTTACGCATACGCTAGGGTATGTGTACAGTGTGCATCATGTAAATTTCATCATCAGCATAGTGTGCTGTGCACAAACAAACCAATTTTTCTAACTGATTTTTATGTTTTTGAAATAATTAGTGTCCTCAAGGTGGCATTTTTTTTTTTTTTTTTTTCAATCAAAACATTTGTTGAGAAACAGCACAGACACTGGACAAGTATGATTCAGGAGTTCACATGTACATAGATAGGGTAAAGATTGCATATTTGGCTTGCTGTTCTTTGCTGCTGTGACCTTTTTGAGCTGGAGAAATGATCTGCTGAGATGCCGGATTGGATAAGAATCGACAAATAGTGGGTCAAAGGGTGACGGTTGAATGGGATACACCGCAAAAACTGGGCCGGCCAACGCTGAACAGTTTGGGTCAGGAGGTGAAATGGCCTTTTTTGGCTTTGTATGTCTTGCTTTGTTTAATGGAAAAGTAAATGGTTTCATTGTCTAATACTAGCATATCTGAAGTTGTAAGATGGGCTTTTTGGTTAAAAATAGAGGTGATTGTGAGTTCGGAGGAGCAGAGAAAACCAACGAAAGCTAAAATGAACATTGCTTCGATTGTACGGGCAGTGTTGATGGAGTGGTAGCCTAGGCAGAGAGTGGAGATACATTTGGTGAGTGAGTGAGTAAGGGTTGGGTTCTCTGTATACCTTTTATGAGGAGGGAGGTCTGAGGATTGCTTATTGCGGGAGAGGGTTTGCCGTAAATTAATGATAATAAGGAGGTAGAGGGGTTGGTATTGAATTCGCCTCTGGAGCCAGCAATCTGAATTTCTGAATTCAGAGCAGCCTTCTGTCTGTGTCGTCTTTCTTTGCCTGCTTTCATTATTTTTGCTTTTATTCTCGTGCACTGACTCGCCAGTCAGAGTTCTCTCTCATTGATGGCCCAATGTTGATCGACCATCAGCTTGGTGTGTCAGGGCCTTTAGGAACGGCATTATTGTATGGAACGTGAATGACCTTTGTTAATGCAGTGCACCATTGCTTCATTATCGCAATAGACTAAAATACTGTTGGAGGCATTCTTTCCCCCACAGCAAGGCCGTGACCATGAGGGGGTAAAGCTCAATCAGAGCCGAAGAGGCTGAAGACTGCTGTATGTTTAGGAGCTGGGGGACCACAGAGACGCAAACCAGCGTCCTTGATAAAACTCCCCGAAGCCGATGGAGGGGGCTGCATCAGTGAACAGCTGGATATCATCGGGGAGAGACAAATGGTTGTAGTAAAAGAAAGTGAGACTGTTCCATTGTTATTGGAATGTTATCCACAATTTTAGCTCATCGTGGCATGGATGAGGTAGGGGAGATTTGTTCCTCCAGAGCAAGAACAATGGACTTGAGGGAAAGAAGATGCAAAGTAGAGGGGCGGCCTTGTGGGATTATACGCATACTGAAATTTAGATGGCCGAGCAGGGAGAGGAGTCCGTGTTTAGAACAGATCGGGCTGTCTAGAAGGTTAGACATGATCAAGTCTGGTTTATGTAGTAGTGAGTTATGTAGTAGTGAGTTTATGTTAATGCCTAGAAACTCGATGGATGTGGCTGGACCCGCTGTTTAAATCCCCAGATCTGCGAAAACTTTTTGAACTGTGAGAAGATGGGTGGCTGGAATAGTGTCATGCGGTGAGAAATCGCAGAGCAAGTGGATGTAGGAGGTATGGGATTGCATAATTATTGGACAAAATCCAGCATATTGCTTCAGGCAGCGTGTCGAAACTTTTGGGCATGCTTTTGCAGCCAAAGGTTAAATGAACTGTGAAATAAAATCTATCATGCCAGTGTACCGCGAATAAATACCATGAATCTGGATAGATGAACAATAATTTTAAAAATGCTGAGGTGATGTCTACTTTGACGAGCCACATTCCGATGCTTTTAATCACTGTTATCACTTGGTCGATGAGAGGATTAGAGATTTATTTTGCAGACAGGATGTGGTCGAGTGATCGACTGATCTAGACACTATGCAAGAAATGTTATAGCAGCCCAGGAAAACCCTGTTGTGGAGATCAGTGTCCAAAGCACCCCAGTAAGGAATCTGATTCCATTGGTAAAGACACATCACGCCAGGGTCTGCCCCTGTAGCCGACAGCCACACAGAAATAGTGGGAGGAAAAGGCAATGTCTGAGTGGTTGATGCGGGGTAGACATTGTGGAAGCCAGGGATGGGATTGGATGGTGTGGTAGATCCGTGGTATGGGGCTGAGCATGTAGGGGAGGGAAGTGGAAGCTGGCCACTGTGGGAGCTGGGACCTGTCTTACTGAGGACCTGCTTCGATGGCCTGACGCTGGAGAAAGGCCCGCTCCCCTGCAGGAGGAGAGTGGAGTTACCCCAGAACACGAGCTTGGGGCCCGACGGACCGTACTCACTCGATTGGAAGTTCAGATGGCTTTGGAGGAAGGGTTAACAGACTGCAGAGAAACGTACAGGTTGTATAGTTAAGCTTTATTTTATATGTGTGAGAATTGGATGATCAGAATTTGTCTCAGCAATTTTGCTGTCCATTTCTCAATGGCAGGGATGGCTGGATGGGCCAGAGTAGAAGAAGACGCGGAGGAATATGGCGGGGGCAATGGTGGGCCTCTGCGTCTTGGTGTGCAGGGACCCTTTCGGGTGGCCCGATGCCCTGCAATGATGGCGGGCTTGACGTTGGTGTTAGGCAGAGAAAACTCGTTCCTTGGGCCAGCGGATTGCGGCGGAGATTCCTCAGAGATGAACGATTCTTTGCCGGATGGGAAGAGCTTGATTTGGGACATGATGGACCCTTAGGGCAAGGCCAAATGCTGGAAAACTGTCATGGAATGGAGGTGAGAGACTTCTGTTCATAGGCTTCCTCTTGTACTGATTGGCTGGATTACCTGAATATGCTCCTCCTGTGTTCGGTCACGCAATTAAAAGAAGTATACTTGGAAAAGATTTAAGGTCATAGTATACCTGAGTTTTGATGCAACAGCTTAGTGTATGAAAACAGCTGAATACATAGCCTTTAAAAGTACAGTATACTCCATGTGATAGTGTGTGCGAACACAGGCACTTGTCACGTGCACACTTGAAAAGTTCAAGATACATTACGTGCTATTTATGCAGATAATGAAATGTATATCACGTGCACTGTAACACTAACCTTTATAATTTATTTATGGGCTGAAATGTTGCAGGTATATGTAACAAGCAGAGTATTTATCATTATGTACTTTAAATAACATTTAAAAGAAAAATAATAATGTCAGAAAGATATCAGTTCTGCTGTTGTTCATAATTACCAGTAATGACATTGTACAATGAGGACGTTGTCATGTCACCGGAAATATCATCCGTGTCTTAATGTGTAGCGAGCCTACCAGTGCCTGAATTCATGAGCATGATATACTGATTCACGACCTACAATGTACATGTTAACATGAAACTAGTTCAACAAAAAATTACTTGTCTGAGCATTTTTATATCTACTAGCAATTCCTGCCAAATTCACATAATACAGTCAAGGATACCAAGGGACTGTTTACATAGAAACAAATCTACCCACAGGAGTTATGTCAGTAACGCATAACCATAAGTTAATCCACCTACGGTAGTCTCACTGCTCAAAGACAGCTTCATAGTGAGGAATCAGTATAGGTGTTGCAAGAAAAATACAAGCACACTCTACAAAGACTTCCATTGTAAGAGCATTTTTATCACTAAGCGAGGAGTCATAATTATTGTCAGTCACGATCAACAGTGTTTCACAGAAACTGTTGTTAGAGTCTAACTTATTTTGAAGCCAGAGCATACCTTCAACTAAAAGAAGATCTGGCCATACACTACAGTAAAACAAACGGCATGAGCACTTGCTCAGGGCTGAGTCATGTGACAGGTCTGTGAGGCATGCTGAGCCGTGGAGGGAGGCAGAGCTGGCTCAACTTGTGAAAGTGGATAACTCTGGAGGATTACAGCTGGCCGATGATCCAACACAGAGAGAGAGAGAAATCCCTGATGATCGCTGTCTAAATGCTCTTATCAGCCTTATCAATTTGACTGTGCAGGCCTGTCACCTATCTGGAGGACTGTCTGTATGAGAGTCTGGCTGTGTTCTGTCATTGCCATTTGGGTCATAAATGTGGTCAGGTTTTCAGGTTACAAAGAATTTTGCTCATGCAGTGATATCTGACAGTTGTGCTGGAAGCCTCAAGTATCACTCTTAAAAATAAAGGCTCCAAAATGCGTTTTTCGCAGCAATGCTATAGAATAAGCATTTTCAGTTCCCAAAAGAATTAACCTTTCAGTGAACATTTCTTAAAAAGAACCCTTTTTTCCTTAGTGTGAAGAATATTTTAATGATCTTAGGAATCTTTTTTTCACTATAAAGAACCTTTTGAACTATGGAAGGGTTCTATGGATGCTAAAGGTTCTCATGCCAAATAAAGAACTTTTATTTTAAAGAGTGTAATAATTCAGACAGTCTATGAACTCAATGTATTACATACATTCAAAACCATTGTAGGTTGTAATGGTTGATTAGGAGACAAAGGTGTTGGAAGTACGGGTTAAAGCAGGTTAATTAGATGGGGGGCAGGGAACACTGTGATCACTAACTTCAGTTGGTCTTTTCTGAGGAGCGATCATCCGCCTCTAATGCTCCTTACGCTGCCAAAGTGTGATGACAATTACACGAAGGGAGTCTCACAGGGAGGATTAAGGTGTCGCTGCTGGAGTTCTGTTGCTCAGGATTTTAGAAATCCTCACCATGAATTTAACGAACCAAATTGTCAACAAAAAACGATCATGATGCATTATTCTCCACAGTGATGCTCATGTAGTAACTGCCTCAGCCATAGGAAGCCAGGCAGCCATTTCTGATTGTTGATAAACTAGTGGTTGCTGGTGGGTGGTTGTAGTCAAGGGCGGTATTCTTACCACTTTCTGTCCTGATGCAGAAGCGATGCTTAAAGCCCTTGTGGGAGTGGGAGCAGGTGATGACTTCGGGGCTGGAGCAGCCTACATCCACATACCTCTGGTTATGCACAATGTTACAGGCATAACACTGCAGCCCATCAACTATGAAGCAGAAAGCAGTTTTTATCAGAGCTATGGAGAATACTAATAAACAAGAACAAAAGCAGCCTACTGTATTCCAAAATAAGTCAAATTCACAGTAAATGTACAGCAATATCTTCGTTCACCATCAGTTTCTTAATGATTTCGCCCCCACTGTGGCTTCAGATCAAACAGGGATGAGGTTATAGCGACTGAGATTGAATTTAGCCCTGAGGTTTTAAGTCACTCAGCCATGTGCTTAGAACCCTGCTGTTGATACACATGGGTTTAGCTGCACGGTGCTTCTGGCTACACTATGACAGGTGGTTGTTAGGCTAATGTACTGCTCCTCTTTAATAATGTTATGCGGGAAGGGCAGTACATTACATATTATTAATGAAACACTTCGAAAAAAGTAAATCATTTACATCAACAAGGAAAAGCATTCGCTTGCATGCATTATTGATGCAATTGTGTCCCCCTAATCTTTTGAATGATTTGCAGTGACATGCGATCTGTATCTGACATAGTGCTTTGAGACTATCCAGTAGAAATCTGCATAATGTGTGCAGTTTCTGACAGGTTATTGGCTTTTTCTTGTGTATGGTAATTTATGATTTCTGGTAATGTGATCTCCATGTCCTTTTCAAAAGGCAAAGTTCATCTGGTGGCGGCTCACTTTATATAACCCCCTCAGAGGAATCCGTTCAGACAGAAATGTTGTATTTGCATGTAAGATTAGATCTAAATGAGGCTAGTGAGCTTTAGGAGGCAACACTGCAAGCAAACAAAGATATCTGAATTCATTACTGTCGCATAGCTCAGATACATTTGGCATGAAGAATTATGGTGTATTATAAGTGTTATTAGTGTTAAATACAAAATGTGTTTATTTGATTTTTGTTAAGAGTAATGCAATGAACACAAAAAGAATTTTTCTGAATGTTACATGGAGGTCACCAAGCAAGTTCATTGGTCAAGTGGATTGTTCAAAGAAAAAGGGCATCCAAATATTTGCTATATAACACAAAAGCTTAGTATACACACAATTTGAGCTTAAATGAACAAGTAGAGAAAAATACTGTTCAAAGACTACAAAAACCTGTCTTGTTTTCCAGTACAAAATATCCAAATATCCTGATGACAGGATACATTTACTTAAAAAGCAGAATTTAATGAAATATTGCATGAATTAAGCTTATTTTTCTTACCCAATAGTTTTTTTTTTTCTTGCACAAACCTAACAAAAAATGTAAAATGAATAACAAAACAATCAATAGAGGAAGAACAATAAAGAATAAGTAAAGAAAGAAAAATAAGAATATATATTTATATATTAGTTTTTTGTTTTTTTTGTTTTTTTTCAATGTGACTGACACAAACATACACAAACACCTACCTTGTGACATGAAAAGTGTCAGCCATGCCAACAAATAATACAGTCCATATCCGTGCAGCTGGCGTGTATGGAGAGTCATTGGTGCAGCTGGAGGAAAAGTCACTCAGGCTGGTAGTGAGATGAATCCTCCTGGGAGTAGTGCTCTCTGCCTCTTTCAGCATGAGCCACCACTCTCAAACAAAACACACTCACACAGATACTCCAAAGGAAAAGGGGAGGGGCGTGATATCAAAAAGGAAAAAAGAATCAATAATGAGCCATTAAGAATAGACTACATATGTTTCATCAAAATAAAGTGCAGTCATTTGTCCCTCCTTTCTCCCATCTTTCTTAAACCCTAGAGAGAGAATCTTCAGTCCCTGCCAGAAGCACACAGTCTGCCTGAGACCCTCTGCTGGATCAGTGGTAATTTGCTCATTGATAATCCTAAAGCCCTAGATAAACACTTTCACGCCCAGTTTCTCACTGTGACAGAAGAGTCAGTCTCGATGCTCTTATGTGTGTGGTATTAGTGTGTCTGAGTCCTCAGGCCATACTCCGTTTAATGAAAATTTGAGAAGCAAATCCTCACTCGGGAAGTGATGGTTAATGAAGGAGTGGGTGGGTTTTGAAACAAACACAGACACAAATCAAAAGCGCTTGCTGTGCTTTGAAGGGTCCAATCAGTTTCAGAAGTGATTAGATGGTGACCTGAAACACTTTCATATACTGTATACAGTCATTAACGTTAGATCTCTCTCTCTTCTTCTGCTACTCTTCCTATCTAGTTCTTTTAATAGAGTTTCTCTTCATGACACTGTCATGCTCAAAGGAGTAGAGGTGTCTGGCATGTGTAGCGGGTCTAATTAAGGAAGTGGTAAGGATGACATAAATATTCATATGAATTAACACATTACAGTTAAAGGAGGTATATGCACATTTTATCCATTTACTCGTTTTCCAAACCACAATCACATAGTAAAACTAGATTTTTACATGTTCTAAAGAAAACGTGACTGTTATTTGCCTGTGTGAAACTCCCTGCCACAGTTCTAGGCTGGTTGCCAGTGTGTTGCTGTATGGTTGCTAGGGTATCTTAGGTGGTTTTCAGGGCATTACAAGGTAATTGCTAGGGTGTTCTGAATGGTTGCTACAGTAGGTGGTTAATTACTGGCCCAACCCAAGAAGCCGCAGCCCAAACTCTTTCTTGTCTCTGCAGTACATATGGCCCAAATGTTAAAATCTATACTTTTAAAAGATAAAGTAAACCTCTCCTCAACAATGCATTGTATGTCATAACATTTCTGATTTCTTAATTTCCAGGCTTAAATTAGATTGTGAATCTCAAATTTTCAGTGTGTTCTCAGACAATTGACCCTTCGCCGGGAGTTTGATTGACAGGCGATCTAACCAATCATAACGCCGAATCCGCCGTTATGTCCGACAAAGCAGTCAGGAGTTAGAAGATTAACGTGGACTTGAACTTGAAAATGGTGTGTACTGACGTCTTTCTGCGATTGAAACAACATTCCTTCTGATGTTCATTTATGTTTATTTGATGCTATAAATTAACTAGTAAGATGATCGGTTTACGAGCCGCTGATCTGAGGAGCTACAGCGATCTGTCAGGACACATTAAAGAGCCACAAAACAGTATTTATTGTTTAAATTTCTTTAAAAACTACAAAATATGAAATTTGAGACTTTGTTTCATATCAAAAGTAACCTGCTCTGTCTTGTCTGTTGACGTGTTGTCAGTGTCCTCTTTGCTCCCCATGTATTTTTCACTGCATGAGAACATGATGTGTGGCGTGAGAGCGGCATGGCTTGTCGGACATAGCAACAGTAACTAAAGGGGGCGGGTCTTTGCGAACGGTCAATTGGACCCTGCTGTAAATATGTTGCTTAAAATGGAAATAGTCTTTTATAGAGTTGTTTTTTATGTTAATTATATGGCAACAGCTAAGTGCAAATAGCAACAAAAAGTATTTTGTCACTGCAACTCAATTTCTGCACACTAACGAATGCTTTCATCATAACTAACAGTGCAAACACGATGTAAATAAGAGATTCGTTGAATATAATGGGAGTTTTGGCGAGAGTCCAGAACACAGTCACTGATAAACTCTGTTTGTGTCATGGAGTCAGCAACACCATCGACCCAGACATCAGCACCAGATCCGCCCACTCGCTCACAATCCCCAGAATACTGATCATCTGCACCTGTTCACCATCATCAGTGCTCCCTTTATAAACCACCGCTCCCTTCACCTCAGTGTCTGGTTTCATCACTCGACAAACAGACTCACCCGTACTCGCCTGAGCACTTACATGTGGTTCCTGATCCTGATCCTCATCTTCAGTCTCGTCTTCCTCGTCATCCTGGTTCCCATCCGTCTGTCTGCTTCATCTCCACATCACCTGCACCAGAAAAGTCTATATTACCATTCAGCTAAGTTCAAGCCGAACTATCCATCGTTCAAGATCCTTACCTGTTGTGTTCTAGCTCTGTCCATTACCTGCAATAAAGAACTGTTTTACGTTACTCACCTCGTCTGTCCTCTTCTGTTTGTGACAGTTTGATTGACAGCGTTCTTTGGTCGCTTTCTATATGTAATTTAATCACAGTCTAAATAACAGATTATTTTCATCTTACTAGAAACAATGTGAACTGGTTTGAGTCACATAGACAAAGAACATCTGACTGTACATGAATAATTACATATCAGAAATCACTGGTCACAGATCAGGCATTATAATTAACACAACTACTTACATGTTGTCGCATTACTGTCGAGTCCACATCGTAAAAGTCTGTTTGCAAAGCCTGCGCCGAAATTGTAACTGACCAAAGAATCCACAGTGAAATGTACTGAATACAAATAAAATAACGCTCAACTGAGACATTCACATTGTTGAAAATAAATAGCCATATTCCTAGCATTAGGATCCTTTGAAAGGTCATGTTATTTTTAGTCCTGTATCCTGATCCTTTTCTCTCCTCGTCATCTCACTAACACGCCAGTGGGTGGGGCTAATGTTGCAATGAAGAAGTAGGCATTGATGTTCTTCTGCAGAGGTAGTCTTTCGCCTATCTAGGCGCATTCCACAACGAGTCGTTATCTGGGCTTGGTTACAATGAAAGCTGTTTTTGGACTAAAAAGGAAGTTTTCAGTTCTGAAACTTCTCTGAAACAGGATATTCTTATGGTTTTATGACCTCTTGTCAAAAGCTCAAGGAAAATTTGATTTCTCAGTTCATGACCCCTTTAATGCTATTTGCACAGTGTAAATAGTTGTTAGATGCTATTTATACTTTGTTCTGTCAGGACCACTATCGTCAAATATAATTGATAATGCATAGAGTTTGAATTGGCGGTATGGTTCTGGGCAAGAACTCCCTGCGCATCCCTGCAGCCTAGCATGGATAAGAGCAGGGAGAGCAGCAATACCCCCCCTGGGTAAACAGAACAGAACCAACATATGCAGATATCATTAATGTCAATAATTTAACGTACACATATTTCAAGAATTAGTCTGATTCAGGGGAATCATAAGGCCAAATCCTGACTGACGAGAGGAGGAGCTGGGGATGGAGGAGGGTAATTAGCTCCTGAGAAATGCGATAGCTGCTGATAATACTGAGGAGCTTATATATGGATGCTGTGATAGGTGTTGTATTCCTATAGGTTGATGCGGGTCACCTGGGAGTCAGCTGATGCGAGCATGACTGACGTGACCTGCCAGAACTGATGCTAACGCTAGATTGTATTGTATATTATATAACAGTATGCAATAATAACAACATATTCAGTGTATATGATTATATTAAAATCATAAATGGATGCTGCTTTATTGGAACATTATTGTCCCTGTCCCTAAAGCCCTTCCTTATATCTACCATGACCCTAGTTAAACACTTTATTCCCACTATTAAATATCCGTTAGGCGCTTTATTTCCACTTTTTGAATATTTTCTTAATTTTTATTATAATTACGCCTCTCAAAGCTGATATGCGATGGGAAAAGGGAGAAGAATGATTTTGGAAAAACGCAGATTCGAACTCGGGTTGGTCGTGTCAAAATCTAGCACCATCCGCCTGTTATCAGCAGGATTACTTTCCTGCCTGCAGCACAAGGATGAAGTGTAAAGAAAGAGTGGTGTTTGCCCATGCAAATGGTGTTCTGATTGGTTTCTGTTTTGTTTTTGTTTTTTCTTTTGCCAGTTTTACTGTCCGCCAGTCAAAAACCATTAATTCAATTACTTGTAAAAGTTAAAGTAAACCTCTCCTTAACAAGCCAAACAATTTGATCTATCATTCCTGCACGTAGCACAAGCAGTGTTGAATGAGTTACCATCATTGTCACAAATCTGATAATTTGTGATCCAGAAAATTTCATAAATTTTCAATGTATAGTGCATAGAATAGAAATATTCTTTTATAGGGTTTTCATGTTAATTATATTCTTAAATTATTTAAAAACAAAAATGAAAAATAAACCATATTTCAAAGGAAAAACTAAAACTTTAGTAAGATCTTAGTGAAGCGCATTTGTAAGAAAATACTATTTCCTTCTTGCAGCACAAAGATGAAGCATAAAGAAAGCGTGAGTGGAGACTGAAAAGGTCTACGTCTTCACTCCTACTCAGTTTGGCATGATCCAGAAGTGCAGAGATTAACCCTGCAGATGAGGAACAGCTTCCCAAGTAGCTTCTGGCTTAGCTCTGGGTTAGTACACATAATTGCTCATAATAGCTCTGCATGAGTCTGTTGTTATTTAGGACAGCAAAGGAGTGAGTGACAAGCGTGTGGTGCAGGATTCTGAATCCTTCATGCTGTGCAGGCACAAAGACAAAGACAGCTGAGGCATCAGTCCAGCAATATTACAAAAATCATGAGAACACAAAAGCATGAAATTTTCATCTCGCTCCGACGATCCAAAAGACAAGCCTTCTGCTATACCTCATGTCTTTCAGGAGGTGATGAGAGATTCACTGTTTACTACTTGCGGCTATTCATCAGGTGTGTGATGAGCTCATACTGACGTTAAGCAATAATCCCCTTTAGAAATGTGCCTGCATGAGAAGAATATATGGTTTCCAAAGACTATCCGATTACTGTAATTTCATTTAAGCTTGATGGTCTCACATTAGGCAGTGGCAGGAATTCAACTGAGCTTATGCATTATTTGTTCTCAAATCAGGCGGCATTGCTGGCATGAAGGTTTCATTTCTTTGCTTATTCAGAACTTGACTATAAATAAAAAAAATATCATTAATCAAACATTTTAGCATTTTTCATCTTTCTAAAGATGAATAGCACCAAAGTCCCTTTAAGACAAGTCATTTCACTCGGCGGCCATCTTTGAAACGCCTCTCGGGCATCCAAGTGCAGCTCCTATCTCTTTGAATGGGGAAACATCAAATTCTCCAAAACTGTTTGCCAAGCTTTCGATTAAATTTCATATTTGAAATCACCAATGAAATCTGACAACTGTCTCATACATTTTGTTTCTAAATGCTCGATTCATGACAAAAAAAAACTTTATTTTCCAGGCTGGATCAAATTAATGCGCAGGCGCAGTCCTAAATGCGCGTCTCTTGTGTCTCATTTCGGAGGCGCGCGTCTGATTGTTTCTATAGGAACCGGAGCTTCTAACGGCCGCTGCAGTGACGCGATGACTTTACCAATCGGCGATTGGCTCTTATTTAGAAGGCGGGACTTATTCCGCCATATTGCCCGTTGCACTTTCTCCCATTCGTAATAATACGAGCGACGCGTCTTGTGTTATTCTATAGTCTTTGATAGCACATTGTACAAAATACTATGCACTTCTCAGGAAAAAGCTGGTTACTGCCACAATGATGAAGCCTAAGACAGTAGATTCTGGCTCTTTCAACAAAAACTGCTGCAGGGCAAATCTACGGCTGAACTCTAGTGACTCAGCCTGCAGTCCATCCCTGCATGTTCACTTTCATACAGATCAAAATAAACTGGAGACAACTCACAGCTACTCACTCTGAACATCAACTCAGGAGTTCAGCACTTTGACATGTTATGATGTGTCAACAAAGATTTGGAGTACTTTATAAAATATTCTATCCACAGGAGCTGCTATCACAGATTTCCAAGGTTGTGATTTCAAGTCTAATAAGTATGTCAATTGAAGTCAAGCTTAATGTCCCCAAAACACTTTATTAAAGAAAAGATTAGGAATACGCAGGAGATCGTAGGAGTAAATATACCACACAGTAAATAAAGAAATATGAAGGAACTAAGGGCTTAAATACACACAAGGACTAATTAACATAACATGAAACAAGTGCTTAACTCAAATCAGAAACCATGGCAACTAGCAATGAACCAGAACTCAGGCAAACAGGAAAAGGGAAAATAGTGAAAATGAAACCAAAACAGAACAAGACTATTACATAAACTCAGCCAGTGTTGTTATTGTTAAATAAAACTATTAAAAATAATTTTCTGTAATTTAAATAAAGCCTAAATGAAATAAAATATAAATATTAATAATTAGATGAAAAACTTAAACTTAAAAAAAACTTAAATGAAAATTAGCAACAAACAAAAATTACTAAAAATAAAATAAAATAAAGCTAAATAGAAATATTTTTTAATAAAAATGGCAAAAGCACATGACTAAATGACAACGACTAAAACTGAAACTAAATTAAAATTAAAACTAAAATATATGTAAATAAGAGGTAATTAAAATAACACTGGACTCAGATGGAGGAGCCCATCCTCTTAGTGTCTGGCATTATTACACATATTACAATAACATATACCATTATATATTACAATACATATACCAATGTATTATGTATAGTGTGTGTAATAGTAGATATGTGTTCATTAAATAAATTAATTAATATATGTCAATGTTAAAAATTGTAGTAAATAATATTAATAATAATAATTTTCATATTAGTGAACTGTGTAAAAAGATTTATGTAAGCCACAATAATAACATTTAAACATAACATGTTTGCACATGCTAATTATTTCACGACAAATTATTAAGTGTTATTATAAAACGGTTAGTTCCTGTCCTTGATTCTGATCGGTCAATTTATTCACGATAAAACACAGCTATGACCGCTTCACCCAACTTCTGTGTATCACTACAGCACAACACCCTTAGCAACCACTCTTAGCAACGTAAACTCTATGTTCTCAATTGATATTGTTTATTGAAGCTTACTGTATTATGTAGAAGAGTATTGTGAGAAAGAGATCGAGTGAGCGAGTTTATTAACTGCATTCAGATTTAGCATTTTCTTTCGGGTCAGTCCTATGTTCATAATAAATAATCTGTTTAAATGTCCGATTTATTATCTTGTCCTTTTAACAGTTAAGGGGTTTTCCCATGACTGACAGCGCTAGTCAATGCATTTGTCAGTTGCGTCTTGTTCCGTGTTCACAACAGTTCAGTCTTTTCAATGTAAAAGTCTTCGCTACTGACTGACACACTCATAAAGACAATCTTTGCCGCCATCTAATGGCGTAATCATGTAACTTCTATTGCTGTTCACGGTCAGGGACTATTTTTTTCCGGCAGAAGGAAGGCTTTTAGTAAGAGTTTACTTCATGAAAGTTGCATTGTTACATATTCTTGGCTTTAATATTTGTATTGTGTGGTAACCGTTTTATAAAAGCAATAAGGTACTCAAGGCTTCGCTTCGCTTCGCGTCGTGCCTAACCACACCCTTCAGCCGTGACTTATTCACGATACAGCACAGCCTCTTGTACCTTATTGCTTACTTAAAGCATGGCATGTTTTGAGGACAATTCAGGTGACAGCAGCATTATGTTCAGTAATGCATAAAAGAAAATAAAAACAGCCTGATCTGTGACCACCACAGCAGGTGCTTTTAATTCTTAAACATAATAATGACCTTTCAGAAAATGAACTCACTAAACGAGTTGGGGCTGTGTGGGTATAATCTGATTTGAGAAACCATTTCATTGGTGCTCTTGAAGAGTCAAAAGCTTACAGTAATCCGTAAAGTGCAAACAAGTCTTAAAGTAAGTGCCGATAAGCAGCTAAAGGGTATCCTAAGCACAGACAGCATGCTGTCAAATCAGCCACTGAGGGTGTCACGCTGTGTATTGCCATTATATGTCCACTAGAGAGCATAGTGGGTTATTCATCTACTATCAAATCACAGAATACACTTATATTGCAGGAGAGGTTGTAAAACAAACCTTAATTCTCAGTGGTTTGCATGTTGATTTCAGTAACATGGCTAATGGTTTGACCTTAAAAAATGTATTTACTTGTCAGTGCTTGAGCTTCTGATTCTGCACTTGCTGTCCTTTTGTCATTTTGCTGTCCTTTTGTTTATTTAATAAAAACATAACAGCAGTCTGAAGTCTTATTGAGCCTTTTAACAGCAGCAGTATATTTTGTTATATAGTATATTCTCCCTCTGTGCACAAGTCACATTCACGGACACTGCTAAATATACAGTGTACTGTAAATTTACAGTGCCAGTCACAGAGAAAATCTTCTCTCCCTCAGCTCTCCTTATAAATTATTTGACACATAATTTAGTCTGGACAATACGTATCTACAGTCATGAAAAAGTTAGGACACCCTATTGAATTCCATGGTTTTCCGTATCAGGACATAATAAAAAATCATCTGGTCCTTGGCAAGTCTTAAAATTTGGAAAATAAAACCTTAGATGTCATTATTTATTTAACAAAAATAAAGCCAAGTTGGAAAAGCCATGGGTAACAAACTAAGGACACCCTATATTCAATTCTTATGGATCCACTTTTAGCAACAATAACTTGTAGTAATCATTTTCTGTATTACTTTATCAGTCTCTCACATCAGTCTGGAGGAATTTTGGCCCATTCTTCTTTACAGTGTTGTTCCAGTTTATTAAGGTTGTTGTCTATACACAGCTCTCGCCACAGCTTTTCAGTCAAGATGAGGTCTGGACTTTTGCAACAAATTTATTCTTTTCTTTTTCAGCCATGATATTGTAGATTTGCTGGTGATCTTCAGATCATTGTCCAGTTGCATGATCCAATTTTGACCAAGCATTAGCTGACGGACGGATGGCCCCACATTTGACTCTAGAATACTTTGGTATAAAGAGGAGTTCATGGTCGACTCAATGACTGTGAGGTGCCCAGGGCCTGTGGCTACAAAACAAGGCCAAAATCATCAACCCTCCACCAGCATGCTTGACTTTTGGTATGAGGCGTTTGTTCTGATATGCCGTGTTTAGTTTTCACCAAAATTGGCGCTGTGCATTATAGCCAAACATCTCCACTTTGGTCTTGTCTGTCCAAAGGACTTTGTTCCAGAAGTCTTGTGGTTTGTTTAGATGCAACTTTGCAAACTTTAGCCGTGCTGTCATGTTTTTTTTTTTTTTAGAGAGAAGAGGCTTTCTCCTGGCAACCCTTACAAACATGCCATACTTGACCCATCTTTTTCTAATTGTACTGTCATGAACTTTATCATTTAACTTGTTAACTGAGGCCTGTAGAGTCTGAGGTGTCGCTCTTGGGTTGTCTGCAATTTCTCTGAGCATTACACGGTCAGATCTTGGGGTGAATTTGCTGGGACTTCCACTCCTGGGAAGATTGGTGTCTGTTTTGAATGTCTTCCACTTGTGAATAATCTTCCTCACTGTATAGAATGATGGACTTCAAATTGTTTGGAAATGGCTGTATAACCCTTCCCAGATTGATGGCAGCAACATTTGCTTCTCTAAAGGTGATGATACACAGGGCAACTTTTTGAGCAATGTTGCTGGGCAATGTTGCCGAACGATGTTGCTTAGGCACTTTCCCATTGAGAATGGGCAACAAATTTCTATCTAGATACTTTAGATTGAAATTTGTTGCCCATTTTCAATGGGAAAGTGCCTAAGCAACATCGCTTGGCAAAATTGCCCGTCAACATTGCTCAAAAAGTTGCCCTGTGTATCATCACCTTAAGACCATTGCCGATATCTTTCCTCCTTGGTTATTGTGTTAACACACACCTGAAGGCTCCAGACCAGCAAACTGCCAGAACTTTAACAGAGGTGCTCACACTTGCTGATGATCAATTAATCATTAACCTGACTGCTACTTACCCTCTTAATTCCTAAGGAAACAATGGGTACTTAGTTCGTCACCCATGGCTTTTCATTTTGGCCTAGTTTTTGTTAAATGAATAATGACACGGTGTGATATGTCATGTGTTGTTGTTCATCTGAGGTTTTCTTTTTTAAAATGTTAAGACCTGCCAAGGACCAGATACATTTTTATTATGTCCTGATATGGAAAACCATGGAATTCAGTAGGGTGTCCTAGCTTTTTCACATGGCTGTATGTCCTCAAGTGCACTTCACTATGTTGACCAGCAGATGGACAGTGTCCTCTATAAAGATATTATGACAAAGAAGAAAGTATGAAATTGCAACAAAGCTTTATTCCAAGAACTATTCATCAAGCCACAAACCTCTTACCATATTTTTCCTCCTTGTGTTGCCTATAAAAGGTGAAGAGGTAATAATTTCAGTGATGCCTTTCCAAACTTCTGTCATCAAGTGTCATCAAGTTCACCTAATGTGTTCTGTACATAGATTGAACTTAACTAGTCAACTAGTTAAAGGTCTAAGCAGATGAAAACATCATTTTTTCTACTTACTGATTTTAGTTGAATTAGCTCAAATTTGGAAGAGATATTGATACTGTAACACCAGTATAGAAACAAAACAAAAAAAACAACAACAAAAAAAAAAAACACTTAAGTTATGATGGATTCAAGGTCAATCGTTAAATAAACATATATAAATCTAACATTAAACTGTACAACATCAATAAAAAGCCATAAAACTCTACAAATCTTAAGAGAGCTGAAACGTTTTTAATATTCTTAACAACTACTATTTAAATGGCCACATAAATATGTATGCTTTGACTAAGCATATATACTAAATTATTCAAGTGAAAGAGCTTATGTGTATTTCCCAATGCCTCAGTTCTGTACTTGATCATTTTGAGTTACTAACGCTTAAACTGTTTTTTTTTTTTTTTAGCCCAAAGAATTTCCTGGAACATACTGTAGATATTTTAGTTATGATTCCAAAACTGATAGAACCGATGTTAAATAAGGACCCGCACTATCAAAACACAGCTATTGATATGTCCAAAATCACATGCTGACTGAGGTCCTGTCCCAAATGGTACACTTCATTTTGCACTTGGTCCTGTGGACTTATAACAGTTGTTGTGTCCGAGTGTCCATAAAGTCCACAAAACCGCAGTGTGTCCCATTTGCCATTTTAGGTTTCAGAAGGGTGTTCACAAAGCTCACTGAGTAGGTCCTACATTTTATTATAATAACGAATTTCGTATCTTTATGTTAAAAGTATGTTTTATATAGTATGAATGTGTAATATGAATAAAATCTCCTCGTACTACAGTAACATCCACCATGTTGGCTTTGTCACGTGACCTGTACAGCATCAGTTGTGCTGCTTCACTGCTATTCACAACTCCTCTACAGTGGTCTCATGAGATAGTAGAGTGTGCATTGGATGCGCACTTCAGAATTTCGGTAGAAGTAGTAAGTCATCTTTTCACCTACTGTTTTATGAAAACTTTGAATTCTGACAAACTCATTTCACAAACTGTTTTTCACCAGGGTATGTTTGTTTGAGTGTCCTGTCCAGCCTGGCACAACAACACTGGCTCAAACAATGGCATGAGTTTTGGGCCGGTCTATCTCTTTGTCCGATCAATGGCAGGAGATTGGGAGTGTTTGGGAAACCTGTTTGAAAACAGCTATTATTTTCACATACTTGATGCTGTTGAGTCTGCAGTTTAAGTATAAATTCAATATGAAATATGAGTATGAATTTTCCTTTTTCATGTTACAACTCATCTCAGTAGTGGAGTACCTTAAAGGGTTAGTTCACCCAAAATGAAAATTCTGTCATTAATTACTCCCCCTCATGTCGTTCCAAAGCCGTAAGACATTCGTTCATCTTCAGAACACAAATTAAGATATTTTTGATGAAATCCGAGAGGTATCTGACTCTTCCATAGACAGCAATTTAACCAGTACTTTTAGTACTTTAGGAGGAGTCAGATACCTCTTGGATTTCATCAAAATATCCTGCTGGTGATAAAAGCATGAACAAGTTTCTCTAAGTCTTTTTTTAATTCTTGCTATATTCTTGAGATGATTAGATTGACATGACTACTTAAATTATAGTCCAAAATCAGACCGAGATTCCTAACTTGATTTTTAGTTGTTTGACCCCTAGAGTCAAGGTACAGTATGCGTTCACCTTGAGAACTTCATCTTTGTTTCCAAACGCAATGACTTCAGTTTTGTCTTTGTTTAACTGAAGAAAGTTTTGCACATCCCACTGTTAATTTCATCAATATATTTTGGCAGAGTGAGTTAATGGGGCTGTAGTCATTAGGCGATAGGGCTAGGTAAATCTGCAAGAAATGTGTAGGTGTCATCTGCATAGCTGTGATAGGTAATTTGGTTTCTTCTCATTATTGGCTCAGTGGCAGCATATACAGGTTGAACAAGAGCAGTGCAAGAATTGAGCCTTGAGGGACTCGTGTACAGTATGTCATGGATGTCCAGACTTATGGTCACCTAAATTCACATAATAACCTCTCCCTTCTAAGTATGACCTGAACCATTTGAGAACCATCCCAAAAAGCCCGACCCAGTTTTCCAGCCTGTTAAGAAGTATGTTGTGATCGACGGTGTCAAATGCAGAACTGAGGTTGAGTAGTACTCAAGTGGCAACCTCCCCCAGTTTCTCGTGAAGCCAATATGGAAGTGACTTAAACTGCAATTCATCGACTGGCCGCTAGGGACAGGCTGCAAAAGAGAGCAGAATCTCATTGACCCACATGTTAAAATGGCCAACTTTACAGCAGAAAAAAAACATGTTTACAGTCTGGATCAAATTGTGGTTTTGGTCTATACTGCTAATTTTGCCGTTCATGACAACTCTGAGGGGGGTGAATTTTTTTTTATAACTCATCCGTTTAAATTATATTAAGCCTTAACGTTCTGCATAATTAAGGGGGTGGTCACTTGAGTGACAGGTAGATTGCCGCTGCTGTCTGTGAGCCGTCACTTTACCTCAGCTAATTCCAGCCGCTGAATTTGGCATCTCAGCCATATTTGTGCTTTTTTCTGGACTATTTTATACAATTATAAAATAATATGGCTTGCTGCGTTGGTCGAGACTCGAGACAGATGTGCGTCTGTGTACATGTGCGCGCATGCGGAAGATAAACAGAACACACGTTGTTGGATCGTCTTGGCATTGGTTAAAAGTTTTGTTCGTGAGATTTACTACAATGACAATGGCGGGAGGCAGGGGCGTAGAATACGCGGGGGACTGGGGGGACGTGTCCTCCGCACTTTTAATAAAAAGTAAATTCGTCCCCCGCAATATTTTTCGGCCGTGTGTTCAAATAGAGGCCAATGTGAATAAATCTTGTTTTAATTCAAAGAGACAAGATAGTCTATGCATGATATGTCGTTTTATTCTTAACTAAAATGAGGCGATCTAAACATTATGGAGCGCTCACTCTCGTGTAATGTATGTTTCATTCATACTGGAAGCCGGAGGGCGCTCTCTCGCAGAAAGTCCAAAACGCTTTCGTAGAAGTATTGACTGATGAAACGTGAAGAATATAAACACACGATTGCGACAAGATATGGTTTTTCAAGCCATCCCAAGGTATTTATTGACAATATAGTATATGAATAATGCAGTGCTAACTGACAACCGTTTTAATGTTTTTGAAAGAAGTCTCTTATGCTCGCCAAGGCTGCATTTATTTAATCAAAAATACAGTAAAAACAGTAATATTGCGAAATATTATTACAAATAATATTACAAATTAAAATAGCTGTTTTCTATGTGAATGTATTGTAAAATGTAATTTATTCCTGTGATCAAAGCTGAATTTTCAGCATCATTACTCCAGTCTTCAGTGTCACATGATCCTTCAGAAAATATTCTAATATGATGATTTGCTGCTCAAGAAACATTTATCATTATTATCTGTGTTGAAAACAGTTGCTTAAAATTGTTGTGGAAACCATGATACATTTATTTTTTTCTGAATTCTTTGATGAATAGAAAGTTCAACAAACAGCATTTATTTGCATTTATTGTCACTGTCACTTTTGATAAATTTAATGCATCCTTGATGAATAAAAGTATTAATTTCTACCACAAGTGTTTGAATGGTATCATGGTTTCCACAAAAATATGAAGCAGCACAACTGTTTTCAACATTTAATTATAATAATCAGAAATGTTTCTTGAGCAGCAAATCAGCATATTAGAATGATTTCTGAAGGATCTTGTGACACTGAAGACTGGAGTAATGATGCTGAAAATTCAGCTTTGACCACATATATTGTACATTTTACAATATATTCACATAGAAAACAGCTATTTTAAATTGTAATACTATTTCACAATATTCGTGTTTTTTACTCCATTTTTTGTTTAAATAAATCCAGCCTTGGTGAGCAGAAGAGACATATTTCAACAATTGTAATGTTTCCAATCTTTCGATAGGTACTGTATTTTCTGCCTTATTCTGTGATCTTTTTTTTTTTCACATTGTATAAAATCCATGAGGAGGACTTAATGCACAAGTGTTTGTAGTCATAAAATATAGGAGAAAATATTAGATATTGGTTATTGTTCAACAGTGTATTTGATTTCTTATTAAAAGCAAATTGATTTCAAATTAAAAGCAAGTGATGAGATAAAAAAAAAAAAATCTATCAATTAGACAAAGGTCGGATAAAAACTGGTATTACACCCAAAATTTCTGTCCCCCTCACTTCTGAAATGATGGCTACGCCTCTGGCGGGAGGATATAAAACTCCGACAGCACTGCTTGGATATTATAACTAAAACTGCTGCACTATTTTGAAAAATTATACTTTGGACGCCGGCTCATTTGTTTCTGAGATATACGATCATATACAGTTTTACAACATAAACCCTGCTCAGGTTGCATCATTTCTTGAAGAACGATGATAGAGAGCAGATCATTCAGAAGAAATGTGATGCAAACAATGGATAATATATCAATATTTCATGGATTTAACGGTTTTGTGGACAAAAAGTACTGTTTTTTCAATGGACACTCATGGACATTTTACCCAATTAAGTTCCACGGATTGGATTCATCTCGCGATCACTATTTCATTATAAAGGTATGGAATCCCATTTGATTTTGCGTGTTGTTATTTGCACACCCGCCCCAATTAATTACTGGTGTTGGAGCATCTATATCTTAAAAAAGACACCGTAGATTGACAGTAAACCTTTAGAACTTTCTAATGATATAACTTGTTATCTTTATTAATATTTTAGATAGTATCTAAGCTAGATAGATAGCTCCTTTGCCTGTTAACATGATCATGTCAAGCCAGGCAGGCGTGGTTTCAGCAACCAGTCACCTTGGTTCCAACCACGTCCCGCCTCTTTGCCCTTTTTCAGTTATCCGGGAGTGACGTGCGGTGACGCGCAGCTAAGATGGCAGCGGCCTCATTTTCGCTTCAAAAATGCTCTTCAGAAATCTACGGGTGACGTCACGGACACTACGTCCATATTTTTTTTTTTACAGTCTATGGTAGTACCTGCACTGATATTTTGCCTGTATTCGTATTTAAGCGAATATCATTTATTATCTTTATGAGCACTGTCTCTGTGCTGTGATGCAGTTGGAAACCAGATTGAAAATTGTCAGAGTATCCATTCGAGCTTAAAGGTGCAGTGTGTAAATTTTAGCGGCATCTAGCGGTGAGGTTGCCAACTGTAACTAACGGCGTGCACCCCTCCCTTTCGGAGAAGCTACGGTGGCCGTCTGGCCGACATGTCTTCGTCTGAGAGAGCAAAGAGTAGCTTGTGCGAAGCAATGAGGTTTCTTCTTACTTCTAACAAAGAACGGTCTCTGCTTCTAATAAACCAGACGACTACTACTACTACTACTATTCGTGCGTATTCAACGTAGTGACGACGCAAGCTGCCGAACAATTTAGAAGAACAACAACATGACGAAACGCGCTCTGTAGAGTGTTTGTCCATTTAGGGCTGCTGTAGAAACATGCCGGCGCATAATGGCGACTTGACATGGAGGGGGGACCTGCGTTGTATGTGATAGAAATGGCTCATTCTAAGGTAATAAAACATAATGGTTCATTATGTAAGGTCTTCATGTACCACTGAAAACATAGTTATGTATATTATATTGCATTTCTGTCAATAGATCCTCCCAAAATTTACACATTGCACCTTTAAGCATTTGTTCAGTGAAAGTGAAGTGACGTGGATTTGTGCTCTGCATTTAACCCATCCAAGAGCACACACACAGCAGTGAACTCCCCTCACCGACAATCCCTCCTGGATCTGAGACTCGAACCCATGACCTTTGGGTTACAAGTCCGACTCTTTATCTATTAGGCCACGACTGCCCCACGTTCACCTGATTGAAAACAAAATTTTCAGTGATCTTGCCTATGAAAGGAAGATTTGAGATTGGTCTGTAGTTGCTCAGTATGGTGTTATCCAGATTGCTTTTTATCAGGAGGGGCTTTACAACTGCAGTTTTCTGGGAGATTTTTTTTTTCTTTGAATAGAAAGTTTAAAATAGAAATCTTCTATAACAAAGTAAAAGACTTCAGTATCACATTTGATCAATTTAACACATCCTTGCTGAAGAAAAGTATTTTCTCTTTTTTTTTCAAATTTTAAACATTTGAATGGTAGTGTACTTACCATGGTATTTTCATGGTACCCGAATGTACTTTTGAGAATACTGTTTTTATATGGTTTTCTACTGTTTTTATTTTTATATATATTTCCAATATGATTCTACCATAGTACTATATTTTAAATAATTTACAGAGTTGTTGATGTATTTAAGATGTTGTGTATTTACACAACTGTAATATGTAGCAGAGAAATATAAGAATATTATATCAAAGCTTGAGATGCATAGCTACTGCAAAAACAACAACAACGAAAAAAAAAATGACTTACAGATGTTACAACACTCCCCAGTCTCCCCTACATAATAGATGTTCAGGAAAAAAATTTAAGTAATTTATTTTTATTTTATGCTGGGCTCTGCAATGAAATGAATACATTTCTACTCTGCCGTTTCACCCAAGATAGACTAAATCTCAGCCCTGACAGTCAGTGGTTTCTGCCATTTAAACAAATGCATATAAAGGCTGAAAATGAGCCATCACCCCCTGCTCCTCAAATACTATTATTTATATGATTGTGCAAATCATGTATTGATTTGAAGGAATCAATAGCAAGCACAAGCCTGGCATAGAGAAAAGCAGCTGATCTCTTGTGGTGGACTAAAATAACTGCTGCGTAAAGTGTGATGCCTTAAATTTCAATATGTTCTATTTCAGAGCAGAAGAAACTACATTCTGACAGATTAGATAACAAATTAAAATCACATTCTGACAGATAAGAATTTAAAATGAACATTCTTTTTGCTTGTTGCGCATTCAGCAGTCATGGACTATCAGATTAATGTCTAGATTATTAATTTTAGCACTAATGAAAAGCCATTTTCCAAAATTCACTTTTAGTACAATGTTATCTGTCTGAAGAACACGGTGTGAACCTTTACCAATTTTGATTTTTTTGTAGGTATGAGAGTTTAGCGGTTGCTCTTTTTTAATTTTTTTTTTTTTTTTTTTTTTTTTTGCACATTGCATTTAAAGTATCTTTAGAGTTCAGAGTGCTAATTGCTGCAGGCGGTTCTGCTCTTGTAGCAACACTGAAAATCAATATCAGTCACGAGAGAGCGAGGCTGAGAAAAGCACAGTGTGTGAGAGATATAGAGAGAAAAAGGAGTTGAGCAAGAAAATTAGATCCAAAAAAGCCTGAAAATGAATTACCTGTTGGGTCTTTTCACATTTAGCTCAATTACACCATGTCACCTTCATCTAATAAACTAAACAAGCTAGGAAAATTACCATCCTTAAGTGAAATAGGTCAGAGACCATATTGCAAATGTTTTTAATATGTCTTGCTTTCCAGTAGAATGCATAAATAAGATTGATTTACTTTTAAACAAATAGGCTAAAGTATAAAACAAGATTTCAGAGAACAATTTCACATTTCTTGAAATGTTTTTTTAACTCCCTTGGCATTTTAGTTTGTTCCTTGTTTTAATACTAAACTCATTCAATTTGATTAGATGCATGCTTAAAGGCACAATCTGTAAGTTTTTTGTAATAAAATAAACAAAAACCACTTGCACAGTGTGATATATTTCATGCAGCTGTGATAACTTACATTATCCCAAAAGCTCCCAAGGATTTGTAAATCCAGAGAAATGTAGAAACTATGGCAACTCATGTGGACAAGATGCGAAAGTGTTGGTTATACAGCATCTAGCAGGCCACTGTTGTGTCATGGATCATGATTTCTCCAACATGTCCTCCAACCAATACACCCATATAGGTCATTTGTCACTTCCCTGAAATACGACCCATAGGAGCGTTTACTAAAGTTGCGCCCCTGTTGACAACAGGACACTTTCATTTTAATACATTGTACCCTTTTATCTGCATCATATTTTGGGTTTCACGTAGCTCAGTTGGTAGAGCATTGCAATATACAACAATATGCAATCATGTGATCATGTGATCGTGGGTTTGATCCCAGGGAACGCATGTGCTCATAAAGTGTATATGCACTATAAATCACTAAGGGTAGGTTTAGGGTTGGGCTAGCTGTAGTCGTTAATAAAAAAATGAGTTTTGCTAAATGGAAATAGGACAAATGGTGGGTAAGGGAATGTGTGTAAAAAGTCCACACATTGCATTTAAATAAACATGCATTTTGATTGGTAACGACAGTCATGTGGCATTTCATGACGACAGACGTAACACGACACTGTCATTATTTTTACGCCCGCTAGGGGGCGCATGACTTTAAACCGTAAATATAGGTCGTAATAAGGTGCTTGAAAAAAGAAGTCTCTATTTATTGTACAAGTATACTCATGTACAGATGATTTGAATATATATGAATGTCAATAATAGCACATATAAACAATGCAAGATACAGATATGACGTGACAGCTGATAATGCATAGGTAGATTCACATGAAAAACATGTTCATAATTATATAATTCTGTGGGTTATGCTGATGAAATTACACATACAGTTACATTGCACTTTATTTGTACTTCATTAACGCTTTTTATCAAATCTGGTGAACACATCTATGACCGTGAAATTAAATACAGTATGTGTTGCACAAAATATTTAGCCATTACTTGCAAATACTGTGGGTTAGTTCGGATTTACTTTTAGTACAATTGTTTTAAACACGTAAAACTGTGCAGCATTAATCCACCAAATCATTTGACAAATAGTCAGATATCAGTAACAGGCTAATATGGCATTAAATTTCACGTTCATTGCAGCAAATTCATTACGATGACATAAAAGAGTGTGATCAAACGTACAGATAATACAAAAACTAATTCATTACCTCATCCGTGAACATGATTCGTCAATTCCATCTCTGCATGGTGAAAACGACATCTCCCATCGTTCCACTCTCCTTCATAGCGCCATCAAGCTTCGCCTTTGTTATTGTTTAGAAAATGCGCCCTCTGGCGGCAAAAACTTACATAATGTTCCTTAAATGAAACAAGATAAATTTACTTGAGAAACTTGAGAAATTTAAAGCATAACATGAGCCTTGTTTTCAGAAAACATACCAATGGCAAATTGTTTTTTCAAATTCTTTTATGCGTAAACCTCATTCATTTTTATTAGGTTTATGGTTATGAAACAAGAAAACACAATTTGCCAATGGGGGAAAAAAAACGAACAAGATATATTCTCTAAAAATCAAGCTCTGTTATTTTATTCAGTAAGATATTCTTGCATTATTGATATTATTAGTAAAATTATGTTGTTTTAAGCTTGTTCAGATATTTCTTTGATGTAAACAAGATGAAATGATGCTAAAGGAAATGATTTTTTTGCAGTCCAGGGCCTTTAGAAATTCTGAGCAGTTCAAAAGCTCAATGAGCAAGACTAAGAGCTCACTGCCCGTGACTTCAAACACTGCTGCTGTAATCCTCATTTAGGAAATGACCCTGAAAGACTACAAGAGAAAAGAGAAAATCAATATCTTTGAGTACTGTGTCAGACAGCCTTTGCACTGCAAAAAAAAAAATGAGGATGATAGCATTGGAAACACAAAGGCATTTGAAAAGGAGAGTTTGATCACTTCCAGAGAGCAGCGATTGAACTGAAATCTGCCTCTTTCTGTCTTGTGAGCTTGTTATTGATAATGCACTTGACTGCAAAACTGGAGTCAGATAATGCAATCATCGTGTGAGCTGTCCTAAAGGATAAACACAGATGTCCGATCATTACAGTATCCAACCAGACCACTGTGACAATAGTGACATCCGAATTACATTTCAAAATTGAATCACAAGGCAAACATATAGCGACTCACATCATTAACGGATCCTAGATCAGTGAAGGTGACAGTTACGGCCTCTGTTGTCCCATTAGCTGCCTCTAAATCCTGTCAATCCCGAGTTCATCCTAAACATCAGATGGTTTATGATTTCTGTGCCACCCAAATGAAACTATAAATCTGAAGCGATGAAAGCTTTATTGGCCGACTGCAGCATCGCACCAACAATATATTGGTTTATTTTTCTCTCTGTGATATACTTTCGACTGAGCTAACAGGGCTGACAGCTTGCAGTGAAATGTTATTCTGTGATTCAAATGTGAAGTAGTACAGCAGAATCAATGCATATCATCAGGCCATGGTGCTACAGACGTCTCAGCTGTGCTCTCTGAGATGTTTTTCTTTCAAACACTATTCATTATGCATGCTCAGTCAACAGCCATGGCCGTAGAGCATTTTCAAATGCTAATTGTTGCAGTTGGCTCCAGCGAGTCTGTTCAGTGTGAAAGGAAGAGAGAGCTCGAACAAATAATTACCAATAACGATCCTTATTTTTGAATATGCATTTTTATTGGCTACAATTTCGTGCTTAAGGGCAGCTTGAAGGGGATGATTTCTGATGCAAACTAAATCTTCTGTTCATAAACTAGACCAAAAATAGCATATCTTTTCTAAGAAACGCTGGGCTGGAGTATCTGATAATGAAGGATACTTTCAAATATTTTCTATTTCTTTAGTCCTCTCTTTGAAAATTTAAACAAAACATTCATGCAATGCCTATGGTGAATTGCCAAACAGCATAAATAGTTGTTCACACACAATGTTGATTAGATCTCACTTTGGCTCAGAGAAAAGAGAGCAACGCTCAAGAGGATGCAGAAAGATCACTTGGATCATGTTGCTATGACGACGGGGGGAGTGTCAGGTGTGAGAGTGATTAAGGAGATGTGCAGGGCCACATTTAGAGATTCTCAATATAAACAGGGAGACATGGGCAAATGCAAACACAAATGTGACATATTTACTATTAATTTCTGCTCTTTTCCCCATGCATCATGCTGTAAATTAACCATTGGTGAATTGATGTACTAGGTTTAGAGAACAGATTAATGTTTTATATATGTTTTTTGAGGGGAGGGGGCATTTTACCATTTTTATAAGCAAAGCAGTTATGAGGTGACAGGTGCTATTAATAAGTGCTATGTAATGTTAGGACAATATATTTGGACCATATAAGCTATTGGTCGATTGAGGTATTTAAAGGATAAGTTCACTTTAAAATGAAAAGTGCACAAAAAAGTGTATACATCCATCATAACCATCAAAACGTACTCCACAGAGCTCTGGGGGTGGGGGTGGGAGTGTGTGTGTGTGTGTGTGAAAATATCCATATTCAACACGTTAAAGTAAAATAACTAGCTTCCACCAGACCACCTTCATGGAGATGCTAGTTATTTGACTTTATAACGTAAATATAAATATAGATATTTTTCTTACACAAACGCATCGCTTCACTTCAGAAGGCCTTTATTAAAGGATTAGTTCACTTTGAAATGAAAATTAGCCCAACCTTTACTCACCCTCAAGCCATTCTAGGTGTATATGACTTTCTTGTTTCTGACGAAGACAATCGGAGAAATATTAATAAATATCCTGACGCATCCGAGCTTTATAATGGCAGTGATAGGGTTCAATGAGTATTAGCTGAACAAAGTGCTTCCATCCACATCCATCCATCATAAACACGTACTCCACACGGCTCTGGAGTGTTAATAAAGGCCTTCTGAAGCGAAGCGATGCGTTTGTGTTAAAAAATATCCATATTTAAACAAGTTATGAAGTTGAATATCGAGCTTCCGCCAGACCGCCTTCCGTATTCAACGTACGCAGAAAGTGTAAACCTCTTGCAGTTCACAAAGCTTACGCTACGTCATGCGCCTTACCTATTAAACTTACGGAAAAAGTGTAATTGACGCAACGCCAGTTTACACTTTCTTCATAACTTGTATACGGAAGGCGGTTTGTTTACACAAACACATCGCTTCGCTTCAGAAGGCCTTTATTAACACCCCGGAGCTGTGTGGAGTACGTGTTTATGATGGATGGATGTGGATGGAAGCACCTTGTTCAGCTCATACTCAATGAACCCTATCACTGCCATTATAAAGCTTGGATGCGTCAGGATATTTATTAATATTTCTCAGATTGTCTTCGCCAGAAACAAGAAAGTCATATACACCTAGGATGGCTTGAGGGTGAGTAAAGCTTGGGCTAATTTTCATTTCAAAATGAACTAATCTTTTAACCCCCCAGAGCCGCGTGTAGTACGTTCATAATGGATGGATGCACTTTTTTGAGCTTCAAACATGTGGTTTCCGCACACTGCCATTATTAAGCTTTGGAGCATCAGGGTGATTAGGTGATTATTAATATAACTCCGATTGTGTTCGTCTGAAAGAAGAAAGTCATATACAGGATGGCTTGAGGGTGAGTAAGTCATGGGGTAATTTTCATTTTAAAGTGAACTAATCCTTTAAATTTAACAGTATCAACTGGATATTTAATTGTGCATGCTTATCCCCCCACCCTTTTTTTTTTTTTTTTTTACATTTAGCAGTTACATTTGCCATTTATCTAACACTTGCCTAAAGTCAATACATTTAAAATTAATAAGATATATCAATAATAATGTGTATAATAATCATGTGTAATTCCAAGGAGCTAACACTAAACCTAACCTGGTAACACTTTATTTTACAGTGTCCTTGTTACACATGTTACTGTGGTAAGAACTATAAATTATGCATAATTACATGCAACTAACCTTAAACCAAACCCTTATCCTAACCCTAACTTTAAAGTAAGTACATGAAGTTAATTATTATTACATAGTACTTAAATGCATAATTACACTGTAACACGGACGTCTTAAAATAAAGTGTAACCCCTAACCCTAACCTATAATAAGTACTTATGTATGTAATAAATTACACTGTAACTACTAGACACTTTAAAACAAAGTGTGACCAACAATAATTATTTAATAACACTGTGAAATGTAATCTTTATCAAATCTCAAAATTAATTTCCATTTTTCATACTCTAAATTATAATTGTGATGCCCATATTGCCTTGTAACATTTAAAATTAAATGCTATTTTAATTTTGAAAATTATGATTTTTTAATTTTTTGGTTAATTTTCAATTTATTTAGAGGCAAAAAGTAGCCAAATTTATTTAAAGAAAGTAGTATAGCATTTTAATATCTGCATCATCCATTTATCATTACCGGACATAACATGAAGATAGTACATAATGCATATAAACATCTCTCTATAATATGCAATACCTGCCAAGTTACGTCTATGGAAATTATATTTGTGGTTCAGTTTAAGATGGACATCCCAGGAGATGATAGATTGGATTGCTTGTTCATGTTCTTACATAAATATCCAACTTGTGCTTCAAACAAAGGGTTGAACAGGCATTTGAGTACATTTCTATATACGAGGAAACAGAATAGACTTATCACCAAACCATGGCTTCAGAAGTCAATTGCTGTCCCTGAAGTGACAAAGAAGTTTTAATATGTATATATATATATGTCTCTCTAGACACAAGCCAAACAATTCGGCATGCTCATCATAGGAGTACAGGAAAGTACGCCCACTCTACTACCACCCATACAGGAACCATCTGTTTGCGTGGAGAAGGATTGGACTAAATGTTACATGCACAGCCCAGGTAACAGCGCTTTTCTTGCACAGATATGGAAACATCATGGCCATGCCAAATCCTATTCTTACCTGTGATTGAATATGCCTCAAAGCAGGTTTCAGAGAGAAGAAAAATCACAACTTAAATAGATTTTCTTCAGACATGTCTGGGATCAGTTCTGCTCGTCTGTAAAAGCTTCCCTGAAGCCATACTATTAGACCTTTGATAGAGTGGTTAGACAATTCACCCTGAATTTGTGATTTACTCAGTTTGGCTCAAGGACTCTGACTTAACAGGCAACTACAGGATAATGGAAATTGTGCTGATGGGAAATATGCTAAGAGAATTAAACGCAGAAAATCAGAGGATAGAAGAAAAAAAAACACTAACCCAAAATTCAAGTTGTTGCATTATTCTCATCAGTCCCTATTGTGACCTACCATAAAAGTCAGCGTGTTATGAAGTCATGATTATGGAGGCCTGGCGGACCCTTGCGAGTGATGCATTTAGCCCTGGCCGTGCAGGTGACATGCATTTTATTCATGTAGGTGCAGTCTCTCTCCACTTCAATCTGCTTTTGATGTAATGCAGCTGGCAGCTGGTTCTGGCTCAAGACTCGGCTATATTCCATTATACATGAGCGGAACGCATTAACACTAGGAACAATGACAGCTCAATCCATAATAGAGTGTGTTGAACTAGAAATGTACATTAATGATCAGGCTTTAACTCAGAGCTTACCAGGCCTCGGAGAGGAGAACAGAGCTCAGCAGAAATCATAGCTATTACTTGGTTGAAAATGAATGAACGCAATACAGACAAAAATAAAAATGAGAGGTTTTTGAAGATGCTTAACATACATTGTCTTTCTGAAATGCTTTGGTTTTGACTGAAGGGAATGGCTTACCCAAAAAAGATTTAAAATATTGTTATCATTTACTTACACTTATGTCATTCCAAATTTGTATGATTTTTTTTTCCATGGAAGACAAAAAGAAAAGTTTAGCACACGTACAGATTTTTTGGTTTGTTTTTTTTAACAACATACAGTGAGAGTGAATGGTGACCAGGAGCTGTCAAACTCCAAAAATGACAAAAAAAAAAAAAGCACCTTGCATGTATTATAAAAGTAGTTCATACTGTTCTCTAATCTCATTCTAACTTCATTGGTTGTTGTGTGTCTCATAACCAATATTAACACATCAAACATGCATTTGCGATCTCATGTGGTGTCACGGGTAGCTGTGTAGTAATAATCCAAAAGACGATGTGTGACGTAGAGTGAACGATAAAGAGATTTTATCAACACCAGAATCACAAAACACACTACACATAAACCATTAACGACGCAAAACAAATGAACTGAGGAAACAGAGGGCTTAAAAACACAGGGAATGATCATTAACGAAACAGGGAAAAAGTGTGGACTAATTAGAAACCATATGACTATGACACAGAAACTAAACAATGAAACTAAACAAGACATGATCATGACAAGTCAAGGGGAAGATTTTCAGTGAACAATGACTGAAATATCTTTTTTTTTGTAATTTCTGGAGCTTGGCTGCAGCTGGTCACTATTCCCTTTCAATATATGAAAAAGAACATTGTTTGTTTTGTGGTCTAGATAATAAAGAAAGTCACTGAGGTATCTGTAATGACATGATGGTGAGTTCTTTTACCTTTATCCAACAATGTTTTCTCTTTTGTAAAAAAAAATGTTAGCATACTCTTAAAAAGAGTACTTATTACACACATAAGCAATTGCATGTTAATTGCATTTAAATGAAAATGTATTACAATTTAAATTATTTGTGATTAAATGTAATCATATACATATATTATATATATTTTCATAATTCTATCATCTTTGAAATAGGTTTCAAGTGTACTTCCAAGTGTACTGACAAGCATTTATGGTAAACTAAAATGTACTTTAATGTCATTTCTGTTGAATATTGTATGTCATGTAATTAAATATATTTGTAATTACAAATTTGTAATGATGAAGTTTCAATTTAGTGCATTTAAAATATATTAACTTTAAATGTAATATCAAATAACACTAAAGTTATACATTATAATCAAATACCTTACATGTGCTTACGTATATGTAAAGCAATATATTATATATTTACAACACATCAAAATAAGTGTACTTTTTAAAGCATGACTAAAAAGATTATTAAGACAATGATTAATTTAGAGTAAAACTTTTTAATTTGACGTTATTACAAAGTGCACTTTTTAAAAGTGTATTTAAGTGCATTAGAAACATGAAATTCTAAGTACACTTAAGTAGCCTTTTATTTCATTAATAATGTGTTCTGCAAATACAGTTTTTAAATATACTGTACTTTTATGATTTGAAGTACACTACAAGTACAAATTCAATACATTTAAGCACACTTCTTTTTCACAATTGTTATCTGACTATAAATATTTGCATTACATCTATTATTTGTTGCATCAATAGCTTTTCTGTCATTATATTGTAATATCCTGCATAGTTAACTATACACAGATGAGCCAAAACATTATAACCACCTGCCTAATATGCTGTTGGTCCTCCGGGTGCTGCCAAAACAGCGTTGACCCGCCGAGGCATGGCTCTACAAGACCCCTGAAGGTGTCTTGTAGTATTTGGCACCAACACATTAGCAGCAGATCCTTCAAGTCCTGCAGGTTGCGAGGTGGAGCCACCGTGGATTGAACTTGAATGATGCTCAATTGAATTGAGATCTAGGGAATTTGGAGGCCAGGGCAACACCTTGAACTCTTCAGCATGTTCCTCAAACCATTTCTGAACAATGTGTGCAGTGTGGCAGGGTGATTTATCCTGCTGAAAGAGGCCACTTCCACCAGGGAACACCATTGTCATGAAGAAGTGTACCTGGTATGCGTGATGTAAAAGAAAACGCGAATCATCAGACCATGAGACCTTCTTCCACTGCTCCAAGATCCAGTTCCCACACTCGCATGCCCATTGTAGGCACTTTTGACTGGTCTGCAGCTATGCAGCCCCATACGCAGCAGAGTGTGATGCACTTTGTGTTGTGACACATTCCTCCCAAAACCATCATTAATATTTTTTGTGAATTATGCCACAGTAGACCTTCAATTGGCTCGGAACAGACAGGATAGCCTTCGTTGCCCTCATGCATCAATGAGCCTTGGGTTACCGATTTGTGGTTTGTCCCTCCTCGAGCCACTGTTGGTAAATTCTCACCATTGCTGGCCAGGAGCAACCCACAAGCCTTGCCGTTTCAGAGATACACTGACCCAGTCGCCTTGCCATAACAATTTGGCGCTTGTCAAAGTCACTCAGGAATTTAGTCTTGCCCATTTCTCCATCCAACATGTTGATTACGAGAAATGCATGCTGTGGCCTAATGGTTAGAGAGTCGGACTTGTAACCTGAAGGTCGTGGGTTTGAGTCTCAAAAAAAAAATGGCTGCCCACAAGTGTGTGTGTTCACTATTCGCTGCTGTGTGTGTGCACTTGGATGGGTGAAATTCAGAGCACAAATTCCGAGGATGAGACACCATACTTGGCTACACGTCATGTCACATCACTTTTTTATTTTATTTTATTTTATTTTATTTTATTTTATTTTTGCTTACCATCTAGACCTTAATTTTATGGCCTTGTTAGGAGATCAATTATATTCACTTCACCTGTGACTGATCTTAATGTTTGGGCTCATCAGTGTATACTGAAAAACAGAAAAAGACCAAGTAAGGTACCCTAAAAAGAAAGGTTTCTTTCTCTTTTTTGAGGATCTGGCTTGGCATGAAAGCTTTGCCAATTATATCCAAAGCTCTGGCTGTTTGACCCACACCACTCTGACAGCCACCCGGATCCAAACAACCTGTCTAAGGCTATTCTTACCGCTTTTAATGCTTTTACCGAGCAGCAAGAGAATTGAAGTATTCAGGAGAAATGGGAATATTGACCTAGACTTGTTGTTTACACTTGATTTGTGAAAGGATTGTATGTGAAAGCTTCTCATCCTTCACCCCTCCCAATCTATTCACACAACACAATTCTGCCAGTGACCTTTCTACTCAGAACTCAAAAACAAAAGATAATTGGCTGAGTCGCAAGGCACCTCAGACTATGCACAATATAAAAATGATATACTGTTTAAAACGATGCAATTTGCTGGTTAGGTTGTTGCTGATGTTTAATTTTGTACAGTTTGTATTAAGACAAAAAGAAAACACTGGTTGCTCCTCTTGAAACTCTTATTTCCTTCTTTTAAAGTGTTGATAGCTCCCAGGCCTTTAATAACAGGACTACTGGGGCATGTCATAGTCACTTACGGAGTGTTTTATTATCAGTCGTAACTACAACACAAAGTGTCTGCTGTCAAATCAAAGCTAAATGTAATTTTGTGAATGTGCTTTGTTTATGCCTTAACCCCTCTTCAATCCATGTTTGAGTCCATAAAGGCTGACACATTATTGCTGTTTTCCTCTGTCTCCTTTTTATTTCTCTCAGCGTTTCTCCTTTTAACTCATGTAAAATGATGGGGGGTCTGTACTTGTGCTGGCTGACTGCTGTGGTTAGCTTGTTTAACAGCTTCAAGGCATACTGCGCTCCAGTGAGCTGTTTCTTAGATGTACAACTGACAGGCTTGTTCACAACCTACAGTACTGTCAGTACAGAGTCATTACCTGAGATTAAACACAATCTATCAACCGACTGTGGAAAACGATAAAGTCTGAAGCAGACTCTACAGATGGGTCAATATTCAGACATAGTTTAAAAGATAACTTTTTTCAATGCAACTTCAAAAAAAAAAAAAAAAAAAAAGCACAATTATTGTAGGGAAAAGTGTTTGTCTAAAATGCTGTAGCAGAAATTTATAGGTTATACTTTTTTAGCAAGTAAAGGGTCTTTTAGTATAATTGTAAAAATCAGGCTGTGGTACATGTGTCTTTGTGCTGTGAAATCTTTATTGATTTTTTTTATAAGTAAACATAAGAATACTTTTCAGTAATAAGATGGACTGAAGACTGGACTGAAGCAACTTAGGATTACTTGATTATTTAAACATCATTAGTAGAAAAATCATGTTAAAACGTGAGTATGGAAAATGATACAGGCTTTTGCAGAACGTTTATTTGTACATTTCTCAATCATCATTGTATTGCATTGCATTATTTTGTTTGTCCCCTCACAATGAAAACTACAGAGCTTTGACAATAAAAAGCATTAAAAGCATTTTTACTAAGACACAATATTAGTGAGACATAATTACTATTAGACATCATTACTAAGACATAATACTGGGAGCTGCAGAGTGACAAATAATATACATTTTTTATGTTTTATATATATATATATATATATATATAAAATATATTTTATGTAGGTTGTCTGCTATAAAGATCTCATTGATTTACATTACAAGCTATCAGAATTTCATCTTACTTTTTGGCCATAGAAATATCAGTAAATGCACCAAATTGCATATTTTCAGTTTGGGCCTCTGAATAACATTGAGGTTTTTTCCTCTTCGAGTGCCATATTCTCATTATATCATACGATATGAGCCATAAAAGCCTGATGTATCAAATAGAACAGATGCAAGCATCAAAAATATGAATGCATGTTTTTTTTTTTTTTTGTTTTTTTTTTGTTTTTTAGATTATTTTATTTTATTTATTTTAGATTAAAAAAAAATATATTTTTATTTATTATTTTCATTATTTTATATGCAAGGCTTGACAGTGTTAAACTGAAAATGCTGTCACCATCTACCCCACCCTCATGTTTTTCCTGTAGAAATAAAATGTAAACGCTGCAGTTATTGTTGGTTTACTAAAGATATGAACATTGGTCCCATAGCTTCTAAATAAAAACTGTTTCACTAAACTATCACATCTTTATGGAAACCCGTTTCAGGCCCAGAGTAAAAAATGTAAAGTCATACCTCACATTATGACTTTATATTTCACATTTGTAACTTTATAGCTCACAATGACCTTGTTTATTTTACTCTGAGGCAAAAATAAGATTCCATACATCTTATTCTTTGGTCATGTAGCTAACTGGCACTATTGCCCCCTCAAAATAAATGTAATAATAGTGTCTATTGCTGCATCCAAAATCGCATACTATATAGTAGGTACGACATTTGGTTTGAAATGTACTTCCCAACCGTTAAAAAAGTATGTTCTGTATAGTATGAATGTCTGTACTATGAATGAAATTCGGGCGTACTACATCAGGCATATTGTCATTATCATGTGACCTACGGCGTCAGTTGCGTCGCTTCACCTCTATTCACAGATCCACAAAGTGTCCATTGAATGCGCACTTCAGAATCCATCTAGGTACTTTTCGCCTACTGTTTTATGAATTCAGACTTACTACTCGGCTCACATACTGTTTTTTGCCTACTATATAGTATGGAAGTAGACATATTTGGACACAGCTTATGTCTTTGATGTGCTCCCAAAATTGCTATTCTGGTTCTTTACATTTAGCAATGTCAAAATCATTCATACGCACCTTAAAACAATAGTAAGGTTTATAAGCCAACTAATGTTATAAGGCTAATTCAAAAAGTCAAGCTCTCAACCTAACCAACATCTCATCCACTGGGACAAGTTGCATTAATCTGCTCTTTAGTAAGTTGCCAGTGCCTTCATGTCCTCAGCAGCAGTGCACTGTGGGTAAGGAAAGGAACCAGAGTGAGGTTCTTGTTTGGTTACTGGATTAGAGAGTGGCAGATGGTCCCCACAGTCAGATCTGGAATGCCATCCTCCTCTTCTTGGCAGCAAACATGACAGCCTATGACTCAAGTCACAGAGCTTTTGGAACTACGTGTACGTGTTGAGTTAACGGAATGGTTTCGATGACTAATTTTGATTTGCATTTAAAATTGGAGATACTGTGAATGAGCAGTCAGTGTGGAAGGACCTTATAAATATTTCAGAGGCCTGTTAGTCATTCTTAAATATAACCATATCACTTCTTCTGAAGTGTGAACTCTTCATCTGAACAAAGGTGCTATCTGTTCCCCTGATTGCTATGAGCCTTTTTACTAAGAACAGGAAATGTAAACTCAATAAAAACTTATTCGTAGAGGAATCAAAAGTTGCAATCTCCAATCTTGAAAGACATAGTTTCTTCACAATATCAACTTTCGTGGTCCACAGAAAAAAAGAAAGTCTTGGAATGACACGAGGAACAACATGAGGGTGTCAACAACATTGAGCACAACTGACTTTTAATAAAAAATCTTCTTTTGTGTTCCACCAAAGAAAAAAAATCTTAAAATGACATGAGAGTGAAATAATGACAGAATTTTCATTTTCATTTTGTGGTAATTTTTTTAAGAAGATCAAATTATGTCAAAATGAGATTAAAATGTGAATAGAAACAGTGAATTAAAACTGTGAGTATTTCAAAAATCTGCACATCATACTTGGATAATATAGTTAGTATAATATAATGACACAACAATGTGTCATGAAAATAATTTATCAAAAAGATTTAGAAACAGTTCTATGGAAGCTTGTTTCCACCACTAAATAAACAAAATAAAAAAGGTAATTATGACTTTTTATCTCATAATTCTGACTTTTTTCTCAGAATTGCGAGATATAAACTCAAAATTGCAAGTTATAAAGTTAGAATTGCGTGATATAAAGTCAGAATCGCAAGTTTATATCTCACAATTCTGACTTTATATCACGCAATTCTGACTTTACAACTCGCAATTGTGAGTTTATATCTTGCAATTGCGAGGGGAAAAAAAGTCAGAATTATGAGATAAAAAAAAAAGTCGCAATGACCTTTTTTATTTTTTTATTTCATGGTGGAAACAAGCTTCCAAACAATTCAGATTCTTCAACTCCTTTGAGAAAAAAAAACTTTAGATGGAAGCATGAGAGAGTAATACAAGCTCTCTGTCACAACACTACAAGCAGAATAGCTAGTCACTGTGTTCTGTTATTGATAGTGGGATTTTTAGAGCATACAATGGATCCAAAGATATCTTTGGAACCAAAGAACTTATTGGTTTACGTCAAGTCTGCTTTACACCAAAGACATCACATTGTCTTGGTTGTCAAAGTATCTGTTCCATAACGCAGATTATAAACACAGAGTTTTAACCCTCTGAATGTTTATTTGGAAACATAAATCCAGATGCATCACCAAGCTATCACAGCCTCTTCTGGCCTAATACAATCAAGTATAAGAATGAAAAATGTGCACATTCGCATCAAAGATACCACAACAAAAATGAGACATATTCACTCCTATCCTTTGTGTTTTAGATCCTACATCAAAGGTTAGTCCTCTAATGAGAGTCAAAAAAGTGTTTTAATCTTTCTCTATGGTGCCACTGAACACTGCAGCTGAAGACTGAATGCTGTTGATTAGCATAAGCGAGTTAATAAGATCTCCTTTTGATGCATGTCACAGCATGATTTTAATTCACACTTCTATTTTTGAACGATCTCTTCGGATACCAGTTCGGTTATTGTTATGGCAGACAAACTGCTCTATTTTATTCAATTCATCCCATTATTTGAAGACTTACTAAAAATCCTTCACCCATACTGTATCATCAGCGAGACACTTGACCACAGGTTGTTCAGTCGGGCTGTCTTTGACATGTTAATAAAGAATCTGCAAAATGACAAGTAACCAGGCAACTAAGGAAAAACTTCAATTATGGAATACTGCACTTGTGCAAACCAAGATCTCTTCACTGAAATGTTAAATGAAGAGCATGGCAGGGTGAAACGGTATAGAAAATTGATGTGTGCGAAAGCAGCACGACCTGAATTTCTGTAAATGAAAGTGGCTGATGTTGAATTTCACTCCTCTAGAGGCATCAATCAATGTCCAATCTGAACAATAATGAGTGTTCCTCTGTGTTACACTGAGCTATGATTCATTTACAAGTCCAACATTATGTAACTCAAAGCATTCATTTGCCCCCTAATTCTACTTTCCCTTTCACACAAACATGTTTGAAGACTTCAGCTTTTTTTGTGTGTTAACATATGGTTTTATTTTGATAAAAAAATCTCTTTGTAAAGAACAGAAAGATTGTGCCAGCAGGTATTGAAAAGAAACAAAAACACATTGTGTATTTTCACTGATCTCAAAATCGAAAGGAGAAAGAGACTGAAAAGTGGGACATCTCCCCAAGCTTGTCTCAAAACCTCTCAAGAGCTTCATTTTGCCTAAGCAGGGAGTCTATTTATGCATTCATTTATAAGCCTGGTTCAAGTATTTGCAGTGGAAAACAAACTATTTGCTGTATAGACACTGATATAAGAGCCTGTTGTGAGAGCACATTTATCTTAGGATAAATTTGGTATCTATTATTAGAATGATATTAGATGAAAAGTATATATATATATATATATATATATATACACACACAAATAGAATTGTGTTCTTTCAATCCTCCGGTGCTTTTATCCCTATGCTAACAAGCACAATTCGATGCAGGTGGGCTCCCCTAGAGTCTCCTGCGTCATGGACTGTCTTATACTGACAGGCAACAGTTTGTGAAGCTGTGTGTCAGAGATGGTAGTGAGCAGCTCAGGGTGCTGTTCTCTATTCAACTTCACCTTCACACATGTCCTATATATATATATCACTAGTTTACACTGCAGAAGTTTTTCAACAATCCATCGACTGCAGCCTGCATAACAAATGAAGACTAACAGACTCATGGACCTGAGAGTCCACCTACACAGACAACACAGCTACATGTTCAAGACAAGCTACGCAGTACTTTCTGAAGTGGTTTAGTTCTGAAGTGTTTATTTCAGTGTTGTGGTAAACCAGAAGGTTAACATCATTACCATATAATTCTGGATTTGCACATATCTATCTATACTGCAGTGGTTCTCAACCATTTTAACTCCAAGGCCCCCCAGTGTCCAAAACAAAATTCAAAGGCCCCATGACTTTTCCAACTGTTTGTGATTTTCTGGATATGATTTAAAGGTAAGGATTTTAAAATGCATATTTTTACTTTACTTTATACTTGGGTGTTCTCATATATCCAGGTTTTTCCAGACTGTGGTGGGAACCCAAGTTGTTAAGAGGGTGAATTAAAATAAGAAATATCTTGATTTTTAGTTAGTTTTAGTTTAGTTTTATCTTATTTTAATGCTTGTTTTGTTTTAAAGTTATCTTGAGGCCCCCTTAGAACTTTGCTAAGTCCCCCTAGTGGGCCCCAGCCCCCTGGTCTAGTATTTTTTTTAATCTTTCAGTAAAAATATAATACGGATATAAATATAATAACGATTACTGTTTGATCCATTAGTAATTTTTAGTGATGAATAATAAAAACATTGTTAAACAAGTAATCTGAAGTTTAAGTTTATATGGTACTAAATGCATGTGATTATAGGCAGGCTTAAAGTACAGCACTAGATTTTATACTCGATTTTATATCCTGCTCTACCTATGCTGCGTTCACGCCATGAAGTAATTACGGTAAATAAAGCTCCGTATGCTTCCAAATCGCTCTCGTGGTACTTTGATGTCAATACACCAATCAGTCTACAATTACGAATTTACACGTTGTAATTACAAGTTCTACAAGCACGTGAAGGCTTTTTACATTTCAGAATTGTTACGGTAATTACGACATGGCGTAAATGTACCTCTATCCATCATGGGGCTCCTTACCAGCTAACAGATTTTTGCTCTAAGAACGTTCTCCAAATATTCAGTGTTGGTTCTGCGAACTTAAAAATGGCAAATTTTCTTGGCGTTAGAGGAACATGTTTTAAAATGTATGATGTTCCTCAAACATTCTTTCAACTTAATTTTGATTAGCAATTCAACATTCTAGGAACATTGATTTGTAACATTCCAAGAACATAAAAATGTCCAGTTTCATTAATGTTAATAGCATGGTATTTAAAGGTTAGTATGATGTTCCTGAAACATTCTTTAAATCATTCAAACACCTGCTGTGAACAAGCACTGAAAGTAAGAGAAATAAGAACACAAACTACAACTTTCTTCAGCCACAGCCTTAGATGAAATCAACCGAAGATAAAAGACATTAAATCTCTCAAGATCTCAGCAGATGCAGTCATTTGACCATTAAAGCAGCCATGTTGGTCTGCTTTATCAATGCAGAAATGTTTTTTGAAAATACCTGCAATTGCTGAAAAAAAAAGGAACTTAACAAAAGTCAAGGGTGAAGAGCCCAACTAAAGCAAACACTGATCACAATGATGGTGACTTCAAACTAAACATTTTCAAACAAACATCAACATCTAAACCTCTGTTAATTCTCAATAAGAACTGCTGAAGATGTCTGACAGAAATAAAGTCAAGCTGGTTAGTAATAAGTGAAGCTGGTAATGCTGTTTTTGGAGTTGTTTAAAGCTGCAATATGTAGATTTTCGCTGCTAGAGGTCGCCTATTCAAAACAAAGGCGTAGCTTGATGACACAGAGTTTGAGCGCGGAATAGGAGATGTCGTCTTCACCTCACAGCCAGTGGAAAAGAATCGGGACGGGACTCGGGCAGAAATCATGTTCATGGATGAGATTATTAACATTACTGTATGAAGCAGCGCAGGGCCGAGTGATGTTGGAGCTGAACGAGGCCGCTGGAGCGATTGCTAATGAGAGACGAACACGACACGCCTCGCGAGCAGCAGAACTTTTATTATGCCGCAGTCGCCGCTTCCGCTTCTTCCGGTCAAGCGTATGAGGCAACACAGCGCTGTTTATCATATCAGATACATTTGACTGTGTTGAAAATGATGCTACTCTGTGCGTTCACTCGGCGGCTGCTGTGAGACACTTGCGGTAAGCTAGATCGATTTTAGAATATCCTATTAATAAATGCTGGGTGGCTTGTGTTGATAAATGGCATGCAATTAATTTTAAAATGTATTGTATGATGGAGAAAATGCTGTATTACTTACTTGATAAAATACAGTTTTTTTCTGAGGCATGGTAAAAGCATGATACTCTCGGAAAATCAAGAAAACTAGATTTAAACAATAAGACTAAACATGTTGAGCTATATAACAATAATTCATTTTCTGTCTATAAATGTAACCAAACAGTTGTTCCCTTGTCTAATAAAACATGTAATATATTAAAGTGTTTTTGGGTGTTTCCATGGTTTCTACAAAATAAAACCGGAAACCGAGGGTAACACGGATATGACACCATTGACAGGCGACTCCCGGACACGTCCCATATTCTTGGTAAAATTCACAATTTTCTCACGATTTACAAATAGTTGGAAACATTTGGGACATTGTAAGTACTCAAACTGAACAAAAAAAATATATATATGGCCTAGTGTTTTTTTGGATATTTAACTGCAAAAATCTTATATATTGTGCCTTTAATCCTCTTCTGCTGAGATCTTGAGAGATTTAATGTCTTTTATCTTCAGTTGATTTCATCTAAGGCTGTGGCTGAAGGAAGTTGTAGTTTGTGTTCTTATTTCTCTTTCTTTCAGTGCTTGTTCACAGCAGGTGTTTGAATGATTTAAAGAATGTTTCAGGAACATCATACTAACCTTTAAATAACATGCTATTAACATTTTTATGTTCTTGGAATGTTACAAATCAACGTTCCTAGAATGTTGAATTGTTAATCAAAATTAAGTTGAAAGAACATTTAAGGAACATCATACCTTTTAAGAAAACTGGACATTTTTTACATTCCCAGAACCAACACTGAATATTTAGAGAACGTTCTTATAACAAAAATCTGTTAGCTGGGTTGGCATAAAAAAAAAGCCCCCTGAAATATTACATATTTGCATATGTAAATGTAAAAAGTAGTCTTCAAACAAAGACTGTTTGCACATTCTGTTTGTTGTAGTACTGTAACAGCAGGTGTTAATTCGACCTTTAATTCAAGGAGTTTACTCTAGACTGTTGTGCTTCTTAAGGCCACCGTGGTGATGACATTTAGCCTATCGCTCTTTTGGGTGAGTCAATTACTGTCAGTAAATGGAGAAACCTTAACGATGGCATTTAAGGTCGTTTCTATTGATTAAATGAGAATGTTGAAACTTTAATGTCCTGAATTTGTTTGGTATAGGTTGGTTTGGTAGGCTATAAAACGACATTTATTTATAGTGCTTATGAAAGTAATACAATTTTGTATGTTTTTTATCATTATTATTTGTGATACCCAAGGAGGACGCAGTATCCATGGCAACCTCGCCACTCTTTTTATTATCCTTTAGTTAAGCCCTGCCACTTCTGCTGTGACCTGCGCTGTTTCACACGCGCACTGAGAGCTCATGTCCAACAGTGATAGGATATTAAGAGCGCGCTCTCCACTCCAGCAGCTCTTCTCGCGCTGCTCGCACTGCTCATGTCTCTCGTACGTTTTTTGAATTTCCCACTCCAGTCCGTGTCACATCCGGTTCAGCACCACTGCTTGGCCCCGCTTCTCAAATTTCCTGCCCACACCTACCCTCTCGTATTAACCAAGCCAAGTTTGTCTAGTGATGAAGTAATATTTTCGCCGCTTTCGTGCACATCCCTACATTCGCGATCGGATCGGTGGTCCAGGAAGAAAGAGGACGAGGAGGCGTCGAGAAGCTGAGATGAGATAAATATGCAAAGAGACGGCTCTGCAAACCATTTCAATCTTATTTTCCCATTATTTTGGCGCTGAATTAAAACATAGCCTATACGCAATTTCAAGAGGAGCGTCTAATAGAGAGCCGGACAGCTGCACAGAAAACAGCTCTGCATGTGATATCTTCGGATCAGGTGGCATCGGCAGCTGAAGATGCAGCCTGCAAGCAAGCTCCTGAGTCTCACCCTCCTTGTACTGATGGGCACTGAACTCACCCAAGTAGGTTTATAAACGCCATTTTCAGCGCACATCTCGGGCTAATTAGGCAGATATGCTCAAAATAAGCCGGTTACATGTATTATCATAAGTGCAAATTAATCTATTGGGCAGCAGAGATCGGGATGGACTGATATGATTAAACCTCATTTAGAAGAAAATCACAGCAGGGTTTCTCCTATCTGAGCTTTTATGACACATGGCTAGAGGGGTTATTTTATAGTAACTTTTATGTAGGTTATTGTGCATGATAATGAATGTGTTTTCATAGTAATAGTTGACAGTTTTAGTATTTAAAGATAAATGCATCTTGGAAGCAGTGAAATCTCTGTGTGAGAGAGTGATCATCAGTATCATTGTATCATTTGTATGATTATTCCTATTCAAGATAAAACACTCCAGGGCTTGTGCGGTGTATTCTCATTATCGACACGCTGTGATTGTCTCTGACACTCTACAATCTCACTTTGAAGACAAAAATAGCAAGAAAATTGCTTTCTCCACACTCCACATTGATGCTTCCTCTTCAGTCTTACGCCTTTGACATTGTAGGAAATCACTGTTGGTGAGTTAATCAGCTGGAAACAGCTATACTGAAGAGGCAAGGTCATTAGCCTTTATGAAAATTAATTTTGCAAATTTAATTAATCTTGCCTCTTTTCTGTATTCTCCGTGGGTTGTTCTGCGCAAGAAACTAAATGCAAGTTTTGCTTATCTTCATTTGTTTTTTTTATCTTTCATAGGCATATTTTTTATTTCACCTTAATACTACAAGTAGCTATTAAGAAAATGTTAAAATGGAGCTAGTTTTTGAACTGCCATTTATTATATGGTTCATTAACTGAATCAGTCGTCTGAAACTAAGTGCCCTGTCCCATGATTTGTAATCTGTCCCAAATTATGAATCAATGAAGAAGAAAAAAGAAAAAAAGCTCCTGTTTCATGTGATAAAATGCAAGTTGATAAAAAATTGACATTGTTTCCAGTTATTATATCAACAATGGAATTAGAAGCACTTCATATTACAGTATATAATAATTTCAGAAGTGAAACATTATTTTAGACAATACCTTTAATTATTCTTTAATCAAAATAAGTTGTTTTGCATGTTGTTTTTTGGTCCCACTTTATAGTAGGTGTCCTTAACTACTATGTACTTACATCAAAAAATAAGTACAATGTACTTCTTGTGTTCATATTGTATTGCAAAACACTTTTGCTGCTATTGAGGTGGGATACGGGTAAGGTTAGTGACAGGTTCAGTAGTATGGGTAGGTTTAAGGGTGGGTTAAGGTGTAAGGGATGGGTCAACAGTGTATTTATAAATTTAATTACATGCAGGTATTTTTTAAAATATAAGTACAATGTAAAATCATGTATGTACACAATAGGTGCATTGTATCAAATGATCAAATTAAATGTAAGTACATAGTAGTTAAGGCCACCTAATATAAAGTGGGACCTATATATATATATATATATATATATGGTAACACTTTACGATAAGGTTCATTAGTTAACATTAGTTAACTATATATATATATATATATATATATATATATATATATAGTTATTTATGAACGTATATATTTATGAATGTTTTGAGCAATTTTATATATATATATATATATATATATATATATATATATATATGGTAACACTTTACGATAAGGTTCATTAGTTAACATTAGTTAACTATATATATATATAGTTAACTAATGTTTAGTGCAGGTGAAATCAAGTGTTGCTAGCCAAAATTAAAAAGAAAAAGGACAGAAAATAAAGACGATATAGAGAACAAGGATGCTCTTACATTAAATCTGTTTAAAAGGTCTGGCTGCGAGTGCTATTTGTCACCAGTTTATTAGGAACGTGTCTATGGTGTATATGTGTATAAACCAAATATGTTTGATTTAAGAAAAAAATTAAAAAAAAAAAAAAAAAAAAACTAGTGTATGCTGGGCAAGGGGGTGGTGGGTGGCAGGGGGTCTGATTGGAACTTGTTCAAGATAATAAAAAAAAAAAAATGTTAAAATGAGAAGGAAACCTGTACTGCCCTCTTTTGGTCAAATAATATCATGACATGTTGAGAGACAATTGGTCAGGCTATCCTATTAAAATTCCCCTGTTCAGAAGTGACTCATAAATAGCACTCATAAAGCACTGTTTCAAAGTGTGCATAACTGAGTTATCTAACATCTGCTGATATTTAGAGTTTAATGAAATGCTCAGAGAGCATTAACAATCATAGTTACTTTATTCTAGCATATAAATAATGTGTGTAGGCATGTGTACTGCATACCGTAGAGAGTCGTTGTACCAGTAATCGCTACACTACACCGATGAGCCGCAATATTACACAGCGCGCAAATTATTCAATAGAGTCGACTTTGTAGAGTAACTTTAACCAGTGGGTAATGTCGTCTCGCGCAAACCAAATTTTTTATCGTCTCCAGCACCTTTGACAGCACCCTGTGTGCATAATGTAAATGTATAACAAAGCGATAAATAATCACAGTAGGCCTACTAATGTTTTCAATTCTGAACCTATAGGAATGCGAGCCGTTGCCACAGGCGAACGCGATTTCTGTTCGCAAGCGTCTATTTAGCACATTTTCTGAAAAACTTGTAATCCGTTACCCACCTTTGGTGCACAGGCTACTAAAACGTTGTTTGAATACACTTTTTAAATATTAAGTTAATGACTTATTAAGACATCGCTCTCTGCATCTAAGGCACGCGCCTATCTTACATACATTTAGCGTACAGTTATAGGCAGTTTGAGAGCAGAGTGCACTATTTTATCTATTAACCGTTTTAACTATTGCTGTCAGTATGGGTATTGTGATACTAAGAAAAACTTTGTACGTGTTCAGTGATTTAGTTCGTGCGTCAAGCGCCAGGAGGAGGTTTGTGATATTTATGAATATTTCACCAGTATACCGTGTGGGCGGGGGCACGGAACCAATGAGATGAGATGGTCTGCTGAACTGCCGTCATTATTCGTGTGGAGAGAGAAGACAGAACAGCAGTCTTCTCATAAACCGAGAGAGCTTGCGTAATTATAAAGTTCAGTATAGGATAGGTGCGAGTAGAAATGTCCGAGATGAATTCATTTAAACTGGGTGCTTTACAGAAGCACATCTCCTCTGTCAGCAGCGCAGGTTACCAGTACAGTTCTCTATTGGAATGTGTATAATGAAGGTTAGGGAAAGAGACGAGCAGAGATGTCGGTGCCTTTGCTGAAAATTGGAGTAGTGCTCAGCACGATGGCGATGATCACCAACTGGATGTCGCAAACGCTGCCCTCTCTAGTAGGTCTGAATAGCACCAAATTAAGCGTGGCACCTCCGGGTGTGCCGGACCGGAGCACTGGCGTGAGTTTACTTATTTCCTCTTTGTTCATGTTCTGTTTAGATAATATGAGCTGCAAAACATTTATATTATTTATACGTTACAAACTGGGCCTATACTATTTAAATAATGCATGCTGTAAAATGGAAAAATTATGTTATTCATACAGCACCCTAAAAAATCCATTCCGTCTCTATAAAAAAGAACAAAACTCAGTGGTTTTTACTTTTTTTTTTTTCCGTTGTAGGCTACCATGCCAACGTATACATATTGCATTACATTGGAGTACCATGTAAATACCATAATATATGAATATGGTAATTATTTAGTACTATAGATTGAAGTACTATGGTATTACCCTGCGTTACCTTGGTACAGTACTACTGCCATATACTTTTTATAAGGAGAGTATCAGTATGCAGTGCAAGTATTTAGAAGGTGTTCATTTATGGGACGACACTAAGGAGGTGGTAGGAACCTGAAAGTGACAGTGTGTGATTAATTTTAATTGATATCCAATGTTATTCATCTCTTTCAATGGACAAAAACCTTTGTCTCCTCAGGTTTAAATGCTGCAGTCGGGTAAAATGCATCTCAGCGGGGGGATTATTGACTTTGAGTGTGTTTTTAGCCTTGGGTAATTTCTATGAGTCACCTATAGAAATCCTGTGTTGAAATCTATACTATTTAAATCAGTTTTTAGTATTTGAGCAAGACAAAAGACCTATAGTTTCTATTTTTTGTAAATGTATGCCTTCACTATTTTGATATTGTGGTAAGCTCTGTCCTCATACAATAATAAAAACATTAGATTGTATTTTAATCTGAATTCAGCATTACAGCAGCAGCAGATTTACAAAGATGTTCCTTAGATTTAATAAAAAGTGCTTTCTGTCCGCACTGGTTTTGAATATGGATTATTCATTAGATTACTCAGGATTAGGGCAAGACATACGGAAACGCTCACTCTTCCAGATGGCTCTTTTATGTAAAGCCACTGGGTCATAAAATCCTCTTCGAGAAAAGACCATTTCACATCAAAGCATCAAATATGAAAATCCTTAGAAAACTGTATTTTGTCAGTATATATTGGCCACTAATACACCGCTCTGCTCTTGATGGACAAGGAGAAACAAAATGAGAGTGAGAGAGAGAGAGAGAAAGTAAAACAGAGAATAAATACTGTAGCTGAGCTCAACAATAAGTTTGCTGGCCAAGTTGGAACTTAGTCCTGTACAAATAATCATATTATTTTGTAAAGCTATGCACTTTATAAACACTTTATAAACACGATTGCAGGGTATGACACATTACTGATTTGTTTATCATTTTCATCTTATTTTGAATAAAACTCATGCTTCCAAGATTATCACAAGTCATACAATTACAAAACCTTCATCTATATCATCCAGCTAAATAATCTTACTTGGTGACATATTTACTTCAGCAGAATTCACAAAAACAACATTCCATAAACCACAGACAACAAAGTGTTTAAGTTTGTGTTGCATAAAAAACACATGATCAATTAAAGGATTAGTTCACTTCAGAATTGAAATTTCCTGATAATTTACTCACCCCCATGTCATCCAAGATGTTTATGTGTTTCTTTCTTCAGTCGAAAAGAAATTAAGGTTTTTGAGGAAAACATTCCAGGATTTTTCTCCATATAGTGGACTTCAATGGCAACCAACGGGTTGAATGTCCAAATTGCAGTTTCAGTGCAGCTTCAAAGGGCTCTATGCGATCCCAGCCGAGGAATAAGGGTCTTATCTAGCGAAACGATAGGTAATTTTGTAAAAATAAAAATATAACCACAAATGCTCGTCTTGCATTAGCTCTGGGATGCGCTACACATTACGTATCCACGCGTGACGTAGGCGGAAGTACCGAGCAAGTGTTTACAAAGCATATGTGCAAAGACTAAGTCAAATGGCCTTTACAAAAAACAAGGTTAAAAAAAACGATTTTGAAGTTGGAGGAGAAAAAGTTTTTCGCCCTACCGCGGTACTTCCGCCTATGTCACCCGTGACCTTTCCAACGTGATTACGTATAATGCGTGGCGCATCGCAGAGCTAGTGCAAGACGAGCATTTGTGGTTAAAAAGTTTTTTTTTTGTTTTTTTTTTAAATTCAAAAATGACCAATTGTTTCGCTAGATAAGACCCTTATTCCTCGGCTGGGATCGTGTAGAGCGCTTTGAAGCTGCACTGAAACTGCAATTTGGACCTTTAACCCGTTGGTAACTGTTGAAGTCCACTATATGGAGAAAAATTCTGGAATGTTTTCCTCAAAAACTTTAATTTCTTTTCGACTGAAGAAAGAAAGACATAAACATCTTGGATGACATGGGGGTGAGTAAATTATCAGGAAATTTTAATTCTGAAGTGAACTAATCCTTTAAATGTAAGATTATTGCAACGTAAACATTAAAGACCTGGTATGACCGTTTCCGTCATCTGGCCAAAAACTCTTTCAGTCTGACCCTTGTGTAAGTGTTCAGGCAATTAACCTTCCCAAAGACTGCAGTGAGAGAAAGGATAAAATTGTTACAAAGCTGCTACAGCATATCCGATCAGTCACTGACCTTGTTTCCTCTTTGTTTTGCCCCTTGCCCAGGTGCTGCCTGCTAACCCTGAAGAGTCGTGGCAGGTGTACAGCTCAGCACAAGACAGTGAGGGCAGGTGTGTGTGCACTGTTGTGGCTCCTCAGCAGACCATGTGTTCACGGGATGCCAGGACCAAACAACTGAGACAGCTCCTGGAAAAAGTAACCTTTGAAAATATTCCACACACATATCCACACAAAGCCATACTGACAGAATAAATAGCTCACTGAATGCCTTTCATAGATCTTTTTAGCAGGGTTGTCACGGAGCACATGGCTTATTACTCGTCTCTTATGTTCTCTTTCTCTCTTTCAGGTCCAGAATATGACTCAGTCCATCCAGAATCTTGACCAGAGGACCCAGAAAGACCTGCAGTATGTGCAAAGAATGGAGGTGCAGTTGAAAGGCCTGGAATCTAAGTTCAAACAGGTGGAGGAAAGCCACAAGCAGAATATCGCAAAGCAATACAAGGTGCGTACAAATATATGAGCTCATCCAAATTTTCTTCACTGTGGTTATTCCATTTGTAAATGTCATATTTCATTCGTGACCGCATATAATATTTCCCATTTACAAAAGGTTAACTCACTTATTTCATTCAGCTCCCAACACTGGCCTTTAACATTACATTAACTAATCGATCTTTGAGAAAACGACTGAGCATATTCATTTTCTGTATATCTGCAAGCCAAGTGAGCTCAGAATATTTGTAATGAATGATTTTCTCCTCCTGATTGGACGACACAGGCATTTTCCCCATGAGAAGTGAATTACAAAATATGATTTATTTTCCATCTTAGGTATTGTTAGCTGCCTGACATCAATTGCATCTGCATGCTAATGAGGCCGTTGCTATTTTTCGAAATGGAGGCGCAGTGATTTTGTTGCGCATTGCAATTTGTAGTGTGTGTATCGAGCTCCCGAAGTGGCATAGATTTTATAGATCTGTCTAGCACAATCTTTTAGCTCCTTCTGCATAATCTGGCCCTTCAGAATCTTTTAAACAAAAATAGTACATTGAACATTTTGCTCGTCAAACTGAATATTATGATCAGGAATGTGCACGCAAATCAGGCAGGTCAGCAGGCCAGTGTTGGCGGCACCTCTTGTTCATTTACCAAGTAAGGAATCTTCTCAAAACATTTGACCTTTAAACATTTATTACATGAAAACATCAAATATTTGGATGCAATCACTGGAAAAGGTCATCTTATACACCATCATTATACCAGAGTCTACATGGTGCTGTTCATTCTCAGAAGTTCAGGTCTACACAGAACATATACAAACATGGTATTTCAGCCGAAGTAGGAAAACATAAAGAATGAATTTGATAAATGGAATCATGGGACATGGGAAATGCATTTTTCTTTGTTTGGATGAGGATGATTTTGCACTTATGATCCAAGTACAATATAATATAATATAAACGTCCTTAAAAGTTTGGGGTCAGTAAGTTTATTTATTTATTTATTTATTTATTAAGTGATTAAAAAAAATAAATAAATAAAATAAAATAGTATTATTCAGCAAGAATTTGATTGACAGTAAAGACATTTCTAATATTACAAAAGATTTTCTATTTCAAATAAATGCTGTTCTTTTGAACTTTCTATTCTTCAAAGAATCGTGAAAAAAATGTATCACAGTTTTCACAACAAAATTAACAAGCACAACTGTTTTCAACACTGATAATAATAAGAAATGTTTCTTGAGCACCAAATCAGCATATTAGAATGATTTCTGAAGGATCGTGTGACACCGAAGATTATATTAAATTATAATATTTCACAATATAACTGTTTTACTGTGTTTTTTGTCAAATAAATGCAGCCTTGGTGAGCATTAGAGACTTATTTCAAAAAAAATCGTACTGACTCCAGACCTTTTGAACGGTAGTGTGTGTATATAATACTTGCTATTAAAGGGTTAGTTCACCCAAAAATGAAAATTCTGTCATTAATTACTCATGTCATTCCACACCCGTAAGACCTTCGTTCATCTTCGGAACACAAATTAAGATATTTTTGATAAAATCCGATGGCTCAGTGAGGCCTCCATTGACAGCAAGATAATTAACACTTTCAGATGCCCAGAAAGCTACTAAAGACGTATTTAAAACAGTTCATGTGACTATAGTGGTTCAACCTTAATGTTATGAAGCGACGAGAATGCGTTTTGTGCGCCAAAAAAACAAAATAACGACTTTTCAACAATATCCAGTGATGGCCAATTTCAAAACGCTGCTTCGAAGCTTTACGAATCTTTACGAATCTTTTGTTTCGAATCTTTCGGTTCGGAGCGCCAAAGTCATGTGATTTCAGTAAACGAGGCTTCGTTACGCCATAAAAGTGTTTCGAAATTTGAATAGTTCACGTGACTTTGTCAGTTTGATACGTGATCCGAACCACTGATTCGAAACAAAAGATTCGTAAAGCTTCAAAGCAGTGTTTTGAAATCGCCTATCACTAGATATTGTTGAAAAGTCGTTATTTTGTTTTGCTTTTTTGGCTCACAAAAAGTATTCTCGTCGCTTTATAATATTAAGGTTGAACCACTGTACTCACATGAACTGTTTTAAATATGTTTTTGGTAGATTTCTAGGCATCTGAAAGTGTTAATTGTCTTGCTGGCAATGGAGGCCTCACTGAGCCATCAGATTTTATCAAAAATATCTTAATTTGTGTTCCGAAGATGAATGAAGGTCTTAAGGGTGTAGAACGACATGAGGGTGAGTAATAAATTACATAATTTTCATTTTTGGGTGAACTAACCCTTTAATATTATGTTCTTTCTTAATCTATGTCCTCATTTATGTGTATAAACTTGTGCAGAAACCATCATGATTATTTCCACATGTGAAATCATTTCAAGCATGCGTTTGTGTGTTAGTTCATCCCATCAAATAATTTTTGTAATAAAATGTGTTGCATCATTTCTGTACATACAGCTGTATCTGTGAAAATGTGTGTATTAGAAAGGCTAGCGAGTTAGCTATTCAACCAAATTTCATTTTCTTGCTTGCAGGGCTAACTTTATGAATTAAATCAAAGCTGCAGAGACTGAAGAACAAGTTCAATCCCATTGTAATCCTCAGCTGGTCAACTGATCGCATCATTCAGTTTATTTTAAATACAAAGCACCTTTGAATTCTGTTTGCGCTCTTTTTGTGCATGCCACTATTGCAGCCTTCCTTGAGTAGATTTTCTTATGTTATGACATCTCCATGTCTTTCCTAATTCAGATTTGTTTATGCACATTTGGATATTTTGAAACAAGAGAAACTATTGTTGTATATGTGAAGCATGTAACCTTCGACACCTTGCATTTTAAACACTGGAAAATAAAGAGAGTTTTTTCAAATTTTTGCTGGTGTACTGAGAACTTGTTTTATACCATGCTGAACTCTACATCTGTTTGCTAGGCACACTCAGAAATCATTATAGAGTAGGCAGAGAGGGCAAGTGTAGGGCAAGACAGGTGTTTGGACGCAATCGTTGCACGCATGCCTACTGAACCAAGCCTATTTTAACCTTTCAGGCCATAAAAGCGAAAATGGAGGAACTTAGGCCAATGATACCAGTGTTGGAGGAATACAAGGCCGATGCAAAATTGGTAATGCAGTTTAAAGAGGAGGTCAAGAATCTGACATCAGTGCTAAGTGAACTGCAGGAGGAGATCGGGGCCTTTGACTACGAGGAGCTTCACAACAGGGTGTCTAATCTTGAGGAGAGGCTTCGTGCATGCATGCAAAAATTAGGTAGGATGAGTTTGAGCACAAACACAAACAACCTTGATATTTCATTTCAAAATATTAAATATGACAGTGCACAAGAAGACCAATTTGTTGCTATAACACACACTTTAGCATGCAAGAAAATATGAGATTTTTCTCTTTTTCACTTTTTTTTTTTTTTTTTTTTTTTTTGAATTACGATTTGAACAGCCCAGAAAAAGCAGCTAGAAAAAATATATTGGTGTTGCTTTTATGCAGTCATAAAATAAAGCATAAATAAAGGCACACTTTTTCTCTAATTAAATAAAAATAAAAACTCAGCTTCTGTGGTTGCTATTTACAGCACATTTGAAATAGCTGTGTAGCCTCAATATTCAAATTCAAGATACTTTGTATCAGAAACATTGGTCCTGACTCGGTAAGGGATGATTGAGCAAAACACAAAACACTGTCATTTATTGTGCTGCTTGGAGGCATTAGCATGCTGAATTTAAACAACACAACATATGCGCCAGTCTTCCTTTATCTCTGTCATTTTCCCTGTTTGAAATGCCTTGTCTCAGCATAGCTAATATGATATAGATAGTGGCAGCAGATTCAGATGTTGCCTTATTCTAAAGTGAGGAATGGATCTCATATGGATGTTAGACACAGACGTGACTAATGAGAAGCTGCTGTGCTGTTCTCTCATCTAACAAATGCCTTTGGGTCCACCTGAGCCATGGCATGAATTCATAGCGACTTTACAGGTAAATTTAATAGCATTATCAAATTCAGTATGACAGGAAACAGTCTTTGACACATTTATAGACAAATCCTCAGTTGAATGAACATCCTAACGATTTTATCCAAAAGCAAAATGTACTTTTTTAACAGAAATCTTAATAACTATTCATACATTGGAATATAGGTCAGAAGCTCTGAGTAACAATAGAGAATTGCTCTTCTTTTTGGAGCATTTATTTTAGATTCAGACGAATAACAGATTTAGTACTCATGCATAATGCAAATGCAGCCTTACTTTGATTGATTAAAGGAGGACAGCATGCTGGGTTTTGGTGCTTAACAATAAATACCAAAAAAGAGCTGCACTCTTAAGTTTTCCACTGAGCTAAAGCTACATGCAGTGATAAAGAGAGTCATCTAAATATGATCATGGGATTCTATTGAAAGATTACTGTTCCCAGTACAGTAATCTCCTGGCTGCCTGAATTTCTAATTCTTCATTACACAAGGGAGTTAAATCACTGGATGAGAAAAAAACCCACTGATAATTTGTTCACCAGTACAGTATAAATGAGGTGGACTTCATTGTAGTTAATAGTGTTTTTTGAGAGCCAGCCATGTTTTTTGAACCAGCTATTTTGTGATTGTTGACCATAAAATTTTAAGCTATTTAACTATTAACTATTTTAAACCATTTCTTACCAATTATTCTATAATTATAATGTAATTAGTATGAGGTCATATTAATTGAAAGGCTTTGTTATTATATTATATTATAAGTATCTTATGCTCACCAAGGCTCCTTTTATTTAATCAAAAGTACAGTATGGTAAAAACAGATATATTGTGAAATATTATTACAATTTAAAATAACTATAATATACTTTCAAATATAATTTATTCATTTGATGGCAAAACTGAAATTGCAATGTCACATGATCCCTTAGAAATCATTCAAATATGCTGATTTGATGCACAAGAAACATTTCTTATTACTATCAATGTTGAAAACAGTTTTGCTGCTTAAAGGATTAGTTCACCCATAAATTAAAATTCTGTCATTCATTACTCACCCTCATGTCGTTCCACACCCGTAAGACCTTCGTTCATCTTCGGAACACAAATTAAGATATTTTTGATAAAATCCGATGTCTTAGTGAGGCCTCCATTGCCAGCAAGATAATTAACACTTTCAGATGCACAGAAAGCTACTAAAGACGTATTTAAAACAGTTCATGTGACTACAGTGGTTCAACCTTAATGTTATGAAGCGACGAGAATACTTTTTGTGCTTCATGAAGCTTCGAAGCTTTATGAATCTTTTGTTTCGAATCAGTGGTTCGGAGCATGTATCAAACTGCCAAAGTCACGCCCCCCAGTGGTGAACCATTGAAATTTCGAAACATTTAGGACGTAATGAAGCCTTGTTTACTGAAATCAAGTGACTTTGGCAGTTTGATACACGCTCTGAACCACTGATTTGAAACAAAAGATTTGTAAAGCTTCGAAGCTTCATGAAGCAGTGTTTTGAAATCGTCCATCACTAGATATTGTTGAATAAAGTCGTTATTCTGTTTTTTTTGCCACACAAAAAGTATTCTCGTCGCTTCATAACATTAAGGTTGAACCACTGTAGTCACATGAACTGTTTTAAATATGTCTTTAGTAGCTTTCTGGGCACTGAAAGTGTTAATTATCTTGCTGGCAATGGAGGCCTCACTGAGCCATCGGATTTTATCAAAAATATCTTAATTTGAACGAAGGTCTTACGGGTGTGGAACAACATGAGGGTGAGTAATAAATGACAGAATTTTCATTTTTGGGTGAACTAACCCTTTAATATTTTTGTGGATGGAAATTGTGATCTGTGATACATTATTTTCAGGATTCTTTGATGAATAGAAAGTTAAAAAGAACAGCATTCATAATGTAAAAGCCTTTACTGTAACTTTTAATTAATCAATGCATCCTTGCTAAATAAAAGAATGAATTTAGCGTATATTATGTTACATTTACATACATATGTATAATTTAATCTAAAATCATGAAAAAGTCATTTCCAGTTCCATTTATTAAGGTGCATATGTTGTGCCATAAAAGATGCATTCAGTTGGTAGCTTGGATAAAAATCACCAAGTCAAAGCAAAGAGTTATTAATACATTAGTAATGGGTTTCTGCTAAGCTTTTCTAACCGATTATGTATCCAATGGCATTCCATTATGCATAGTACATTTAGCAGAAGAAAACTTGGGATGGGTTGGCAAGATTTAATGCCATGACATTATGTAAATATCTGGGAAAATTACATAAACATGTTATCTATGCAGAGCAGCAGTCACACATTAGGGATGTAGGGCTGTGAACTTGTGTTGTTTGCTGTATGTTTCAGCATAATTGCATCAACAGTCAGCATCATCAGCACTATAGATCCTAGCCTTCATTCTATGTATATTCAGTTGTACCACTGCTTTATAATCCAACAAGAGCTACTTTGCTATGTATCTCCTAAATACACTAATATAAATTCAACATTTGGCCATCGGGTCTGGTGTAAAGACTGACCACCTGTGCTGAGAAAGTTAGTCAGGCTGGTACTTACTGAATATTGTGTGTCATAGAATATCTTTGAATGCAGATTCTGTTTGCAGCAGTACATCTGAAACAGAGAATTGGGTGAATAAATCACAACTCATTCAATCCCAAGGGGATTATGGAATTGCACAGGTCAATATTAGCAGATTATGAGTAATCGTATAGAGGTCGGCCTATTCAAGGGCTTTTCAGTGACTTTAATGTAGGGTAAATCAGTATTATTTGATTGCAGTAATTTTATGCCAATGCTTGTATTAAAAAATACATATAATATAGCCCACTGATTTGTAATTTGAAAGGAGAGCACAATATAAAATAAATAAGAGATAATGGACAGTCAGCTGGTCATGATCACAAAATAAATACAGACGTAAAGCAGAAGGGTTTTATATCATTGTGGAAGGGTTTATTTTGCGACAATGACTGGCTGACTCACCAAATAAATAAATACATGAACATGAAATATTGATTTGAGTTTTTTTTTATGTGAGAAGAAAGAGAGCACAGAGAAACGAGAGACTTGAAACTAGCATGGAGATTGGTTGCCAGGGACAACTGTCAGATATACAGTTTAGTGTCATTATATTTTAGTGATTGACCTATCAGAATCAAGCATTCTGAAGAGCCATGTAATGACACCAGATAGCCAGGTCAGTGAAATATAAAACAATTCTTTCACCAGAACTGGCTCCAGTGAGGCTTTATATAAACCATCATAATGATTTCATTTCAGTGGCAAGAACAGAATATTGGAAAAATATCATGGGAAACAGAGGAGTATCTATAAATGTACATTTCATTTAAAAGCAGTTGCTATTCCCCAGTGAACTGCCAGAACAGCACAGCTAAAGAAAGAATGAGAAAGTGAGAGAAAGGGATACAGCATCAATTCTCTGAAAGACATAAAGTGACAGAAAAATAGTGAAAAAGAGGTCCAAAAAGAAGTGTAAATGAGAGAAGAACACGCTTCCTTGTGTACGAGGACTCTTACAACACTGCAGACGTCTACACAAGTTATGCTCCAATGCGTCTGTCTGACACTGTGTCAAAACAGCGAGTATGAGAGCTTCACTGATGCCTGCAAACTTCTGCCTGAGTGCCTAACACACACCAGAATATAACAGGAACTCCAATGCCTCCCCCATCCGCCACAAGCCCATTTACCAGTGCGGAACACTGAAGTTTAACAGCATTTCGCTCTCTCATAAGAAAGCAAAGGAGCAACATGTTAAAGGAAATAGAAATTCTGTCATCATTTACTCACCCTAATGTCATTACGAACCCATATTCCTTTTTTCTAAGAGATGGATGTTCATGTTGCTCTTTTCTACGCAATGAAAGCAAATGGTAACCAAAGCTGTCATGCTCCAAAAATGACAACAAATCACCATAAAAGTAGCATTACAGTAGTCCAACTCATGAACTATATTCCAAGTTATTCATGCAATTTGAATATGCACATCACATTATGAGAGACATGAGAACAAATGACGTTTGGTGTCACTGACGTCAAACCTGGTGTGATACATCTTGACGCACAATAGAATATTATCAGTGAATAACTTAAATTTTCCCCTGATGGTGATATGAGGGCAAGTCCATCAAATATTTACTGTCTTAACTGAATTCCTTCAAAAGACTTATATAACACACATTTTTTTGGTTCTTTTTAATATTGTTGGAGCTTGACAGCCTCTGGTCAGCATTCAGTTTCACTGCATGGAAAAGAGCAGCATAAATACTCTCCTTTTGTGTTCTACAGAAGAAAAGAAGTCATACAGGTTTGGAAGTACACATGAGTGAGTAAATGATGAAAAATGATGAAAATAAAATTTTGTTTTTTACTGTTATTACCAGCTTGTGGGAAGCTGACAGGAATAAGTGATGCTATAACCATAAAGACATCTGGATCAAGATATGGATCCTGGATGACGGATCCGCTTGCCCCTGATGGTGATACGAGGGTGAGTTCATCAAATCTTTACTGTCTTAACTGAATTCCTCTGGATTTTTTGTGTAAGAGAAAAATAGCTTTGATCACTTTACATCCCTCATTTTAATCACAACTGGTTTTGTTTTGTTTTTATTTTATTTTTTCTTGGGTAAAATGTATTTGACTTTATCTTATCAGCACTCTTTTTATCCCTGCAGTGAATTTTCTTGCAAACATGCCAAGAGTGTGGCTTATTAAATTACCAGCTCACATTAAGATGCAAATGATGGGTGTAAATCTTGCAGGATTTCATTAGTTTGGCAGCAAAGTCATTCCCAGTAAGAGCTGAATGATGTCTGTTAATTCCTGTGTCAGTTTTTCCCACACACAAGCATTGTTATATTGCTGTTGTTTTCATATCTTTGTTTTCACACATACCTTAGTATTCTGTGCTAAAAACAAAAATCTTGTAAGACTATTTTAGTTCCCTGCCTTTGTACAAGCTTTCTGTTTTTCTCCAATTTCTTGAACAAATCTAACACATCCATCTTGGTTAGATGTCAGTAGCAAGTAAGTTGCTTGACAACTAATCCATGATCCCATCATATATTAATGCAACAACTTCAAAGAGGATGGCTGAAGGTGAAGCGGTGGAGTTTTTAGCCCCTTTGAGATGGATCGATCCAGTAGAAAAGCCCAGAAACAGAAAGGCATCTGGCCTGCAGATCTGTCTGAGCCTTAAATGATTGATGAAGGGTCAGAGAGTTGCCCTTGCGTGAAGCTTCTGATAGCCTTAGCGTGCAGCTTCCATATATTTCAGGGTCAGACCGTTTTAAAATGTGCTTGTTTTAAGGATTGGCTTTTAGGAAATAGATTCACAGCAGGATATGCTAATATAGGCAAGTAAAAAATAAAAATAATAATACATCTGTCCCAAGGACTCAGGTTACATGCTGACCTTGACTGTGAAAGGATTTAAGAGTGTCCATGATAAAGAAAAGGCGGAAAAAATCACACGTGCCAAGTGAATGTTATGTGATGTAAACATCAAGTAAAAAGTAATAACATATTTTCCGTACTCCTTGAATACATGTGAGTGTACATGTTTAATCACTATTTTAAAATAAATATAAATATACTTTAAGGAAAAGCTTTTTTAAACAAATATAATGAGTTATTAATTCATTAATAATTCATAAATGATGAACAATTTATATTTATTAATTCATACATACCATTATTTTTTTAGAGAGTTGCACCACATGACATTTTACAACCTGAACTCACTTTGCCTTGTCACAAAAAGGTCAAACTATTTGTTAATTTAAGAGGCTTATTGTTCCTGACAGTCATAAGGGTCTGCAAGGGTCCTCTTTATGATATCATTTCCTTTTTTGTTTTGTTTCGTTTCGTTTCGCACATTGATGCATATTGGTCACTCCATATGACTTGGTTATTTGGTTGACAGAAGTTTTCAAATATTAAAAACAGTGAAGCCATTTAATTTCATGTTTTTTTTACCTATATCAAAGTGCTTAAAAAGTTGTTCTTCAAGAATTTAATTATTTTAATGAGACTTTCCAGGACAGTTCATATAATGACAGTTGTATCACCCTGGCATTTTTTACCCAAAAAAGATCAAAATGAATTTGAATTTTTAGAAATTAAAAACATGTTCACTATATCATGAGTCACTATATATGCATATGTAATGCATTCTTTGAATAAATTAATAGGTAGGACACTGATGCTCATTCATTGTTCCACCACCAGGTGTGGTACATGGACGGTTACCACAACAACCGCTTTGTCCGGGAATACAAGTCCATGGTCGACTTCATGTATTCGGACAACTTCACCTCACATCGACTTCCTCACCCCTGGTCAGGCACAGGACAGGTGGTCTACAACGGCTCCATCTACTTCAATAAGTTCCAAAGCAACACCATCATCAAATTCGACTTTAAGACAGCCACCATCAGCAAGTCCGGTCAGCTGGATTACGCCGGCTACAACAACCGTTACCACTATTCCTGGGGAGGTCACTCCGACATTGACCTTATGGTGGACGAAAGTGGGCTTTGGGCTGTGTATGCCACCAATCAAAATGCAGGAAACATTATAATCAGCAAGCTCAACCCATCGACCCTGCAGGTCATCAAAAGCTACACCACCAACCACCCAAAGAGAAGCGCGGGCGAGGCCTTCATGATCTGCGGGACGCTTTATGTCACCAATGGATACTCGGGAGGGACAAAGGTCTACTATGCTTTCCATACCAACTCCTCTACTTATGAGTATATCGACATCCCCTTACAGAACAAGTATTCCCATATCTCCATGCTGGATTATAACCCTAGGGACAGAGCTCTTTATGCATGGAACAATGGACACCAGGTGCTGTATAACGTCACCTTGTTCCACGTCATTCGCTCTGAGGAACTCTAAAGTGACATTCACTATCCGATATACAGTAGCACTGAGGAAATTTATTACTGAAAATTAGAGTAATGCCTGATGATTGTTCAATAAAAGAAGGCGTATCAAAAGTAATAGTTAATGGCAACATAATGAACAGCTGCCAGAAAGCCTTTTTTTAAGCTCTCCTTAGATGATTGTGTTTGAATTTTCACTGCTAAAGAAAAAAGATTTTATTAATTAGTATTTTTATCTTATTGTCCGTTAAAAATATTAAAACATGATTAAGCAAAATTACATACGATAAGCTTTTTTCTTGTTTTAAGCATGAATTGAACAAAGTTCAGTTAGATTTATTCTTAAAACAAAAATTATATATATATATATATATATATATATATATATATACGTATATATATATATATATATACTTGTACAGCTTTACAAACATGATTCAATTTACATAGTAGAGGGCAAAGAAGCGTGATGCAAGAAAGATGTCATTAAGTTACCCAGTTATGTCCTTTGTATTGAGAGCAATCAAAACTATTTAACATCAACTAAAGAACCGAAGGCACTGACTGTTGGAGGCAATCTGTTAAAGAACTGCAGTGTGTTGTTGTGACTGTATGTAGTTTCTAATCTTCACAAAGATTTGCATGAGCATTTTTTAGCACTACAATTCACATGATTGTATGTTTTTTTTTTGTTTTTGTTTTTTTGTTTTTTTTTTCCCCCCGCAGTAATATGAACCTTGTATGTGAAAAAGAGATTAGATTAGTGATGGGTTTGCTATTCTTCCTGCCATGTTTCATTTTTGCTGTATCTTTTGTGTTGTGCTATCTTTTTTTAGATTTGTTTTCATAAAGTGACTTAAATAGTAGGATGGATTGTAAGAAAAAGAAGCCAAGAGAATATATATATATATATATATATATATATATAGAAGTTGTCCGCAAAAAGAGGTATCAAAAAACAATGTTAAAAAAAATGTATTTACAAGGTATTACTCTTTGATTGTATTTCAAGACAGTTTCATGTGTTAGCTATCTTAGTTAGAAGAAATAGATGGCGTCATCTTAAACTGTTATGCTTGCATCTGTGTTGTACTTGCAGTGTGATTCATATCAATAAAGCCAGTCTTTATTTTACACTTCTTACCTGAAGGAAATGAAATCATGAGCCAGATATGTGTAGATCAAATTACAGTCTCCAAAATAAAGATCTATAAATAAAGAAAACAATATTCTCTTTTTTCTACTGAGAAAAAGATTTCTGGGGATAATGACCCGACTCCAGCTTCTGGAGCCAAGGGAAATGTCAAATGGGACTGAATAGTCTAAAGAAAAAATAAGACCAGTCTAAAGGTGGATATCATTACCAACCTATATTCTTTCTCCATGGCAACGGGGGCAGAAAGTGATGACCTCATCTGTTTGTCTGCAGTGAAAGAGCTGATCCGGAAGCAGTGGGACACGCACTAAAGACAGAGCAACTCATTAGCCCTCAGCTCTTCTCTAAAGGCAGTGTCAAATTGAATTGTCTGGTCTGTCTGCGCTCAGCAAATGCACATTTAATTCAAGCCACCGTGACACTGGCAAACTGCTATTCAGGGAAGACATCAAGCACTGAAGGTGCTTAGATTTAATGCATTTCTTTCTTCTTTCATCTCAAGGTAGCATCAGATCTAATCAGCTAATCTAATTCGCCTCAACACGTCAGTGCCATGGAGCCACCACAGTCATAAATGAGCCCCTATGTTATGTTCTCATTGTGATGAAAGAGTCATCTTCATTCTTTATAATTAAGCAATATACAACTAATGTAATTATTTCAAAATTAAAAAAATCTTTAAATGCTACTGGCTCACATGTTGTTCCAAAACTGTATTTTGAAGACAAAGTGTTGTTTTTTTCAGTGTTGTTTTGGATTCCATTTTTCCACAAAACACTTTTTAAATAAAACGTCTCTTTTTGTGTTCCACAGAAAGTCATACTTGCTTGGAGCAACATGAGGGTGAGTAAATGATGAGAGAATTTGGGTGAACTATCCCTTTAATGCCATATTGAACCATATTGCGGTTCTTTAACAGGCTGTTTGGCTGGGTAGTGCGGCCCTGTTAGCCCCTGCTGATAGATGGCGTGACTGGCACCATCTGGCTGCAAAAAAGCATATTTCTCTATTGAGGGCCATTCAAAACCAGTAGTGCATTACATTCTGATAAAGATATAAAATGTTTTTACATATTTCAGGTAAGAGCCTGCAGTATGAACCTTTTGAAAGCTTTATAGAAAGTTTTAGATTTTTATTATTATTTTTTTATGGGTACTTGATTTTTATGTTATCCCATGAAACTGCCATTGAGAGGAATGGGAAATCCAAAAGAAAGCTCTCTACAGGTATTATAGGCCTCCTTGAACCTAACCTGCAGTGGTGTTGCAAGGTTTTCTGGGCCCTCTGTAAAGGTTCTTGCATTGGGCCCCCTCTGTATAAATCACGCTGGGGCCCTCAGGGGAGATCGTTATGGGCCCTCCAATGCCTCAGGGCTTCCTGTATGCACCCTTTCCCCCCTTAGCGACGCCCCTGCTACCCTGCCCATATTTAATTAAACAGCAACAGTTAAATACATCCTCGGGGAGTTCAGATCAGAAATTAATAGAAATAACTGGCAGTATTGAACACAGGTTTCCAGTTTGTGCTTATTACAAGCACAAAAATAAGCGAACTGAAGACTTTTTTTTCTAGTTTGTCCTTGTTAATATATTTGCCAAATGTGAACTGAATAAATTACATGCTATGACCTTTAGATTTCAGCACTTGACCCTAGTATAACTTAATTAATGTCCACAGATGGTGAACAATAGACCAAACCAACCACAGAAAACATCAGTGCAATTAACAGCTAAATAGTTATTTGGCTATTGGTTAATATTATATATTCTACTGTAAGGAAAAACAACTTATTTTCTTTCATTGCAAAAAGCTATATTATCTCTGAATTGTCTGCTAGCCCAGTTTTATGTCAGTTGCTCAGATGTGCTGTTCATCAGGATCTGAGATGTGGGGCCAGTAGGGTTTGGTTTGTCCCAATGGACATCCTAAATGTGCACTTATCTTTTTAGCTGCATGCATCGACTTTTTTTCCTCTTATAGCTCTCCTCTCTCAGTTGTTTTCCTATAGGGGGAATGACTTTTAAGTAAATCACATGAACCACACTCTAAAGAGTATTTCCCATGTTGCTTTGCTCCAAATGCCTCTGAAGTGGAATGTTTTCTATTATATCTATAGGCTAGGATAAATCTGAGAGATATTTCAAACTGTATTTATATATTTAAAAAAATACAGTTTGGGATATCACTCAGATTTATCCTAGCCTACAATAATAGACACTCATTAACCTTAATACAGTTTTCATTATGTTATTAGTGGTAGAGCAGGGATGGGAAGTATTTCAGATACATGTATTTAAAATATGTATTTGAAATACAAAATCAACTATTTTGTATTTAAAGCCTTTGAAAAGAATCAAATGTAATTTGTATTTAAATAAATTTAAGTTTAATATTTTTGTATTTTCAAAATATATAAAATACTTGCTCTGCCAGTCAACCTCTTCATTAGGCTGCTGATTTCCTGCATAAACTAGATCAGGCCACCCAACCCCAACTTTTAATGCATGTGAGCTGCAGCTGTGGGTGAGTGAATTTTCTGCATTGATAAGGAATAAGATAAGGTGAGGTCTATTTGTTGATTAAGGTTAAAATGGAGCATCATTCAGATTTGCCTTCAGTTAACATGAAGAAATAAAAAAGCACTGGCAAGGGAAAAAATAGCATTAGCCAGTCAGTCTTGATAGTTAATCGATTGTTGGTTTTATCAACTAGCTAGTCAAATGTGTTTAAGCATTACTGTTTGCTAGGACTGGGTGATATGACGATATATATCGTGGCTACCCAGATAGCATGTAATCATTGAAACAATGTTGAGTCAAGGTTGATGCGTCAATGCTAATTGCATTGAATTAACTTTACAAAGTGATGTTGCTTCAGTATCACTCTTGCACCCTCAGTTAATGTTGAAGCAATGTTGAGATTTCAACCTCAAATCAATGGTAATATTATTGATTCAACATTACGATGTGATATTTTTTCAACATCATTTTTGCACTCTCAGTTAATGTTGAAACCATGTTGAGATTTCAACAAAAAATCAATGATAATATCATTGAATCAACATTATGAGGTGATGTTGGTTCAATATCACGTTTGCACCCGCATTTAATGTTGAAACAATGGTGAACAAAAAATCAATGGTAATGCTATTGAATCAACATAACACTATGATTGATTCTACATCACTGATGTTGAAGCAACATTGAAATTTACAAAAATAATCAATGGTATTATTGTTGAATCAACGTTACACTATGATTGAGTCTACATCACTGCTGTTGAATCAATATTGAAATTAACAAAAATAATCATTAGTAATATTGTTTGATCAATGTTAATGTGATGTTGATTGAACTGAAATGACAAAATAAAATAATGTTCTGAACAACATTAATATTTCAGCTACACTTCAATGGTACGTCAACAAATTTCTGACCATTTCAAAGTTTTGGGAAAACATTTTAAAACATAAATGACACCTTTCCAGCAATTGAGTCTGAGTTTATTTTATTTGACAGTTTAACACAATCAATGACAAAGAGATGAGGACAACGTGTGGGAGTGGAACAAAAAGGAAAAAAGCATTACAACCTTTAAAAATAACATTACTTTCAGAAGTCTTATGTCATCATTACTACAAGTGGTCCAATGGCTCAAGTTTTCAAAATCTGGCCTCTTTTCCTTTGGGTTCTCTGAAATCTGAAAAAGAAAGCATGATGTTATTCAAGAGCAAGTCAGTTCAGTTGTCATACATAGTCACATTCAAGAATGTTAACATGCTAAACACAATATGATTCATTTTTTATAAATTGCTAAACAGAATATTCTAACTATATTTAATCTAATTATCAACACTTCAATTACACTATGGGAAAGTGTCCAATCTTTCCACCCAAGTTTATCTCCAGCCCTAATTAAACACACCTGAAGCAGGCAGGTGTGTTGGAGCTAAATTCCTCATGAAGAGGAATAAACACCCCTGAGCTATGGCCATTACATTTTTTGTTTGTTTGTTTGTTTTATTGTGTTTCAGTGGAAACAGGGTAAAATGAATGGAGATTAGTTACATTCCTCAAATTTAATACAGATTCAGGAATATGAATGATTACCTGATAGAGCAGTAGTGAGGGAGCAGGAGATAAAGCACAGGATAGCATCAAGCCCCAGGTCAGGTGATAATCCTATCGACTACAACAATGTATTTTCAATGTCACATTTATCAAGAGGGTGCTTCTCATTTTTTTTAAATTGTCCATCCTCATCTGCCTTCATTCTTGTTAAAGGAAAGAAGGCAAGGTGCTCTGCAAGCACTGAGTAATAGATGCAATACATGGATGCTATGTGTAAAGTATGATAATCTTGCTCATGTTCATGTCACTTGCACTAATAAATAAATATATCCTAATTAATATTACTAAAGCACGATGCATGCACTTTTTAAGAATTTAGAAAATGGATGGTTTATTCAAACACTTTTATAACTTTTTTAAATAAATACATCTTAGTAGATTCAGTAACAATAAATCAAATCTAAATAACAAGCACAAACCCAGAGAAGTCAGGTGGTTCAACAAACAACACTACTGTATAGGATGCACTTGTGTTTTCTCTCGAATGAGGAGGAATTGATTAGACTACTGAGAAGTGCACATGCAAAACCAAAATGGGCGTTTACCAATCAGTGGCCAATTTCAAACTACAATGGATGTTTTTCAACCATTTTTTAACAGACTTGCTAAAATTATGAAGGCCCACCCCTACACCAAGCCCCCAGTGGATTAGAGCAAATCAGGTAAAAGCCCATTGTGGTTTGAAAACGCCCCATTGATTGGGAAACACCCACTAGTGTTCTGCAGAGATACACGCCTGCATGATCTTGTGGTCATCAACTACAAATCAATGTTAGTTCAATGTCACTGTCTCCACCCATGTGTGCTGTCGACTTTCATCAAAATTTCAATGCTGATCCAACATACATTAAACATTGAAATGTCAATCTCAACCAAAATGATGGTTTGGATCAAAACTAATACAGCTGCTGTCTATGTCAATAATGTTAATCAACAAAACTCAAAGAGAAAATCACAGCGTAGGAGACTGATATGGAATTGTTGGAATTCATTTGTTAAATAAAGTTGTTATTTTTGTTTGTTTTTTGCTCACAAAAATTTATTTTTGTTGCTTCATAACATTAAGATTGAACCACTGTAATCACATGGACTATTTTAACGATGTCTTTACTACCTTTCTGGGCCTTGAAAGTGGTAAAAACGTTGCAGTCTATCTGAGGACAGAAAGCTCTTGGATTTCATCTAAAATATCTTAATTTGTATTCCTAAGGTGAACGAAGGTCTTACGGGTTTGGAACGACATGAGGGTGAGTAATAAATGACAGAATTTTTATTAGTTGGTGAACTAACCCTTTAAATTATTTTAACACTTGTTCTGAGCGACATATCCTAAAAACATGCTTACTACACTGGCTGCAGTATCAAGAGACATGAGATAATCTCGAATTTTTAGAGGAACAGGAGAGACTATAGCATTATGAAAGTAATGAGCTAAAGGTTATCTTTAGAAGCACTGATAAACTGCAAACATGACCAAGTCAATGCATTATTTAGCAGATGTATCATACAAGCAGTACAATATTCTTTTGCTTGGCTGTTTCTCTTGCCTTGCTGTCTCTTTCTCACCTCACCTGGGATGTGTGAGGGTGCTAAAGTGTTGCTGTGCATACCTCTGCAGCAGCCCAGAGCAACACCTCTCTCCTGACTGATAATGGCTTTTCAGAAAATGGAGCATCTGCTCTGTGCTATTTTTACCCTCTTGATTCCCTCTCCGGTTCTGTCTTCAGGGGGGCTGAGCTATCGTGAAGATATACTGTCTGAGGCACCAAGGAAGATCCAGAAACCTGTTTGGCAATACAAAATTCTGGGAACCCTCTTAGCCAGGAACTTTCTCTGAGGAGGAAAGAGATAAAAAAAAAAAAAAAATGGATGAGAAAATAATTGACAGTACAAAAATAGAAACAAAATGAGATAAAAAAGGGTTTAAACAGTACAGCAGTGACAGATAATGTTTCAGAGGGTCATGGTGTGGTTGGCTAACATGGCACCATTAGCCCTTCTGTAACTAGATCATCTGATTCTAAATCATCTTTCTCTATTTCTCTATTTGAAGTATCTGTGTATACTGATACTAAAAATATGTTTGCAAGCAAATTTACATCTCCAATATTTTATATTATAGTTGACATTTTACAGGTGGATGATTCTTATTGGAGAGCTATTCAAAGTGTGAAATTGACCTATATATTGGACTTGTTATTGGATAGTTTGGATTATTATTTTTATATTTTATAATATTTTATTGATATTTTATATTATAAAATATTATTATATTTATTATTTTTATATTCTTATTTTTATATTACAGTGCCAGGTTTATTAGACAACTATTAGGACACAAGCAAGAGAAGAGAAATGCAGAGAAGAAATAGATTTTTTTTTTTTTTTTTTGAAGCAATGTCAAAAATATTCTGTTAATATAAATTAATATGCATTTTAATATAAATATTATAGGATTTGTTGCCTGCAGATAGTGCCAAGTGTGTGGCATAATGGTCTTCCATAAGCCTGAAATCCTGTGTAAACATCAAATGGAAATGAAAAATGAATTTATATTGGATTAAAAAACTCAAACACAGAAGGGAAACTTGGTCTCCTCATTTCAGATGTTCACCACACTGCCGCTCCTGTCCCATCATCACTTAAAAGGCTTAGCCTGAGGACCACACACAATGCTACTTTTGAGTAATGGGGGGTCCGCTTTGATGTCCCGCTGCCTCATCAATTGGAAAACCCTGCCTGTCTCATCTCCTGTTCAGCGAGAGTGCTGTGACAATCTCACCTGACTTCACTAAACCAATTGAGTTGATTCTTTTTATTCAGACGATGTTCATTTATGTATTTTTTCTTATTTGTTAGGATACAAAAGAGTATTAAATTAGTGAGGGAAAGTGCTTACATCTCTATATAATCCTTTATGTGTTTGCTAAGAAAAGAAATCTGTGCTTCTGTGTACCACCTGTGCTCAAAGGTGATTAGCAGAGATGAATATTGCTGATTTGCATATAATGGATCTTCATAAGGTGGGTTGTTCTCATCCTGCAAGCTTTCATAAGAATCCCACTCATTCATAACTTAGCAGCTGAATCTAAGATGACTGGTTTCTTTGATGGATACTATTTCAGGATCAGGAAGGAAGAAATTATTTAAGAACTTACATCACAAGGGGAAGCGATTCAGAGACTTCAAAGATGTTCGAACACAGGGTAGCATGTGGAACAGTGTGTTCCACATGCTAAAAGAGAGAAAGAGAATGAGAAATTAATCGTTCAGCTTGTGCAGAACCACTTTAATCTGAGACAATACTTGACTGTAATGAGGCCTTTTGAAATGCACTTGTCCAAGAACAATGATGATGAGATGAAAGTCTTAACAGGGTAGAACATGTATTATGGTCACGGAAAGGCTAGGATATATTAAAACTTGGTTTTCTACTCAAGCATAGCCTATTACACAAGTCTTTTTTCTGTGCTGCTTTTCTAAGTTTCAGAACAAAATGCAGTGGGTTTAAAATTAGATTAAATACTACATGGCTTCATATTCAGGTTTATGATGTTCAAAACATCTAGCTATATGCTTCAGTTCCTCCCTATAAAGCTTTGATACTCTGTGCTTCCGAGTATTGCGTAAGTATCTGTGTGGAACAGAATCACAGAGACACTAACCTGACACACATCATGTATCAAAGTGGAATTATGTAATGATGTTCCACAATAGAATTTTATTCCCATAAGTACTCATCTATTCACATTACTTTGACCACAACACTCAATATTTTGGTTAATTTCTTTTTAGATCGATATAGTTATATATAAGCTTGAACCTTTCCACCGTCATTAACCAGAGAAAAATATACAGTTCATTTAACATACATTGAACCAATAGCAGGGCATCTTGTCACAACAAGTTACAAGGGTACATTGTCACAATACCATTAAATGAGAATTGAACCCTTAAAGGGACAACTGTGTACCTTATCTACACCTAAAAGGTGCATATTAATATAGTACTATGGTACTACTATGAAACTTTTAACCCTCTGGGCCTCTTCATTTAGGGGTCACACTTGGCTTCTTCTCGGTCAAAAGTGACTGAAGCCTTAAAATGTAACTTTTTTCCCCCCAGGAAAACCAATGTAATATATTTTGTTCAATTATATTTTTTGATTATTATTTAGAATTTTGAGGGTATTTTATGCAATATAAAATTTTTATTAGCTATTTTTCCCCATTGAAAATAATACACTTTTTTTCTAATATATTTTCAAATATATGTTAAAATAGAGACAAGGCATTTAAAATAAAAAATTTTGAATGTAGATTAGTGCCATCTGGTGGGAGTAAAATAAGAAAAACTTTTGTATTGCCATGTTGTAACCACTAGATTCCTATATAGTTCTATGTAAAGTGGCTTATAAATTATCTAGTGTTTTTAGACATAAATACTTATTTTTATTAAGTTGTGGATTTGGATTTATACTTAGACATTCTCAATGACTACTTTTTGTTAAGGTTTAGATTTTTTTGTTTGTTTGAAATGTTGATTTCAAGTGTCAGTTTTTGCATTAATTTTACTACAGTCAAACTTGAACACAGAGGAGAACATTTTGTGTGTGTGTGTGTGTGTGTGTGTGTGTGTGTGTGTGTGTGTGTGTGTAAGTGAATGTGTGTTTGAGTAGGCATGTCTGTTTTGTACTCTTGATGTTTTAGAGTGTAACCTCTTCCTTGCTGTTCTTTTTTTTACTGCTTTGTGCCTGAATTATTCATTTTATTTCACAAATTTGCAAAAACTTGCTCTGTGTTATAGTCACTCTAGTTCATGGGGGTGGTGGGGGTGGTGGATGTGCCTGTTTTGCTCTCTTGACATTTTAGAGTGTCACCCCTTCATTGCTGTGCACTTTTTTTCTGCACAGTGGCTGAATTGTAGTTTCTACCACCAAAGGTTTCTCTGAGAGTTCGTATTTCCTATGTCGGTCATTTTTGACCGTGAAGGAGCCAAGTGTGCCTTTTTTTTTCTTTTTTTTTTATGACCCTTTAACATATCCAAATCATGTCCATGATTTTTTTGTGTGTTCACATAGCTAATGCAACAGAAGTCACCAAGTTTCATCACATTCCGATGAAGCAAAAAAAACCCCTAAAATTTCAAAACATAAAAGAAGAGTAAATAAGGTACATAAATGTCCCTTTAAAGGGATAGTTCACCCAAAAATGAAAATTATCCCATGATTTACTCACCTTCAAGCCATTCTAGGTGTATCTTCTTTCAGACGAACACAATCGGAGATATATTTAAAAATATCCTTAGTCCTCCATGGTTTATAATGGTTGTGAATGGGGGCCGCGTTTTGAAGTCAAAAATAATGCATCCATCCATAAAAAAAAATAATCCATGCGACTCCAGTGGGTTAATAAAGGCCTTCTGAAGCGAAGAGATGCGTTTTTTGTAAGAAAAATATCCATATTTAAAACTTTATAAATTCAAATAACTAGCTTCCGGCGGACGACTGTACGCAGAATGCGCAAGTCGATTTGCGGCGGAAGTAATGATGAATGAGGGGGCGCAGAGGATAGCGCAAAACAAATCACCGGTCACGGATTATAAATCTAAAACAATAATTTTTAAAGAGAAATTTCTGAGTATTTCGATATAAGAGAAGAGGAGCTTAAATGTGTTGCACAGCCCTATTTGTTTGAACCGCGAGACGCGTCTAAGCTTACAAACGCATTCTGCATACGGTCGTCCGCCGGAAGCTAGTTATTTGAATTTATAAAGTTTTAAATATGGATATTTTTCTTACAAAAACAAATCGCTTTGCTTCAGAAGACATTTATTAACCCCCTGGAGTCGTATGGATTACTTTTTTTTTATGGATGGATGCATTATTTTTGACTTCAAAACACAGCCCCCCATTCACAACCATTATAAACCTTGGAGGACTAAGGATATTTTTAAATATCCTATCTCAGATTGTGTTCATCTGAAAGAAGATAGTCATATACACGTAGGATGGCTTGAGGGTGAGTAAATCATGGGATAATTTTCATTTTTGGGTGAACTATCCCTTTAAGGGACAAGCTGTTGTATCCCTAAAGCCCAAAGTAAACTTCACTTTTTACACGTATGCGAGGGTCAGTGTACAGTGCACGTGATGCGAATTTATCATCAGAATAGTATGCGCATACTGTACTTGCACTGCCGGATTTTTGTAAATGCGCACTTACTTTGTAGGTCGCACATGCGTATTTAATTTTTTTTTACAATAATTTGTTTATCCACAAGGTGGCAACCATGCCCTGGGGCCGTTGATTCACAAGGTAGTTGAAAAAAAACTGCATAAACAGAACAGACCGGAACACATGCAAGCTAAAGCGACAATGGAGGCATACATATGAGAGACTGAACAGGAAACTGAGGCTAAAATTTGCACAGGCTCACCAAAATTGGACAATAGAACATTAGAAAAATGTTGCCTGATCTGGTGAGTCTCAATTTCTGCTTGCAACATTGATGATAGGGTCAGCATTTGGCAAAAACAACATGAAAGCTTGTCTCAACGGTTCAGGCTGGTGATGGTGGTGTAATGGTGTGGGGGACATTTTCTTGGCACACTTTGGGTCCCTTAGTACCAATTGAGCATTGTTTAAACACCACAGCCTGAGTCTTGTTGCTGACCATGTCCATCCCTTTATTATCACAGTATACCCGTCTTCCAGCAGGATAACGCACAAAGTTCAAATCATCTGAAACTAGTTTCTTAAACATGACACAGAGTTCACTATACTCAAATGGCCTCCACACTCACCAAATTTCAACCGAATAGAGCACCTTTGGGATGTGTGTTTCTTTCTTTCTTTCTTTCTTTCTTTATTCTCTTCTTCTTCTTTTCTTTTTTTTCTTCTTTTTTTTCTTTTTCTTTTCTAGTTTTTTGAGTATCATCTTTTTAGTTTCATTAAGAATTAGAAACATCACAATTTTACTTGATTTCATTTGATGTCACTTCTAGTGCATGGTTTTATGCAGACCATTTTATCAGTATTCATGACGTGTTTTCCATTAAAAGTATCTTAACATCCTTAAAACAAGATATATTTACTTTAGAAGCAAAATTGTGTAAGATATTAAGACTTCAAAGAATATATATATACATTGAGTTTTTTTTTTTTTTTTTCTTACCCCATTGTAATTTTTTAAGCATAACCATTATTTTTGTTAGATTTATGCTTTAAATGAGGGTTCATGCTGGTATTTTAGTGGAAAACGAGATTAAAGTAATTACTAAGAAAGTGATTTTTGTAGGTTGTTGTTAACAGTAGCAGTGTTGCACCACTGGGCACTTAGCAACACTCTTCACCTGAGGGATCTTTTGTTCTGTTTTCTTCACTCACCAATCAATAGAGCACACTTTCCACAGGATAAAGATAGTTCAGGAGATTGAAATACACGTGATGTGCTATCAATTCGAGAGTCGTTGCAGACTGCTATTTCTCGATGTGCACTAGGTTTGAGAGAGGAAAACCTCCTTCCCTTTCACACAATATATTTCTTATGGGCATATGGAGAGGACGTCATGCCAGAAATAAACGCTTTACTTGTTTTGCCATTTAAATCTTATTTTCTGTTCCATTTGTTTTTGAAATCCAATTTTATCAAACTGCTGTTTTCTGTCTCAACAGAAAGAGAGCCGTGTTCAATTACCTTCCTAGAGCTCTCATGATCCCACCGCTAATCTATCTGACCTACAGCTGACTTTGTGTTTTCCTCTTTTGGAAAATGCAATTTGGAGATGAGGCATTTTGTCATTGGCACAACCTGTCTGTGACAGACACTTTGAGCTTGTTGAGAGAAAGGAGATGACGAGAAAGAGTGACGAGAGATGAGGAGGAGACATAGACATACTGACAGAGAGAGAAAGAGAAAGCTGAAGTGTCCACAGGAATAATTCCTCCACTATTCTTCAACATTAGAGTTGAGCTCTATGTCATGAATGGACATCACATCTGCACCACAGGCTGACATGTCAGACTTAAAGGTGCCAAACAGACGCATTTATTCTGTTTGAAAACACTTCTGATCAAGATTAAATGTAAAGGTTTGGTTTTTACATAAATTTAGCTGAAAAACCTATAATAGGCTGTTTAATAGCAGATTCCACTGTGACAACTTACCCCATGTAGTGTGACAACATCCACCAAAAAGGTCAACATATGTTCAGTGACCTGTATCATTTTTTCATGGATAACCTTACCTTTATGTTAAAAATGAAGATTATTAGATTTAGTCGATCGCTATTATCCATAGCAAACTGACTAGTGAAGTGGTTGCAGGCCATATGAATGTTTAATTAATTAGAGACAAAGAGGAATGGGGATAATAGAAGCTAACTAATTAGTTCCTAATCAAACTGATTTTCCTTGTTAAGCATTTTGTGGAATGAAGGAATCTTGTTTTAACTATATTCAACTGAGAATCTAATTTGAAATATTCCTGCGTATATTTGAAATATACGCAATATGTCTTTTTAGGTTTTTATGTGTATTGTACTTTCTGTTAAACATGTTTTTCTGTACTTCAGAGTCTGCTTCTATAACTGCTGGTTATTCATACCATTTTTTGTACCTGTTTCGTGGTTTTCTTGGCGTGCTTGACAGACAGTGAACAGTGTGAGTAAATCTCATGCTGAGTTTCTATTTCAGCGCGTTTCTTCAGTTGGTTTGTCTAGGGTGGATGGGACTGCGTTAGGACTATGTTAGATGGAGTGCAGCATTTGTGCACACTGCTGCAATAAAGCAAGTGTCTGCATGAGGCTTCAGGGGCTCAACTGTGCATAGAGGACAAGCTGACAGTTCCATCTGCCTCACAATTTCTCCACAGATGTCCACACACACACTTGCCCGTGCACACACACACACACAACCACACGGCAGAGCTGTTTTGTTCAACCCATCACTCATTACATTGCTGTCTTGCTTTGGCATCCATTTCTGGCAGTGTCATACAGGGCAGCAGCAAAAAGATAGACGGGTTTGAGAAAAAACTAAAGCCGCCCACCCGGTTGTTCTTCCCCATTAGTTTAACAAACGATTGAATGTTTGAAAAGACTAGCAAGGATTGAAACAGCTTAAAGGAATAGTCCGGTCATCATTTACTCTCCCACATGTCCTTCCAAACCTGTATGCTGTTACTGAATGACAGTTCATAGTGGCCGAGATCCAGTCAAGATCCAAAAATGACAACTTTTATTTGCAGAGTGGTATTCCAAGTGGACAGTCCAAAAGTCCTGGGACTTATCACTGTTTGTATCACTTGAATGTGTTTGTGTGTTCCAGACAAACTGTGCATTAGTGGTGGGGATTTTTTGGCGGTCAAGTCAAGTCAAGTCACCTTTATTTATATAGCGCTTTTTACAATGTAGATTGTGTCAAAGCAGCTTTACATTGATAACTGGTACATTATTTGGCTGCACAGCAGCTCTTAAAGAATAGTGTCAATGCAGGTAGATCAAAGCACTGTTGAATATCAGATTCAGATTACATCCTTTTGTCACATTTGCTTGCAATAAAGATGAGAAAAAGGATATTTTCTCAGCAGCAATGAATTTATTAACAGAACTGAAAACACTAAGAACACTATGGAAAATTACAACCGCAATACACACAACATAGAACGGATCAATGAACAAAGGAAACTGAGGACTTAAATACACAGGGGTAAATGAGGAAACTAAAGGAGCAACAGGTGAACTTAATTAGTGAATAACTGGCACACACAAGGAAACTATGTCAACTTACAAATGCGAGAACAGAAACAGAACAGAATTAAACCAAAACACAATGAAACTAATCAGAACAAAACATAATCCTGACATTACGCCAGGGTGCCAGACCACTGAGGTGGCACTGAGGACCAAGGCGGAGCCGAAAGGGAAGGTGGAACCCGGCAGAGCCGAAGGGGTGGAGGGATGAAGCGCAGTTGAAGGCCCAGAAGTCTGTGGAGCAGACAGAGCAACATCTGACTAGAGGGACAAGGGAGCCCGGTGGAGCCTTAAGGACGATGGTACCAAGTGGAGCCAAGGGAGGGAGGAGCCAAGGTGGAACCAACAGGTAGACAAGCTGAGGTGGAGTGATGGGCTCAACGGCTGGAAGCAGAGCCAGGGGATCCTCTTGCCAAGGCAGAGCTGGTGACCGGAAGATCCAAGGCAGATCCGGGTTGCTTGGTGAAGCCAATAGCAGAGGGACTGAAGGGAGCCAGCAGAGGTGGAGCCAAAGAACTGGCTGGTTTGGATAGAGGAGGTGGGAGAGGGAGGCTAGGTGGCAGCATCGTCAATGACAGCAGGAATGGTGGGAATGTGGGTGGGGCTTTCTTCCATGCCCTCATACTCCACAAGCAAAGGATAACTTCAGAAAACTTTTTTTTTCATTGTCTCATTTTCTCATCAGTCTGTAAAGATATTACAATTAATAATGGGGGGATTCTTCTGTGCTCCATATGCACAGCCTCACGCCACATTGGCAAGATCTTAGGTTTCTGGTTCCAGTGTGACACATCTGCATTTTCCTTTTGAAGGAACAGATAATCACATGTAATGATGGCCACGTTTGATGAGTGGCTTTTAGAAAGACTCTTAGGACATATCACTTCTATCATTTTAGCTTAAGTAGTCCATGAATTGAAAAGGTTATCATCCTGGTCTCAGACTGAAGTATGTAATGAAATGTAATACAAAGAATTTCCAGACAACAGACAAAAGTTCCAGATAACAAATGAGTTTAGCTGAAGACATTGTTTCGTATTTTGAGTAAGTGTAAAAATAAGTAACAGATAGGAAGGACAAACCAATGCTCTTATGCTTCAGGGGCACTTCCTCTTCAGACTGGGCTGGGAGCTTGAAAAGGCTGTTAGGTGAGGGCTGCTAGAAGCTCCCTGGCTCCAGGCAGGCACTCATAATTTCTAGGAAAGAGGTAGGCTATCACTTTTGGCCATTTCCAGTACAATTCCTCTATTACGTCCAACCCTATCAGGGCCTAATTCTTCCTGTACCACTTTTTTCTTGTATTCAGGTAAATAATAGGGTCGGCTGTGCGCCACCACCCCTGGGACCGTTTCGATATGGTGCTGTACAAGGTCCATGGGACCGGGCAGGTGCGATCTGTAAAATGCCATTTGGTTACATCGGCAAGCTGCGCTGGCAAGAGGTGATCTCCCACGGAACCAGAGCGAGCAGATTGACTGGGACAGTCGCTTCTGGCCCAAGATAATCTTCTACCAAACCCGCCATCGCTAGCTCGACTGATGTCTCATTCCAGCATTTTTGAGGTGATAAATTTGACATGTTGACATAAATTTGACCAATCCACTACTCGCCGTGTGACCACGAAGGGTCCTTGCCACTTTGCGAGTAACTTAGAGCTGGATGTTGGAAGCAATACAAACACTTTCTCTCCCGGTGTAAATTGATGTTGATGTACCACTGTTGTACAGCCAACTTTGTGTGTCCTGCGCCTGGAGCAAATTCTCCATGGAGAGAATGAAGTTTTGCTTGGAGATACAGGGCATGCTGAATTTCGCTATGGCTGTTTGAAGGCCCCTCCTCCCAAGTCTCTCTAATGACATCAGGCACCCCACATGGCTGCCGTCCATAGAGATACTCGAACAGGCGAAAACCCTGCGAAGGCTTGTGGGACCTACTGCACCGCGAACAACAGGGGCTCAAGCCATTTATCCCAATTTTTGGCATCTTCCCTTACAAAGGGAAGGGACACCTAAGTTGTCCTGCCATCAGATTACAATGAGCTGCCTGGAAAAGAGATTCCCGATGGCTTTTTGGAACTAATAATTGGGTTGTATCTTCTTTTGTCTTGGAGTCATGGGACACCTGATACAACTTGTCCCTTATTATGGCAAAATAGGGATAGGAAAGTGGTTGATCCTTGTGCATCCGCACAAAGAATTCCCAATAATTGTGTAAAAGCAGGCCAATCCATTCCCAAAATCAGTGGATGTCTAAGGTGGGAATTAACTGCCACCTTTACTCTATAAGTTTTTCCCCTGAATTGAATATTAGCAAACACTAGAGGGTAATCCACCACATTCCCATGCACACACCTCACCTTAACCTTGCGGCTCATATCCAATGCGCTGTTTTGCATCAGGCATTGATGAATGGAGGTTTGGTTACAGCCTGAATCCACCAAAGCCTTATATGTACCCCTTTATTACTCACAGGTATTAGGTACTAATACCTGTGAGTAATTGATCAGGGGGGGCACGCAGGGAGTCGGGGAACCAGATCAATGTCCCCACCTCCATAACGACCCTATAGGTCGTTTTTTCAAGCACCTTTTTACAACCTATATTTACGTTTTAAAGTCATGGGCCCTCTAGCTGGCATAAAAATAATGACAGTGTTGTGTTACGTCTGTCGTCATGAAATGATGTATGACCGTCGTTACCAATCAAAATGCGTGTTCATTTAAATTCAATGTGTGGACTTTTTACATGGTCCCTGTAGGATAGTGACCATTAGGGGGAGCTAGAGGAAGTAGGAAGGCTGATGTGTATGTAAGCAAGAGAAGTAATAAAGAAGTATGTTCACCAACAAATGTGTGCATCTGATTTGATATACACTACAGTCCCTTACCCGCCATTTGTCCTATTTCCATTTAGCAAAACTCATTTTTTTGTATTAACAACTACACCTACCCCAAACCTAAACCTACCCTTAGTGATTTCTAGTGCATATACACTTTATGAGCACATGCGTTCCCATGGGATCGAACCCACGATCGCATGATCACATGATTGCATATTGTTGTATATTGCAATGCTCTACCAATTGAGCTATGTGAAACCTGAAATATGACGCAGATAAAAGGGTACAATGCATTAAAATGAAAGTGTCCTGTTGTCGACAGGGGCGCAACTTTAGTAAACGCTCCTATGGGTCATATTTCATGCATTAAAATGAAAGTGTCCTGTTGTCGATAGGGGCGCAACTTTAGTAAACACTCCTATGGGTCGTATTTCAGGTAAATGACAAATGACCTATATGGGCGTATTGGTTGGAGGACATGTTGCTAGTAGACTGGCCCTGGCAGCAGAAAGTTGGCCAAGCAACTGACGGAGAGAGGGGAGGGATGAAGGAAAGGCGGCGGCACCAGCGCTCTCCGACACGCCCCCTCATGTTCCAGGTCAGGAACCCGGGGAAAACTCTGAGGCCAAGCTGAAGAGAAAAAAAAAGAGGGAGAAAGGCTGGAGATAGAAACAGTCGGAAGGGGCTCGCCGACCCTTGGGCATGCCACCAGTTGGTTCTCTGCCAGCTGAATGGCCAGATTCAGCGACTCCGGGTGGAGGCACTGGACCCACTCAGCAGTCCTGCGTGTCAGTCGAGCGATGAACTGCTCCAGCACCACCAGGTTGATCACTTCCTCGACGTCGCAAGTCTGGGCCAGCAGCCACTTGCGCCAAGCATCCCGGAGCTGTTGGGCCATCACGAAAGGCTGACCATCATCCCCCAACTCCAGTGACCTGAAGCATTGGCGATGTTGTTCAGGGGAGCGGCTGACCCGTTGCAGAATGGCCCGCTTGAGGATGTCATATGCAAGGAGGTTCTCCACAGGCAGCTGTTGGGCTTCTACCTGTGCCTCCCCAGACAGCAGCGGGATCAGGCGCACCGGCTATTGGGCGCGAGCCCACCCACATGCCTCCACTGTCTTCTCAAACAGGTCCACTAACGCCTCCAGGTCGTCCTGTGGACTCATTTTTACCAGAGGCACATGGGAGATGGTGGGTGCTGCGTCCGAGGTGACCTCTCAGCCAAGCAAGCTCCTGTTGACCCTCCAGTCCTCCTCCTGGACCAACAGAAGGAAGCAGTCCTCCTGCTCCAGTCTGAGGTCCATGAAGGCTTGGTGTTTTATCTGGTGGAGACCGGCAAGTGATTTAACCAGCTCCGCAAGCGGCGTTTATTGTGCTGGCTGCATGGCAGCGTGCCAACTTCTCCATCCCGGGTTTCAGGCACCACTATAAACAGTCTCTTTCATTTTGGGTATATCAAACGGGCAATCTTTGGTCTTATTAATCTATTACTTGTTCCAAGGCAAAGTTAAGTTTCAAAATTTTATATTTTTATTTAACTGAAATCCTGTACTATAACTAGCACTGATTTGGTACTTTTGACTGAACTGTTTGCTTGTGTTTATTTCCTATTGTACAAACTTCTTATACTTTTATAATGGCTAATTTAAATGTTTATTTAAATATTATTGTTCAAAAACAAAGTTCTTTGACGTAGACCCCGTCCTTAGTCCAGCTCTTGAGGGATGTAGATTCTGGCAGATCCTGCCTGAAGATGAAGCTTACTCCCTGGACAGATGGACAGGGAGGATGGAGGGGAACATCAGCAATGGCATCTAAATGTGTGATGTTAACTTGTCTGCACTCTTTATATCCACGGAACGTTCTAAGGAATGTGGCAGTCATAATCACCTATTGATGACACTTTCATTTCAATAAGTCACGCTGACGTAACAAAGCAGCGCTTTCCTGGGGGGACCGTCTGTCCACACACAGCGCATTCCAGAACTCCATAAACCCAAAATTAAAATATGTGCTACTTTATAAATGTCTCTTAAAGCAATATCACACTCGCAATTGTGCTTGCTCTGAATGAAATTTCACAGCTTTGGTGGAAGGGAAGATTATCAGTAATTGCTGACTTAAATTTCAGTCTGTTCCTTGTGCAAAGCTGTCATGTATTTGGAAGACCTGGAATATAGCACGCACACACGATGTGAAGTGCCTTTATGGTTGATTTTGATCCTTTTTTGAACTTGAGAGCCACGGTCCACAGAAATAAATAACAGCATGCAGGTTTAAAAGACATAAAGCTGAGTAAATAATGACAGAATTTTCAATTTTTTGTTATATAACATATCCTAAAACGAAATCCAACATAACGATAGAGGACTGCATAGCTGACAGTTTAATAAGGACACTGGAAGGAGGAAAAGAAGAGGGAAAAGGCGAGGGAAGGGTGAGATGTCCTTCGCTGGGTGAAGAGTAGGAGAGTGGGTGTGTTGGAAAAATGTCAAAGGAAAAAAGGGCCACATGGCGTTCACGCTGAGCCCTGCTTCACTCAGCATGCTGCTGCACAGACGCCTTGACAGGAACTTCCATGCAAGGTTAACAAGATGCAAAATTATGAACATACAGAATGGGTCAGTCTGTCTTTCTGCATAGCATGGGACTGAAGCAGAGCTCTCCTGGGATTTCAGACACCTCAGCACTGCAGGCTTTGCAGAAACAGCATTTACACCGGCATCAAACGTGAGTGGATGGCAGCATCAGTTGGAGATTGCAATTGCAGTGGGATTTGTGTGAAAATGGAAAGGTGTGCTCGCAGCTGAGAGGAGACAAATAGCACAGTGTCTCTCACTTGTTGTCTTTTGCTTTCAATCATCACAGTAGCTTCTTGTTCCACTTGAAGAACAGGGCAAAGAGAAAAAGAAGCATTTCCCCCCATCCAAGCCAAAAATGAACCAAAATGTGATTTTAATAACATTGAACAATGAAAAGGTTAAAAATGTAAATGTCTTTTAATTCAATTTTCCATAAGATTCTCATAATCAGGGCCAAAGAAACACAGTTTCCAGTGGCATTTAAAATCTATCACAATATGCCATCAAAATGGATTTGATTTGTGTGTTCCTCCATCTGTCTGGTTATTAATTCAATATTGAAACAGGAAATATGATTTTCATTCCCTTTGGTCAGCTTCAAACAGCCATTGTATGGAAGAACACTAATGCTCTCGATCTCATTGTCATTTCCTATCAGCCCAAAGCCCGGAATGGTGTAATTTACATCTCATTGTCCTGAGAAGGAAAAGAAAGGAGAAAGTCACGCTTTTCAATTTGAAAGCGAACATTTTTTTTTTTGCTCAGTAAATTAAAGAAAGGCGGCTCTACCGATGGCTTGAGCCCTTTAGGTGCCTGACAATCACTGAATCTGGAAAATTGCTCTGCCTCCCAAGAGTAAAACAGCCAGAGACGTCATTATCCCACTCCTTTTCCCATCTGTAGGTCGACTAGATATATCATACCTCAAAGAGCGATAAAAGAAAAAAAACTGCAAATTGGCATGAGTGAATGTGTGAAAGCAGTGCATTACAGAGAAGCTCTCTTGTTGTGTAATTAGATAATTTATGTAAAATCATGCAATGAAAAGTGATTCAGGGTGAATAATAATTAGGCCTTTGCAGAATAAGACTGTGTAGGATCTGCAGATGAGCAGATGATTTATAAAAAATAAAAAAAAATTAAAAAAAAACACCTCTCCTCCAGTGAGGCTCTCTGTCACTATGGGATCTTATTGCTTGTTAAGCCGCAAAGGAGAGAAAATAAACTTAAAGCCCAGTTCAAGTAGAAGAAAATTAGAAAGGGGCAAATTAGCATCTTATATAACATTATCAATTCCCACTAAGAGCACTTTATGAGGACACATACCCATCATCGCTGTAGCTCAAGATTTTTTGGTTTAGGTTAAATAGTCTCCTAGCAACCACTGTGATGTTAAAAAAAAATACCGGTAATAAAGTTGAGCAAAACAAGAAGTATTATGGCCTAGTTTTTGTGCACATCTTTGTATCCATCCACTTAATTTGTCAGTCATTTCTGTCATTTGTACTTGATTTAAACTAAATTTAATGACTGAAAAATAAAGAAGGCAAAACCAAAGTGTAATGTTGCAACTTTTAATTTTTATGTAAAATTTAGTGTACCTGTTTTTTAGTGTACATTATCTCAAGAAAATATGGTGGATTTTTTAATGATCCTTGTTGAGATTAGTGATTGTTGCTCCAATTAGTGATGTTTTTCCCCTGTCCATTTGTTGTTTATATTATATTATAGGCCTGTAATATGATCAAAACCATGTAAAAATCACCATAAAAAGCTGCACAAGAAACTAACTATAATGTTATGCATAGTCGTCACTGGAAGCCATTTTATGGACATTAGTCCAGATTCCATGTACCAGTTTACTCAAAACATTGCAAATAGATCTGTTCAAACATTTATTCACAATTGCTTCTACAAAGGACTAATTTTAATTAACAAATGTTCAATAGAAGCTGATTAGGTGTGTGTATTTGTTTGGAACAAAAAATGAGCTAATCACTGTTCCAGTCAAGGGCGGGTAATGAATAATGACAGTGCTGTTAGCGCTTTGTCCTGTTCAATTAGGAACGACACTTCATTACAAAAGTACAGAAACAGCGTCCTCTACTGGCAGACTAGCAGAATAACAAAATGACGACAATGCAAATGTCTTCGTGCTACAACACCTTTTATAGCAGATAGTTTTAGTCTCTGTACATCTGTAAAACTAACACCAGCATGTTTGTTATTTTATTACATTTATTACATGTACAGAACATCTTTACTGGCCTTTTTGTGTTAAAATGTAATGGAAATAAAGAATATGTACTAAAACATATTATGTTATTGAAGAAGTGTAAAAAAAATCTGTATTGATACCACATGAAACACTCACTATTTTTAAAAAATCGTAAAAAAAAAAAAAAAAAAAAAAGTAGAATATGTACAGTATATACATTTCATTTCTCACAGCTCACTCCACTGATTCTCCATCACTCCCCTGAGAGTGAAACTGACCGTGCTCTGAAGGGTCAGTCATACTTTCCTCCAGACAGAGTCCCTCCTGAGCGTAGTACTCAAATTCAGTTTCTTCTCTCCAGGACATCTCCTCACTGTGGTAGCCCTCAAGATCCTCAGCATTAGCGTGACTGAGAGCTAAGCTCAGGATTTCTTTTTTCTCCTTGTAGAAGCGGAGTTCCCTGCCGGTTCGCCGCGCCTCCCCCAGCTCCTTCACGGCCAGCTGCAGCTCTTGAGAGAGCAGGCCGGGGGATTGCTGCTCCTTCTGTAACCAGTCCAGTGCCATGTGGCTGCGCGTACGCTCGTCCAGATGCTGCTGTGAGTAGTAGTGGATAACGTCCTGTAAAAAAAAATAAACATGAGAAGGTTTGGTGTAAAATTGACAGCATTGGATCTATTGACAGTAGGGACTTGGGAACAGGCTTTTTACGGGGGTCAAAAAGCAAAACTCAGAACACCTTAGCAACCTCCTAGCAACACACTAAAACACTCAGCAGAACACCTTAGTAACTTCATGGAAATGCCCTGGCAACTACCTACCCCAGATAGCATGGTGTCATTGATACAATGTTGAGTTTTAATCCAAACCATCGTTTTGGTTGAGATTGAAATTTCAATGTTTAAAGTGTGGTGGATCAGCAGTAAAAATGTTGATGAATGTCGACAGCACACATGGGTGGACACAGTGACATTGAACTAACAGTGATTTGTAGTTGATGACCACAACATCATGCAGGTATGTATCTCAGCAGAATACTAATGGGTGTTTCCCAATCAGTGGGGAGTGTCAGTTCATGACGGCCATTTTCAACTGCTTTACCCGATTTGCTCTAATCCACTGGGGGCTTGGTTTAGGGGTGGGCCTTCATGATTTTAGCAAGTCTATTGGTTGAAAAACATCTATTGTTACCGACTGTAATTAGATACATTAAAAAGTTATTAAAGTGCTTGAATATAGCACCCATTTTTCTACATTCTTAAAAATGCATCTTGCTTTAGTAATGTTTATTAGGAATTTCTTGAATTCCTAACATCATTTAACAGATTTCTTGAAGTGCAAGAGACACGAACATGCGCAAAAATGTCACACTTCACACATAGTCCATGTTTTGCATCCATCAGTGCTTGCAGAGCACCTTGCTCCTTTAGTAGGAGTGAAGGCAGATGAAGATGGACAATTAAAAAAATGAGAAGCACCCTCCTGATAATGTTGACATTGATTATACATTGAGTGGTTGTCGACAGCATAATCATCTGACCTGGGACCTGATGCTAGCCTGTGCCTTAACTCCTTCTCCCTGATTAGGCTACTGCTTAATCAGGTAATCATTCATATTCCTGAATCACTATTAAATTTGAATAATGTAACTGATTTCCATTCAGTTTAGCCTTGTTTCCGCTGAAACACAATCACAAAAAACATCTTGTGTTTATTGAGAAAGTGACATGGCTATTTTGTGATATTTAAAGAGATTAACTTAATATCAAAAGAAGATATTTTAAAGAGTGTTGATATCCCAGACAGTTGACGGTAGCCATTGACTTCCATAGTATTTTTTTCCTATGGAAATCAATGGCTACCGTCAACTGTCTGGATACCAACATGACAGAATTTTCATTCAGGGTGAATTATCCCTTTAAAGAAATTTCCATTGAAAAAAAACAAAGCTCTTTTATTCTTCAAGATAATCTTGTTACTTGAATGCTACATAGTTTTATGGAAAATGAACTGAGATATATAGTTTATAGCAGTGGTGTGCAAACTCGGTCCGGAAGGGCCACTGTCCTGCAAAGTTTAGCTCCAACTTGCCTCAACACACCTGCCCGGAAGTTTCTAGTATGCCTAGTAGACCTTGATTAACTAGTTCAGTTATGTTTAATAATTGGGGTTGTTGCTGAACTCTGCAGGATGGTAACCCTCCAGGAGCAGGATTGGACACCCCTGGTTTATAGTAATGGCCATAGCTCAGAGATGTTTATACATGTTTAGCTCCTACACACCTGCCTGGAAGTTTTCATTGATCCTAATGACCTTGATTAGCTGCTTCAGGTGTGCTTAATTAGGGCTGGAGATAAACTCGGCTGGAAAAATTGGACATCCTCTACTATAGTGCTTTCTTTTGATATGGAAGCTTTAATAGATTTTAGAAAAATAGATTACATAAACAGTTTAATGATTCTATATACATAGTTAGAATATTTTGTGTTGAGCAATTTTCTTTAAGTGAATCATATTGCGTTTAGTATATTTACATTCTTGAATGTGACTGTATATATGACAACTGAATTGACTTGTTCTTAAGTAACATCATGCTTTCTTTTTCAGATTTCAGAGAACCCAAAGGAAAAGAGGGAGGCAGTGGTCTGATGTAAGACAGATTTTTAAAACCTGAACCGTTGGACCACCTGTAGTTATAATGACATCAGACTTCTGAAGCTAATTTTGTTTTTAAAGGTTGTAATGCTTTTGTCCTATTTCTCCCCCTTTTTTTAAAGAATGATCTTTTATATCTTTTTGTCATTGTGTTAAACTGCTAAATAAAATAAATTGACTCTGTTGGAAAGGTTTCATTTAAATTTTAAAAGGTTTTCCCCAAATTTTGAAATAGTCAGGAATTGTTGACGTACCATTGAAGTGTAGTTGAAATATTAATGTTGTTTCAACATTAACTTGGTACATCAGATGGCAACGCTGTTTTATGTTGTCATTACATTTCAGTTGTATTTTCAGTGTTTCAACAAAAGTGATTTAGAATCAACATCACATTGTAACATTGATCAAATGATATTACCAAAGATTTTTGTTTTTTTAATTTTTGTTATTAAAAAACAATTTTTGTTAATTTCAGTGTTGATTCAACAGCAGTGATGTAGAATCAACTTCAAGATGTAACATTGATTTAACAATATTACAATTGATTATTTTTGTTAATTTCAATATTGCTTCAACATCAGTGATGTAGAATTAATCATAGTGTAATGTTGATTCAATAGCATTACCATTGATTTTTTTTTTTTTTTTTGTTCACCATTGTTTCAACATTAAATGCGGGTGCAAACGTGATATTGAACCAACATCACTCCATAATGCTGATTCAACGACATTATCATTGATTTTTTTTTTTGTTGAAATCTCAACAGTAACTGAGGGTGCAAAAAGTGATGTTGAAAAAATATCACTTTGTAATGTTTAATCAATAATATTACCATTGATTTGTGGTTGAAATCTCAACATTGCTTGAACATTAACTGAGGGTTCAAGAGTGATACTGAAGCAACATCACTTTGTAATGTTAATTCAATGCAATTGTTGACGCATCAACACCGACCCAACATTGTTTCAATGATTACATACTATCTGGGACAGCACCCTAGCATCATGGTGGTGAACTATGCATAGCATTACTCACATTTTCTTCAGAAAGGATTACAAAAAGCTAATTGTCTTACCTGACGGCTACATCTCATCTCCCGAAAAGCCTTCAGAGTGCCATTCCAGTGCAATAGTTGAAAAACTGTCATTATTTCCTATAAAAATAAATAAATAAATAAATAAATAAATAAAATACAAACAAAAGAGTTCATATTAGAACTAATTCTATAACTAAAAGGCCTACAGTTTGTGTTGATATAAAGATACTTTGCGGGAAGCCAGTGATTATAGTTTATAAAGTTTTAAATATGGATATTTTTCTTACAAAAACCCATCGCTTCGCTTCAGAAGGCATTTATTACCCCACTGTAGTCATATGGATTACTTTTATGATGGATGGATGTGCTTTTTGGAATTTCAAAAACTCTTCAATGCTATTACAAAGCTGGGAAGAGCCAGGATACTATTTAATATAGCTCTAATTGTGTTCGGCTAAAAGAAGAAAGTCATATACACTTGGGATGGCTTGAGGGTGAGTAAGGATAATTTCATTTTTGGGTGAATTATTCCTTTAACCTCTCAAAGATATTTGAGGCAAAATTTCAAAGCATTAGGACAAAGCATTTAGGTATGTTCACCAGAACTAAGAGGCCTACAGTTTGTGTTGATATAAATAATCAAATTCATCGAGACATCATCACATGATGTTTATTTTTGAAGCGTGTTGATCATATTTAACACATTACAGTGTCTAAACAGATGCGTATTGCTTTAGCATTTTTTTCTTCACTGATGTCATACTGAGGATTAGTGTAGACGGTGTGTTAAACAGAGCCCCATTGTGCGCACAGTGTGAAAATTATCTGTTTTTGTTTTTTTTCAACACATGAACTTATGCTCATCTGTAGGCTCTGGTAAGCATCCAAAAGTAGATTTTGCTCAGTGTTTATAAGAGAAATCCTAGTCTTTCATGAAATGAAGAAAGCTTCTATTTGCCCTGTTTTCACACATTTGACAGATGAGCAGCATGAGTAAATTTTTTACCGCATAAACATTATTTATAGCATTTACTAGCAGCTACTATGAAATATTTGCATGTGAAACATCAGCCTAAATATGGAGTTATAGTTATCACAAACTAGCAGAAGCTTTCAAGCTTCAAAGAGGACACAACAGCACCATAAAGGTATCATTAAAGTGGTTCATGTGACTTGTGCACTATATTCCAATTCTATATTCTGAAGTTATATAATAGTTTTGTGTGAGAATTAGACTGAAATTTAAGACATTATTCACAGATAACCTTCCCTTCCTGTGAACTGTTAACTAATGTAAACAGATCACTGATCAATGTCACATGTTCCTACAGAAATCATTCTAATATGCTGATTTGGTGCTCAAAAAACATTTCTTATTATTAACCATGTTGTGCTGCTTAATATTTCTGTGGAAACTGTGACACATTTTTGTCAGGATTCTTTGATCAATTTGAAATAGAAATATTTAGAAACATATTCAATTGTTCCAGTCTTTTGATCAATTGAATGTATCCTTGTACAACAAAATAATTAATTTATTTATTAATTCCCCAAACTTTTAAATGGTAGTGAATATTGAGCAGGGCTGATATTAAGACAATCACTGAATAACCATACATGTTCCTCACAGAAAGCTATCATACAACTTCTTGGAATATACAGTAGCAGTGGTGTAAAGTATTTGAGTAAATGTAATTAGTTACTGTACTTAAGTATCTTTTTGGACACTTTGTAGTTTGACTGAGTATCAAAGATATTAGCACTTTCACTCTCTTGACTACATTTTTGAATAAGTAGATGTACTTTTTACTCCAATACATTTGTGATGAGTAATGCATTTACACATTACATTTTGCATGGCACCTAACTTTTTCTGCAGCAGTTTGTTTCTGCTATCAAGAAGCGATATTGCCATCTATTGCCAGCAAGGCTACTTTACATGAATACGAATGCATTAGCAGGTAGTTGCTGAATCGCAGGTGTTTGATTTAGGAGATGAGGTCAAGACTGCAGCCGCTGATGAGGCCGAAACCAAAAGTAGACTTTGAGTATTTAATTTTACTTAACATTATCGACGAGACCTTTTTGAAGGAAATTGGTTTCCTTATGGCCTTTTTGTGCACTTGAGCTTAACTGAGACTTGCGAGTTTGTAGATGTTTAAGAGGCTGTTGTGTCGACCATGATTTATTGCAATTTTGAGATGTTCAGTTTTATTTTGATTTTAGAAAATAAATGATTTCTCATCTTACAAATCAACTGCTTCTTATTTTCGCTGGCATGACTCTTAGGTATTGAGGACTAGTGCATCTCTGAGCCTACATTCAGTATGGGTAAAATACTTAAGTACTGTTAAAATCAGATACTCTAAGACTTTTACTCAAGTCGTATTGTAATTGGTGACTTGTAACTTGTAATAGAGTCATTTTCGCTGCAAGGTATCTGTACTTTTACTCAAGTATGGTTTTCAGGTACTCTTTACACATGGAATATAGTCACAGTAGTAATATGGACTTAATTCTCTTATGATGCTTTCATGGTGCATTTGCATCCTATTTGAACCTTGAAAGCTCTAGTCCCCATTCATTGTCATTACATAGAAAAAAAAACATCTGGAACATCATTCAAAATACATTCTTTTAGTGTTCCACAGAAAACAGAAACAGACAGAAAGTCATACAGATTTAAAACGACATGAAGGAGAGTAAATGATGAGAGATTTTTGGACAAATGAATACTATCTAAACCAGCAGATTTTATTTATCAACCAGCTTCCCTAAAAGATCCAGCTAGACCAGCAGCAGCATCTAACCAGCATAAACCAGTCTGGACCAGCTGGTCTTTTCAGAAGGGTTACACATAAAGGCTGTTTTTTCTTTTTCTTTTTTTTTTTTCTAACCTGAAATTCCAGCATGGTTCTCCCAGTGTTCAACTCCAGCATAAGGCAGTATGCTCCTATACTGGTACCGGGGTCAGATGCATCTGAAATGTTACCCTGTGAACAGTGGGACACAATGACTTACAGACGTGTCATCACTCAGCCTGGGCAGACACAAATACAGAAGGAGGTCTGGGTTTCATTAGACACCCCTTTGCTTTGTAATTCAGTCGGAGCAACTTGTCTGTATTGTTGAAGGAGAAAAGGCCAAGACTGTAGAGGATAAATGACATGAGAGTGAAGGGAGACCACACATGCACACACCCACACACACACACATACACACAGAATGTGAAAATCTTGGCAGCTACATACAGGTTTGGGGTGAGGGAGGGTGGCATGACTTTTCTTTGTAGAATTTTTTTTTTTTTTTTTTTTTTTTTTGGGTACAAAACCAATTTATCACTGGAATTGCTTCTTGGCTCTTCATTATAAGGAATAGAGCCAGTGCAAGGACATGGATCTATAGCTACAGTGGGTGGCCTTCCATACTTCCAAACTATACAGTTTCTATAACTTGGAAAGCTTTAGAGCTGTATACACAAATAGTAATCTACAACTAAGAAGAATGTAGCAATGAAATTTGTTGCTACTGCTAATAATGTATTCACTAGACAAAAAGTCCTAAACATCTTGTAAATCTCAGCAGTGTGACTGCAAACTCGATGATTTGTTGATAAGCAGCTTAGTAGTGAGACTCACACTGGTGGTGCTGACGGCCTCTTTCACACTGCGTGATATGAACTCAGGAGTGATGCGGCGGCAGGGCAACTCATTAAATGTGGAGTTCATCAGAGCGATACGAGCTGCATCACGTCTGGCCTCTGCTTTACTGTAGCAGTACTGTCAGTGAGAGAGAGGCTTTCAATTTATCATCATCATGAAATGCTGAAATATGATCATTTGCACTGATTGGGCATTCTATTGGATTTATTTTATTCTTGATAACATAAACACTCTAACTGGACTTCAAAGGAATAGTAAACCCCAAAAAATGATACGGTCACAGGAGAAGGGGAAGGTAATCAGTGAATAATAGCATGAATTTCCATCTATTTCTCACAAAAGACTACTGTATGTCTTCATAAGATTTAAAGGGTTAGTTCACCCAAAAATGAAAATTATTTCATTTATTACTCACCCGTAAGACCTTCGTTCATCTTCGGAACACAAATTAAGATATTTTTGATAAAATCCGATGGCTCTGTAAGGCCTGCATCGCCAGCAAGAACACTCCCTTTTTCAATGCCCAGAAAGCTACTAAAATATATTTAAAACAGTTCATGTGACTACAGTGGTCCAACCTTAATATTGAATCAGTGGTTCAGAGCGCGTATCAAACTGCCAAACTCACGTGACCTATTGAAGTTTCAAAACACTTATGATGTAACGAAGCCTCGTTTACTGAAATCATGTGATTTTGGCGCTCTGAACCACTGATCCGAAACAAAAGATTCGTAAAGCTTCAAAGCTTCATGAAGCAGTGTTTTGATATCGCCCATCACTAGATATTGTTGAATAAAGTCGCTATTTTGTTATTTTTGGCGCACAAAAAGTATTCTCTTCGCTTTATAATATTAAGGTTGAACCACTGTAGTCACGTGAACTGTTTCAAATATGTTTTTAGTAGCTTTCTGGGCATTGAAAAAGGGAGTGTTCTTGCTAGCGATGCAGGCCTTACTGAGCCATCGGATCTTATCAAAAATATCTTAATTTGTGTTCTGAAGATGAACGAAGGTCTCACGGGTGTAGAATGAGGGTGAGTTATTAATGACAGAATTTTCATTTTTGGGTGAACTAACCCTTTAAAATACAGCATGAGTTGTGTGGGACACTTTTATGATACTTTAATGGTGCTTTTGTGTCATTTTTAGTGAGCAATCAGCTTTGTGAAATGAAAGGTAGGCTACATCTTTGTGTCTGTGACCAGTGTTTACTGAGCTTGATGACTGAATTATGCGAAAATAGTTCACAAATAAAATATATTGTTTAAATGATTACTGCCTTTAGTTATTATTTTGGAATAAATGTAAAAATGGCTAAAAACACCTGGTGATTTATATTTGGTTTTAATAAATAGAACATTAATAATGTTATTAATGCAAAAATACGAAATAGAATTGTATTTGGTTTCTTTTTTCTTTTCTTTTCTTTTTTTTCTATAATGTAATGTTATTTAACCAGGAAAATGTGACAACATTAAAGGGATAGTTCATCCAAAAATGAAAATTCTGTCATCATTTACTCACGCTCAACTTGTTCCAAACCTGTATGAGTTTCTTTCTTCTGCTGAACACAAAAAGAAGATATTTTGAAGAATGTCTGGAACCAAACAATTGTGGGGACCCATTGACTTACATAGTAGGAAAAACACTATGGAAGTCAATGGTGCCCCACCACAACTGTTTGGTTATTCTTCGAAATATCTTCCTTTGTGTTCAGCAGAACAAAGAAATTCATATTTGATTGGAACAACTTGAGGTGAGTAAATGATGACAGAATTTTTGGGTGAATCCCTTTTAAGTGTAACTGGGACAATAAAAAAAAAAAAAACACTGTGAGGACTTTGCCTCCTCATTTCAGAACACCACTGTACTTCACTGATATATACCCCCATGTCTCAGTTTAGTTTTGTAGGTTATCGTTAACGTTAATGTTTGGTTAGTGTTTTCTCTTATATATTCCTGTGTTCTAATTATTTTTGGATTGTAAATGAAGACTGTTTAAGTGAATCTCCTTTGCCGTGTTTGCTGACCAGCAATGCGTAACAATATTCGTTTAAAGTAATTTATTCTGTATTTATTTACTTAATAAGTATTCTTTTTAAAGCTATGCTAAAGTGTAGTTCTTCTTCATAAGGGCAGTCACATTCATTATCACTGCATGAAAAAGAACAGCCAGCACAGCCTGCTAGAACATGAGAATGAGTAAATGACAGAATTTTCATTTTAGGGTGAACTAATCCTTTACGTTAAATTACAGTCCTCAAAAGCATGTCTTAAACACAGAGCCACAGAATGCCTAACCACATCACAAGATTGTTTTAGATGATGTCTGTGAACCACAAACACGATTAGAGACAGATTTTAGGCTAGCAGTGCTGAGATTAGTTTCTGGATTTGTAATATTGCTGAAAACCTTTACTGTGCAAAGTAATAATCAGGCTACTACATTTACAAGCAGTGCTGGAATGAAGATGAATATATGTTAGGAGTTCTGAGAATAAAAGAGAAAGAGAGAGCAGAAATAGACGAGAGCAGTGTTTTGAGGATATAAGATGTTGCAATGAAAAAAAAAAAAGTTCTGGGTTATTGCCCAAAAGCATTGTAAGAGATTGTAGAAACCCTTGGCACCAATGATCTCTGTGATCTACTTAGGCTTACAATGCTTTTGGGAAATGCAACCCAGGTCTTTGATCTAAAAGAAAACTCCTGCTGGAACTGAGCTAAATAATGAATTAAATAATCAGTAGCCTATAAGTTGTGAGAGTATTTCCCATGTGCTCAATCCCTGATCAATGATGGTCATTTAGACAGTAGTATCCCTGAAGTGGTCATTCCCTGGTGCGCTTTAGTCTCTCCAAAGGGCAGCAGCTAGTTCTAAATTTTCCACAAATAACAGTCATTTCAAATAGAAACCATGGTAACAACACCAGAGGTTTAGATCCTTTTAAATTGGCAATTGCAATGGTGTTTTTTCATGCATTAATGTCAACTTCAGATTGTCTAGCTTTCTCAAAAGAAGGACTGATGTCATATTCTTTATAAAAAATAACCATGATTTCTAGTTTATTTTCAAATAGTTCAATCGTAAGAAGAACATTTCAGAATAACAAGATCTGTTTCCAGTCATGTCATGCGCTTCACAATGACAAATGAACAAATAAACTCATTTATTTTCAAGATTAATTTCATAGAACATTCCATTTGAACTGAAGTAAAATGCCACATACTGATTTGCAGCTGGCAGGAGTAATTTAGCAAATAAGAACCACCTGTTGGCCCTCCTCATTTTCACACAAAAGCCTCTTCTTTTATGGCTGGACTGAATAGTACTGATGAGATGCTGTTCAGAAAGACTCTAGACCTGATTTAGCAATGGAATAAAGCTTGAATTGTACCAAAATGAAGGGATTAAAGTTAATTTTAAACAAATCTTTTGCTCAATAATAATTTTTAAAAATCACATAAGAAAGGGTGCCTGTATTAATTTATCCCTTACAGAACATGCCAAATAAAAATGTAGTGGACATTCAAAATGGAATTTAGTTCACTTACCTTAAAATTTCCGAAGCAGCTGCCACCTGGTAAGGTGACGTAGCATATGTAGGGAGGGCTGGGTGAGGGAATGGACTCATAGACTACCAGATTCTCTGTCTCCATCATCACACCTTTCACTTGTTTCTGCTCCCAAAACTTGTGAAGCATTCCCACAACATTCACTAAGCAGGAAAAGAAGGAGAATCTTTAGAAATGTTATTACATTAAATGCATTTTGAGGTGCTCAATATGCACCACTACAAGTAAGGAAGTATAATTTCTCTTATATAAATATTTCCCAAGTTACCTATATTGTTTTTATTGAAAGAGACACTTTTGAGTTTCTCTCAAAATGTTAGTTCATACACACACACACACACACACACGTTGGGTTTCTGTTTTATAGGGACCTTAATGATTTTTACCGTACAAACTATATATTTTATCCCCTAACCCTAAGAAACTTTCTGAATTTTTACATAATTTCTTATGTAAAAATGTAGGGAATACCAGGCGCACACACACACGCTGGATTTCATTGTTTTATGGAGACTTTCCAAAGACATAATGATTTTTATACTGTACAAATATATTCTATCCCCTAACCCTACCCTTAAACACAACCCTCACAGAAAAAGTTTTACATTTTCAAAAAATAAATAAATAAATAAATAAAAACATAATTTAGTATGACTCATATAGGCTGTTTTCCTCATGGGGACCAAAAAATGTCCCCACAAGGTCAAAAATTACTGGTATTTTTATATTTAGGGGGATATTTGGTCCTCATAATGTAGGGAATACCAGTCTCTCACACACACACGCTGGGTTTTTGTGCTTTATGGGGGCTTTCCAAAGACATATGATTTTTATATTGTACAAACTATATATTCTATCTCCTAACGCTACCCCTAAAAACAACCCTCACAGAAAACTTTCAGCATTTTTTACACTTTCAAAAAAAAATTTAAAAAATAATTTAGTATGACTTATAGGCTCTTTTCCTCATGGGGACCAAAAAATGTCCCCCCAAGATCAAAGACTTCTGGTATTACCATCCTTGTTGGAGACACACACACAAACACATAAAACTGTCATTATTTAATCACCTTCATGTCGTTCCAAACTTGAATTATTTTCTTTCTTCTGCAGAACACAAAAGAAAATATAATGAAAAAAGGCCATGTTTTTTCTTCCTTCTTTTCTTCAGCAGAAGAAAGAAGCTCATATAGGTTTGGAACGATATGAGGGTGAGTAAATAATACATTTTCATTTTTGAGTGAACAATCCCTTTAAGATGATTTGTGATGAATTCAGTATATTATGTATTTTATTAAAATCTTTTCTGTTAGTATTCAATCGTTTACATCACAGATCACTGATAATTTGCAGAGGCTCAGTTGTTTATAATGTCTAAGAGTCTAAGTGGTTACATAAGAGGTTTTTGACTGCTGTGTTTATTGAAATTGTGCCTGTTAATCAAACAAACCCGGTTCAGACAGTGTCATTGCCAAACTCTTGAGATGAAAGTTACAATTTTATACTCATCTATGGCTCTGATACGCAGATCTAAGTCACCCGGCACGTTAGTTGTATAATCATTTCAACAGGCAAATGAAACTGATGTTAAAGTGCATGATTCAAAATTTACATTGAAATAAAAGACAAAAATAGATTCTGCCCAATTGGCTTGTCAGAGTGAAATTCAAATATTATTCTGCAGCATTTAAAGGGATAGTTCACTTAAAAATGAAAATTCCAGTCACCATTTAATCAGCCACGTGTCAGTTTTAAACCTGTATGACTTTATTTCTTTAAAAAAAGATATTTTGAAGAATGTTTTTAACTCCATACAATAAAAAATTAATGGGGTCCAAAACAACACCATGCTGGTTTTTTATGACAGACAAAATACACAGACATTCTGTTCCACAAAGGAAAGAAAGTCATACAGGTTTGAAACGACATGAGGATGAATAATCAATGACAAAATTTTCATTTTGAGGTGAACTATCTATTTTAGTGAGAAGTGACACCGTGTATTTCCCAACATAATATATACATTTAAGCATTTGGCAGACACTTTTATCCAAAGCATCCCACATTGCGTTCAAGGTATTTCATCAGTTAATGCAATCGAACCCCTTAGAAAACCAACTCACAACCTTGGCACTGCTAGCGCCATGCTCTACAGTTTGAGCTACAACAATGGTTCCCTATAAATTTTGATTATTAGGTTACAAATCACAACTTTGCAGAACGTTTTTAAATCACTTTTATGCTGTACAATCATAGAGTGGTGGAAGAAACCAAAGATAAATATTATTAATCATTTTATGTTTGTTCATTACGCCAGTTAATTTTACTAGTCATTCCAGTACCTAAATAATTATGCTCAATTTTAACCCATCACTGTTAAAACATAATTGTTTACCTCCATGTCTATCTTTCCATTCATACCAACATCCACTGTAACATCAGACGGCTGTCCAGCATCAGCACATGGAATCATTTTCCTAGCAAAACAAACAGGTGTCCATGGACTCTGTGAGGTGGACAAGCGTCACACATCAGGGAGTTGTGGTGTGATTTCAGTGTTTCACACCCACAGTAAGTGCAATGTTTGTTCAGTCTTGCTTTAATCAGCTCAAGCCTGGCATATAAAACACACCCCCTCTAAAAAGGTCAGCAATAATATTGAGAAGGGGAACCAAAGGTATATTTTTGTAAAAAGACCATGTATGTGGGAACACAGACTTGTTTTTACAGCATGAAATTTTCCAGCTTTTTGTTTGTTTGAAAGAGTCAGCTGCTTCGAGCACCGCCCAGTCTATGTTTGTAATGGTTCAACACACACTACGTGAGTGTTTAATTCCAGTCTCCTGGTATATTAACTGCCTTGCTTCAGATGAAGTGGAACAGAAACAAAAGCTGTCTGTGAATGAGCTTTGGTTTAATAAAATAATAGATGTTAGTGTATTTCATCAAAGACCCTTAAAATCTGAGTTTATTACACCGTGTCCTCTAGTTGCTAAACAATGTTTAGCAGAAATTAAAAAACAATGGACTTGTGACAAGGCCCCTGAAATAACCAGGCCTTCATTTTAAACTTTCATTTAGTGATGAGTGATTTTTTTTTTTTTTTTTTTTTTTTTGCTAGACAAAGAGCAGAAGAAATACCAAGCAAGTGTCTCAGAGCCAGCAAAAGCTATGAAAAGAGTGAGAGTAAGATGCAGCCTGCAGAAGTGACATGCATGGTTGTTGTTCTCACTGGAACTATCCACTGTAGCCAAAGCACAATAAAGTCAATTAGCCTTTTCTAAGGCCCATATTTACAAACTTCTGGGAATCTATACTCTGGTCTCATGAGACAGAGTCAATAATTTTGAATCTAACAGCATCCAAAATGTTATGGTGTTGCTAGAGGAGGAGTATAGTGAAAAGTGTCTGGTTCCCATAGTGAAGTTCAGTAAAGCTCTTATATAGGGATGTATGAGTGCTGAAGGTGTGAGTGCTTTATCAGTGCTGTCATGAATTCACACACTACTTCAAAAACTTGAAACAGAAGATCCTACCCTCTCCTCATTACCTGCGATGTTGGGCATGACAATGACGATATGCATTCTGCCAAGGTGAAGAACCTTTTGTCGACATTTCACCCAATCTTAACACTCTTGAGCACCTGTGGGGGATTCTGTAGAGACGAGTTGAGCAACACTCCCCATTAAAGATCAGGGGCCATATTCACAAAACATCTTAAGGCTAAAAGTAGCTCCTAACTTGCTGATTTAGGAGAAACTCTTAAAAATAATGGGCATGTCAGTCCTAATTTTAGGACTCCTAAATTTTTGCTCTAATAGTATTTCTCAAAGCATTTTAGCGCTAAAACTAGCTCCTAAATCTGTGAAACGTTAGGAGTAGTCAAGAGGACTCCTAAGTCACTAAGACAAAATCACAAACAATCCTAATGGCCGTTGCTGCCAATCCGCCTCAGCAATCTGCCCAAAGACACTGAACATTATTGAGGCAATAGCGACAGAGCCTTGGGTGCTAGACCATTTCTTTATAAATGCAATACATATTTAGATTTATAGATTTGAATCTACGATGAAACACCAAAAATAAATATTTAATAAATAAATATTTAATGTCCGATTACCTGTGTCAGTTGTTTTCACAAGTTCACACTTATGATCGAATAGAGTTAAAAAATATAATAAGTGTATTTGGCGTGCTGTCCAAGGGGATTGAGGGCTCAGAGCTTGAAATTTAGCCCAAACCCAGAGTTCTCCCCCGTATCCCAGCCAAGAGTGAGGGACGGGGTGGTGGAGGGATGCAGAAAACTGTTGAGGTAACTAGGTGAGTCGGCTCTCGTCTGTGTGTGTATATATAAATATATATATATATATATATATATATATATATATACACCTCCTCTCGAGCTGATTAGATAGACTGTTTGAACGTGCTCCTCCCAAACTTTGTTTATAAAACATCATTTGTCGCTTGAATTCTGCATTCTCTCGAGACGCAGACATGTAAGAGGCTAACAGCTGAACATATACTAATTTAATTAGTGACACTTAGTCTATAATTTAAAACCTTTATTTGAATATGGCAACATTTTTATTTTAAAACCTTTATTTGAATATGGCATATGATACCTCATTCTACAATATTTCTATGATTAAATCGCTGACAGAGACTCCTCCCATCAGCCAATCACTGTGTGCATACTTAGTAAGCGTGTTGACATCATCTATAGCAATGAGGTCATCCCCACCCTTACACTTAGCTTAAGACTTCTCTCTATTCCTTAGTAAAAGTTTGTCTCAGCAGCTTTGTGAAAAGGTTTTAAGAGAAAACTCTTAACAAGAACTTTTACTGCTATTTAGGAGAACTCTTAGCTGTAAGATAAAATGTTTTGTGAATACGGCCCCAGGGCATTTAAGGAGGTTATCATCCAGGAGTTATGCAGCCTTCACGTGCTATCGAAAATTTGATAATTCCCACTTCTGAAGTCGTGATTATGAGCCCATTCCCATTCAAGTTTCGAAATGGGAGGGCGTTCATGTGCAATTTTTACCTAGGAAACTCATATTTACGATAATTCCGAGAGCACGTGAAGGCAGCATTAAACAGGACAGATGTGACAATTTGTCATGAACTTGTGCACTCTGTGCCAAGAAGGGTCAGAGCAGTACTTAAAATTATACATTTGTTGAATTAAATCTAGGGTGTACTCATTTTTGCAATCCATTATTTAAAACAAATTGGTTAATTTATAACTTATTTTACATATATTAATGACATACTTTCTCTGTTTTTAAGTATATGTTTAATACATTTCAATTTTGCCATTTTTCCATGAATTGTATTAGTGATCATTATAAAAATACATCTTTTGTATTTGTTCAGAGGGGGTGTACTCATTTATGCTGTGCACTGTTTATATCATTATACATATATAACATTCAAACAGGCATTTATTTGACCAAAACACACTAAAAATAGTATATTAAATAATATAAAAATATTACAGTTGTTTTCCATTTTAATATATTTGAAAATTTAAAATAAAACGTATTCCTATGATGGCAGAGCTGAACTTTCAGCATCATTACTCTAATCTTCAGTGTCCTTCAAAATTCATTTTAGTATGCTGAATTTTTGCTCAAGAAACATTTCTTATTAATATCAGGGCTTAATATATTTGTGACATAATTGTCATACATTTTTTCCAGGATTATTTGATGAATAGAAAGTTAAAAAGAACAGCATTTATTTTAAATAAAAATGTTTTGCAACATTATACACGTCTTTACTGGCATCTTTGATCAATTTAATGCATCCATGTTGAATAAAAGTATTACTTTCTTTCAAAAAAAAAAAATCTTACTGGCTCTAAACTTTTCAACGGTATATCAGTATAAATATATATATCTACTGACAATCAAAGGCAATTTACTCTAAATTGTCATTAGAGCAAGACTCAAACCCGCAACCTTCTGCACTTAAAGGAGAAATACTACATTTTTGACCCAATAGGACAAGTTTCCCCTACACAGTTCTCATCTATGGGATGCTGCATTGCTTCTTCATGACAGTGAAGAACATAAAGCACAAGGTGAAAGATCAGAACATTCACACTTTATTAATATTTCTGCTAGGTCTTACTTACAGTCTTTGAAGGTTCTGTCATCATCAGAATCTGGTCCAGACATGATTTCCAACTACTAGTCCCACACGTCCTACAGCAATCCTCCTTGTCCGTCTCCAGCTCTCACATGCTCTGGAGAAGTTCAAAACATCAGTTAAGCTCCAGAAAGGGTGAACATGAGGAGGTCCCCTATTAGCCTTCTCCTCTCTAGCCTCCAGAGCAGTCTGTGGAGCCCTATTACGCCAGCCCCCGGGGGTTCTCTTCAGTGGCTGGCCCACCTTTTGTCAAGGGTTGAACTAATTAGCTGTGAGGTTGGTTGTTGCTCTGCACTCCCTTATATTCACACACACTCTCACCACATACACACTCTCACAGCCTGTTGCACACTCCCACTCGACTGAGTCGACTAAGCCCTGGCCCAGGAATGCAGCCCCCTTTCCCCATTCATTCACAGCATGCCTCTGCCTTCCTTCACAACACGCTTTACATATGCAGTGCCCAACTCACTGAAGAAACATCCAAGATGGACAGCAGACAACTTCTGGCTGTTTTATTGACCACTTAAATAGCTATTTAACTTCACAGGATCCTAAGGGAAAAACATTAAAAATGTAATTATAAATAAAAGTATTCATTTGGAAAGAGACTCTCCACTTTCCCTTGTAATATACAGTAACCCCAAAATGTATAGACACTTAAAGGGATAGTTCACCCAATAATGAAAATTCTGTCATCATTTACTCACCATCATGTTGTTCTAAACCTACATGAAGTCATTTCTTCTGTTGAACATGAAGGAAGATATTTTAAAGAATGTTGGTAACCAAACAGTTGCTGGTCCCATTGACTTCCATAGTATGAAAAAAATATATATTATGGAAGTAAATGGGGACCAGAAACTGTTTGGTCACCCACATTCTTCAAAATATCTTCTTTTGTGTTCAGCACAAGAAAGAAATTAATACAGGTTTAGAACAACTTGAGTGTGAGTAAATGATGACAGAATTTCCATTTTTGGGTGAACATTTAAGCCCACCTAAAAATGTTGTTACGTTGGATAACAACATTTTAATATTAGTATTAAATATAACATTATTAAAAAGTGACATTTATTTTAAAGTGCAAGCCCGCTTTTTAAGAAAAACATTTCATAAAAACAAACTACACCTTGTTACAGGACACCCGTGTGAACGTGAGGAGAAGTGACTTCATAAATCCACTAAAAACCACCTTGGAACTACAGAATTAAAATTAATTTCAAAATTAATTAATTAATGAATTAATTAATTCAGAAAAGTGAATTTAGCTCTGAGAACAGCTCTTGCATAATTTGTTTGCATCATCATTTTGTATCTAATGCAATTATATTCAGACATTTTTACATATTCAATCAAATATTTTTTGAGGGGGAAAAAATGCATATATTATTAATTAAAAAATGACCTTGTTGTACCCAAACCTTTCTTAGTTTTTGTGGATTTATTGTCAAACCCAGTGCAAAGTTTCTTTGGGTTTTTTTTAGACTGTGATATAGTCTAAGAATTGATTCTGCTCAGACAGCACTGTGTAGTCATACTCTATGAGAAAACATTTCAATTTAGCAGCTCTGAATGCTTGAATGGCTATTGTTCTGTGAACAAATCCAAGTGGCGGACAGCATTCCTCTGAATGGTTCACTCAGTCTAGTGAACTAAAAGCACACTTTATTCCCTCTTCTCCACTTAGCATCTATGAGCCTACTTCCTCAATGTTTGAAGCTCAATTCACTTTACATCATTGCCTAAACCACATTTTTCACGAGTCCGATGCCCCCTTTTTTTAACTTTCTTGTGTCTTTCGTTCTTGGGAATAAGGGCACCATTCAGAGTCGAGCTCTATTATGAGACTGCCTTGGGAAGAGAGAGAGAGGTGTTTAGCATAAATGACAATCACAGTATCACAGAAAGGGGGCTTCAGCACTGAGAGAAACACAGCTTGGCAGCTGAAATTACAAAAAGGAACAGGAGGAGAAATATCTTTTTGCAAGAATTCACAGAACGGTTTAATTGGCTGGATGTTGTTTTGTGAAAAAACCCAACTATATTAAACTGTTTTTAACTATTCTCTCTCATCTTTGATGATAAATAGCCGTGTGGAATTCTCTGGGATGAAAAGACCACCTGGTGAGGGGAACCACTGAGGTCACTGAAAGTTTCAAGCCTGCAGCTGTCAGATCAAAACCAACCGGGAACTTGAATGTCAATCAAAAAAAAAAAAAAACAACCTTGGGCGGGTTGTCAGGGTTGAGTGGCTCTTAAAAAGTGTGTGTGTTTTTTCTTGTACTTATCTGACTGCTTTCCTACGTCTTTGAAGGCCATGCTCAGTCTGTACAGGAAATAAAGGGGCAGTCACACTACACTTTCATTCCATTCATTCACATGTGAACGCTGGAGACAAAGACATTTTGGAATTTGCTGCATTCCAAAGTTTGGTGAACTCTGACCTGCAAAATTTGTATCACATAAAGATGGCTGCATCCGAAAACCTAGGAAGCTGACTTGTTGCTCACTGCCCTATCAGGCAATGACTTGTAAGGCAGCGTTTGTGCATGAAGGTACATCACGAAACTTGTAATGTATGGTAATTGTGTTATTACTCCTTACCTGTTGAGGGCGCTCTCCGTCTAGAAATGTGTTTTGGATATAACCTGTTGGACAGGGGAATAAGGCAGTTGAGTAAAACAGATCACGTTCATCTGGTGTTTCTGTGAATTATTAAAATATACATTCAACGAATATCACATGGTGTCAAAAGAAAACCATGGAGCAGTTGAAGCCTCCTAACAGTTTGTGTTTCGAAGGAAATCTGGCGGAAAACTGGCGAACATGGATTCAAAAGTTTGACCTGTATCTCGTTGCAACTGGCATTGCAGAGAAGAGTGACAAAGTAAAGTGTGCGACATTTCTTCACGTGGCTGGAGATGATGCAATAAAGGTATTTAATACCATGGACTTTGATGATGATGTGGATGATTTTGAAATGCTCAAAGAAAAGTTTAGAGAGTACTGTGAGCCAAGAAAGAACATTACGTATCTGAGGCATATGTTTTTCACGAGCGCACAGGGACCGAACGAAACCATTGATGCATACGTGACCGACTTGAAAAATAAGACAAAAGACTGTGAATTTGGACGATTAACTGATGACTTGATTAAAGATCGCATTGTCTGTGGTGTTAACAATGATCACGAAAATCACGAAAAAAAATCGTGAAAACCAAGTCAACAGTCAGACAGTCGAATATCAAGCACACAGGGAAAGAGAAGGAAGAATGCACAAGATGTGGTTATGTACATGAGCCAAGGAAGTGTCCGGCATATGGCAAAATTTGTAATGGGTGTTCGGGGAAGAACCATTTTAGCCGCATGTGCAAAACACCAAAACAAAAAGGCAAACCTAGAAAATTGGAGAAAAAAGTCCATGAAATAGAACAACAAGAAGATGCTGAATTGTTTATAGGTACCATCGAAATTGAACGAAGTGAGCAGACAGCTAGCAAATGGCTGGCACAAAAAAATACAGTCTCTACAATGGAAAGTGAAAACAAGAAATGGACTCAGGAATTCAGAATAAACAACTGCATACTTACCTTTAAGCTATACACAGGAGCAGAGTGCAACGTGTTGTCCTATAAAGACTTTGAGAAAACCTCTAACAAGACAACATCACTGAAGAAGTCAAACTGCTCGTTAGTTACATATTCAGGCCACACGATGGAGCCAAAGGGCAAGGCAATGCTCAAATGTGGTTACAAAGACAATGAGTTTGAGCTAGAACTCCAAATTGTAGATGAGGATTCACCAGCTATCCTAGGAAGAGAAGCATGCTCAAAACTCAGACTGATTAAAAGAGTTTACAAAGTAGAGAACAAAGACCAAACTGACATTCTGAATGAATACAAAGATGTGTTTACTGGTTTAGGATGTGTACCAGGACTGCACCATATACAGCTCAATCCAGATGTCGCTCCAGTCATTCACGCACCAAGGAAAGTACCCATAGCACTAAAGGACAGGGTCAAAATGGAGCTGAAACGAATGGAAGATCTTGGAGTTATTGTGAAGCAAACCAAGCCCACTGATTGGGTTAATAGTATGGTTACGGTAGTGAAGCCAGAGAAACTCAGGATCTGAGGTTCTTAGACCTGCTGCAGTATCTGGCCAAGTTTGTTCCAAACATGTCAGACATCAGTGCTCCGCTACGGAAACTTCTAGAGGGTAATATAGCTTGGCATTGGGAGTCAGAACAACAGAAGAGCTTTGAAAGATTGAAGTCACTTGTGAGCAACGCCCCAGTGTTGAAGTACTTCGATTTCAACAAAGATGTAATGCTATCAGTGGATGCAAGTGCTGAAGGTCTGGGAACAGTGTTGCTGCAAGAAGGCCAACCAGCGGCATTTGGCTCAAGGTCTCTTACTGAGTGTCAGAAAAGATATGCCCAAATAGAAAAAGAGCTCTTGGCGATTGTCTATGGCTGCGAGAAGTTCCATCAGTATGTCTATGGGAAGACAGTACAAGAGACGGATCATAAGCCCCTGGAGACAGTATTCAAAAAGTCTCTCCAAAAAAAGTCTCTGATGAGATTGCAGCTCTATGATTTACGTGTCAGCTACAAGCCTGGCAAAGAGTTGTACATAGCAGACACGCTAAGCCAAGCCTACCTAAAAGAACAATCCGAGCCACTCCTGGAAAATGAGTTACAAGTTCATTCTTTGGCAGTTTGTTTGCCAATTTCAAAAGAGAAGCTGAATACATTCAGAACTGCAACAGCAGAAGATGAAGAGTTGCAAATGGTCATGGAAGTAGTTCAGTCAGGATGGCCTGCAGACATACAACAAGTTCCAGCAGACATAACAAAGTACTGGACTTTCCGAGAAAAACTTACCTGTTCCGACGGGTTACTTTTCAAGAACTGGCGAATTGTTGTCCCACAAAGCTTGAGAGCAGACATGTTAGCAAGAGTACATGAATCTCATCTCGGTATTGTTAAATGTAAGGAGAGGGCAAGAGATGTCATGTTCTGGCCCAGCATGGCAAAGCAAATTGAGGATGTCGTATTGAAGTATGCTATCTGTAATACTTTCAGAAGGAGTAACAGCAAAGAGCCACTCATCTGCCATGACATTCCAAACAGCATGGGCGAAAGTAGGAGTAGACTTGTTACACTTCGACAGAGGTGAATATCTACTGTGTGTGGATTACTTTTCGAAGTTTCCGGAGACTGCCAAACTTACACAGACAACAAGCAGACATGTTGTGACAGCTCTCAAATCCATCTTTGCGAGACAGGGGATCCCGGATGAAGTGGTGTCGGACAATGGTCCACAATTCTCAAGTGCAGAATTCGAAGTATTTGCAGAAAACTGGGAGTTTGTACATACCACCTCTAGTCCTGGATTTCCCCAGTCAAATGGACAGAGTGAATGAACAGTCCAGACAGTAAAGAACCTGTTAAAGAAAGCAAAGGAGAGCCAAAGAGATCCTTATACTGCTCTATTGGAGTACAGAAATGCTCCTTTGGATGGTGTGAAACTATCTCCTGCACAGCTGCTCATGGGTCGAAGATTGAAAACAAAACTGCCTACATCAGCAACGCTGTTGAGACCCCAGCTTTACAGAAATGTGCATAAGACCGTCAAGGGCAGACAGCTGAAACAGAAACGTTACTTTGATTGTGGAGCAAAACAGTTATCTATAGCAGACGGAGAGAAAGTGAGAGTAAAAGTCAGAAACAACTGGCAACCAGCAATTGTGTTGAGGAGTCATGAAAAACCCAGGTCATACGTGATTCAAACGCCTGATGGAAACACCTTCAGGAGAAACCGGCGACACCTGCTGAAAACCAGAGAAATTACATTTCCACAACCACGCTCTCTGGAGCTGGAAGAATGTTCTTCAGTAAACAGTGAGCCTGCAGATAGTGGTACTCCAGTGCAGTCACTGCAGACCTGTAACACCAACTGTGGACAAGGAAGATCAGGTCAAAAGGTCACGATGTGGTAGACTGATTAGACCACCAAAACTTTATTCTCCATGAAAGCATTGTGGATGTGTAAGGTGTAAAAGTTGTTTATAATTAGTAGGTTATTGAACACAACACTGATTTAAGTTCTAGTTTGACATTGAGTTGAAAAAAAAAAAAAAACTAAAGTAATCTGTGTGTGGTAATAGAAGAAGGTTTGGGTGCTAACAAAATGCAGTATGTAATTTCTAAAGTTAAAACAATAGGAGTTGTGTTGCTTAAACTGTTCTGTTGAGGAATATATTTCTTAAAGGGAACCCCTGGTATTAAGACTTGTATGGCTTAATATAACGTAAATGATGTTTCTTACTGACATATGTAGTAGAAAACCCATGAAAGATTTACATTATTTAAAAAATCCATTACATATTTGGACAATGAGCAGCGCCATTTTGTTTGTCGATGTCGATGACGTCAAATGGTTGCACTCTGTCAGCTACTTACATTATTCTATGGCTATTTTTACCGCAACACAACTCGGAATATAATATATGATGCCACATTGTGCAGCTTTTGGTTGTAATTTTCAGTTGATGAGCCACAAGAGAAGCGATGTAAGTGTTTACTGCTTTACTAGCGATAAGAAGAGGAGAAAAGAATGTGCAAAATGTGGACGAAACTTCCTAAAGATCCGCGTCTTTGGGCCTGTTTACACTTGGTCATTTCATGCGTTTTCTCTGATCGGATAGCTATCCGATCGTGAAAACACCAGGTCTAAATGCCCCCCGAAACGCACTCGAGACGGATATAAATCCGATCACTCAAACCGCTTCAGGAGGTGGTCTGGGACACATTCCAGTCAAAACTGAACAGGTTTAAATGCATCTGGTTGTTGAAACCACGTGTGTAAATTTAACTCCTCCCAAAAATACTAAAAAATAAACGCGTGAGAGCGTGTTATAGGTTAAATAATGTTATAGCCAGATATGACAGTGCTACTTGCAGCACGCATCACCGCAGATGAGCAGCTGATTTTCTATTCAGCAAGACAACGCGCAAACTGCCACAAATCAAACTGAAAGTAAGTCGCAGGCGCTCAAAACACAATCATCTTCATTAAAAGTAACGAGACTAAATGATCTTACCAGTGCTGTTGCCGTGCTCTCTCCGATTGCGGTCTTGATTTTGAAATTAGCTTATGATCAATAAAATGCAGCTCATATTTGTTGCTTTCGGTGACGTGAACTCCATGAAATCGTCTCAGGTTACAAATTTTGCAGGTCAGAGTTCACCAAACATTGCAGAGAAGAGTGACAAAGTAAAGTGTGCGACATTTCTTCACGTGGCTGGAGATGATGCAATAAAGGTATTTAATACCATGGACTTTGATGATGATGTGGATGATTTTGAAATGCTCAAAGAAAAGTTTAGAGAGTACTGTGAGCCAAAAAAGAACATTACGTATCTAAGGCATATGTTTTTCACGAGCGCACAGGGACCGAACGAAACCATTGATGCATACGTGACCGACTTGAAAAATAAGACAAAAGACTGTGAATTTGGACGATTAACTGATGACTTGATTAAAGATCGCATTGTCTGTGGTGTTAACAATGATCACGAAAATCACGAAAAAAAATCGTGAAAACCAAGTCAACAGTCAGACAGTCGAATATCAAGCACACAGGGAAAGAGAAGGAAGAATGCACAAGATGTGGTTATGTACATGAGCCAAGGAAGTGTCCGGCATATGGCAAAATTTGTAATGGGTGTTCGGGGAAGAACCATTTTAGCCGCATGTGCAAAAGACCAAAACAAAAAGGCAAACCTAGAAAATTGGAGAAAAAAAGTCCATGAAATAGAACAACAAGAAGATGCTGAATTGTTTATAGGTACCATCGAAATTGAACGAAGTGAGCAGACAGCTAGCAAATGGCTGGCACAAATGAATACAGTCTTTACCATGGAAAATGAAAACAAGAAATGGACTCAGGAATTCAGAATAAACAACTGCATACTTGCCTTTAAGCTAGACACAGGAGCAGAGTGCAGTGTGTTGTCCTATAAAGACTTTGAGAAAACCTCTAACAAGACAACATCACTGAAGAAGTCAAACTGCTCGGTAGTTACATATTCAGGCTACACGATGGAGCCAAAGGGCAAGGCAATGCTCAAATGTGGTTACAAAGACAATGAGTTTGAACTAGAATTCCAAATTGTAGATGAGGATTCACCAGCTATCCTAGGAAGAGAAGCATGCTCAAAACTCGGACTGATTAAAAGAGTTTACAAAGTAGAGAACAAAGACCAAACTGACATTCTGAACGAATACAAAGATGTGTTTACTGGTTTAGGATGTGTACCAGGACTGCTCCATATACAGCTCAACCCAGATGTCACTCCAGTCATTCACCAAGGAAAGTACCCATAGCACTAAAGGACAGGGTCAAAATGGAACTGAAACGAATGGAAGATCTTGGAGTTATTGTGAAGCAAACTGAGCCCACTGATTGGGTTAATAGTATGGTTACGGTAGTGAAGCCAGAGAAACTCAGGATCTGAGGTTCTTAGACCTGCTGCAGTATCTGGCCAAGTTTGTTCCAAACATGTCAGACATCAGTGCTCCGCTACGGAAACTTCTAGAGGGTAATATAGCTTGGCATTGGGAGTCAGAACAACAGAAGAGCTTTGAAAGATTGAAGTCACTTGTGAGCAACGCCCCAGTGTTGAAGTACTTCGATTTCAACAAAGATGTAATGCTATCAGTGGATGCAAGTGCTGAAGGTCTGGGAACAGTGTTGCTGCAAGAAGGCCAACCAGCGGCATTTGGCTCAAGGTCTCTTACTGAGTGTCAGAAAAGATATGCCCAAATAGAAAAAGAGCTCTTGGCGATTGTCTATGGCTGCGAGAAGTTCCATCAGTATGTCTATGGGAAGACAGTACAAGAGACGGATCATAAGCCCCTGGAGACAGTATTCAAAAAGTCTCTCCAAAAAAAGTCTCTGATGAGATTGCAGCTCTATGATTTACGTGTCAGCTACAAGCCTGGCAAAGAGTTGTACATAGCAGACACGCTAAGCCAAGCCTACCTAAAAGAACAATCCGAGCCACTCCTGGAAAATGAGTTACAAGTTCATTCTTTGGCAGTTTGTTTGCCAATTTCAAAAGAGAAGCTGAATACATTCAGAACTGCAACAGCAGAAGATGAAGAGTTGCAAATGGTCATGGAAGTAGTTCAGTCAGGATGGCCTGCAGACATACAACAAGTTCCAGCAGACATAACAAAGTACTGGACTTTCCGAGAAAAACTTACCTGTTCCGACGGGTTACTTTTCAAGAACTGGCGAATTGTTGTCCCACAAAGCTTGAGAGCAGACATGTTAGCAAGAGTACATGAATCTCATCTCGGTATTGTTAAATGTAAGGAGAGGGCAAGAGATGTCATGTTCTGGCCCAGCATGGCAAAGCAAATTGAGGATGTCGTATTGAAGTGTGCTATCTGTAATACTTTCAGACGGAGTAACAGCAAAGAGCCACTCATCTGCCATGACATTCCAAACAGAGCATGGGCGAAAGTAGGAGTAGACTTGTTACACTTCGACAGAGGTGAATATCTACTGTGTGTGGATTACTTTTCGAAGTTTCCGGAGACTGCCAAACTTACACAGACAACAAGCAGACATGTTGTGACAGCTCTCAAATCCATCTTTGCGAGACAGGGGATCCCGGATGAAGTGGTGTTGGACAATGGTCCACAATTCTCAAGTGCAGAATTCGGAGTATTTGCAGAAAACTGGGAGTTTGTACATACCACCTCTAGTCCTGGATTTCCCCAGTCAAATGGACAGAGTGAATGAACAGTCCAGACAGTAAAGAACCTGTTAAAGAAAGCAAAAGAGAGAGCCAAAGAGATCTTTATACTGCTCTATTGGAGTACAGAAATGCTCCTTTGGATGGTGTGAAACTATCTCCTGCACAGCTGCTCATGGGTCGAAGACTGAAAACAAAACTGCCTACATCAGCAACGCTGTTGAGACCCCAGCTTTACAGAAATGTGCATAAGACCGTCAAGGGCAGACAGCTGAAACAGAAACGTTACTTTGATTGTGGAGCAAAACAGTTATCTATAGCAGACGGAGAGAAAGTGAGAGTAAAAGTCAGAAACAACTGGCAACCAGCAATTGTGTTGAGGAGTCATGAAAAACCCAGGTCATACGTGATTCAAACGCCTGATGGAAACACCTTCAGGAGAAACCGGCGACACCTGCTGAAAACCAGAGAAATTACATTTCCACAACCACGCTCTCTGGAGCTGGAAGAATGTTCTTCAGTAAACAGTGAGCCTGCAGATAGTGGTACTCCAGTGCAGTCACTGCAGACCTGTAACACCAACTGTGGGCAAGGAAGAACAGGTCAAAAGGTCACGATGTGGTAGACTGATTAGACCACCAAAACTTTATTCTCCATGAAAGCATTGTGGATGTGCAAGGTGTAAAAGTTGTTTATAATTAGTAGGTTATGGAACACAACACTGATTTAAGTTCTAGTTTGACATTGAGTTGAAAAAAAAAAAAAAAAACTAAAGTAATTTGTGTGTGGTAATAGAAGAAGGTTTGGGTGCTAACAAAATGCAGTATGTAAGTTCTAAAGTTAAAACAATAGGAGTTGTGTTGCTTAAACTGTTCTGTTGAGGAATATATTTCTTAAAGGGAACCCCTGGTATTAAGACTTGTATGGCTTAATATAACGTAAATGATGTTTCTTACTGACATATGTAGTAGAAAACCCATGAAAGATTTACATTATTTAAAAAATCCATTACATATTTGGACAATGAGCAGCGCCATTTTGTTTGTCGATGTCGATGACGTCAAATGGTTGCACTCTGTCAGCTACTTACATTATTCTATGGCTATTTTTACCGCAACACAACTCGGAATATAATATATGATGCCACATTGTGCAGCTTTTGGTTGTAATTTTCAGTTGATGAGCCACAAGAGAAGCGATGTAAGTGTTTACTGCTTTACTAGCGATAAGAAGAGGAGAAAAGAATGTGCAGAATGTGGACGAAACTTCCTAAAGATCCGCGTCTTTGGGCCTGTTTACACTTGGTCATTTCATGCGTTTTCTCTGATCGGATAGCTATCCGATCGTGAAAACACCAGGTCTAAATGCCCCCCGAAACGCACTCGAGACGGATATAAATCCGATCACTCAAACCGCTTCAGGAGGTGGTCTGGGACACATTCCAGTCAAAACTGAACAGGTTTAAATGCATCTGGTTGTTGAAACCACGTGTGTAAATTTAACTCCTCCCAAAAATACTAAAAAATAAACGCGTGAGAGCGTGTTATAGGTTAAATAATGTTATAGCCAGATATGACAGCGCTACTTGCAGCACGCATCACCGCAGATGAGCAGCTGATTTTCTATTCAGCAAGACAACGCGCAAACTGCCGCAAATCAAACTGAAAGTAAGTCGCAGGCGCTCAAAACACAATCATCTTCATTAAAAGTAACGAGACTAAATGATCTTACCAGTGCTGTTGCCGTGCTCTCTTCGATTGCGGTCTTGATTTTGAAATTAGCTTATGATCAATAAAATGCAGCTCATATTTGTTGCTTTCGGTGACGTGAACTCCATGAAATCGTCTCAGGTTACGCATGTAACCATGGTTCCCTGAGAGGGGAACGAGACGCTGCGTCGCCATGGCAACGCTTTGGGGATCCCCTTCAGCGTAAGCGCTCCTGAAGACGTGTACAACTAGTCCAATCATGATTGGTGCAACGTCATCCCGTGACGTATGCCGGCGGAACGCGGAAGCTATAAAAGAGCTGTCAAACACAGCTGTTTCAGCTACTGATCTGAAGCAAACAGGCATGCAGGAAGTATGGCAAGGGGACGCAGCGTCTCGTTCCCCTCTCAGGGAACCATGGTTACATGCGTAACCTGAGACGTTCCTTTTCGAGGGAACTCGCGCTGCGTCGCCATGGCAACGCTTTGGGGAATGAATACCCGCGTCGCCATACTGACAAAATGCCTGTCCTGATGTGAAGCAAAAATGGCACAAACTAGGACATGAGCAGTTGGGAACCGGGCGTGACCGGTAGATCCAAACTATAGAATCTAATAAAGGTGTGAGGGGAAGACCAACCCGCCGCATCACAAATATCTTGGAGGGAGGCCCCCGACCATAATGCATAGGACGATGCCATACTTCGAGTAGAATGGGCCTTAAGAGGCAGAGGTGAAGGCAACCCGCGCACCTCATATGCCTTGGATATGGCCTCTACAATCCACCTGCTGATGGTGGGTTTAGTAGCCGGGCAACCCTTCTTTGGGGGCCCGAAGCATACTAATAACTGATCCGATTTTTTCCAGTTAAAAGTCTTCCTGACATAGCACTGGAGGGCTCTGACTGGACAGAGCAAATGCAGCCTCTCGCGTTCAGCCGACGTCGAAGGAGGATGAAAGGCCTGGAGGACTGTGGACCTCGCCACATTGGTGGGTACCTTTGGTACATACCTTTGGTCTAGGGTGCAGAAAGGCTTTGACTCCGCCAGGGGCAAACTCCAAACAAGATGGAGCCACAGAGAGAGCTTGTAAGTCCCCAACTCTTTTGAGGGACGTAATAGCCAACAAAAACACCAACTTAAGTGTGACAAATTTGTCAAATGCTGCGTCCAAAGGCTCAAAGGGTGCCAAAGATAACCCTTCTAAAACAACAGTCAGGTCCCAGGAGGGAATTCTGACTTGAGCCGTAGGCCTCATCCTCAAAGCTCCACGGAGGAAACGAGTTATTAGATGGTGTCTCCCTAGGGATGCACCATCTAAAGGTGTGTGGAAGGCAGATATAGCCGCCACATACACCTTCAGAGTAGATGGTGTAAGACCAGCCGAAAAGCGGTCCTGGAGGAATTCCAGCACTGAAGCCACCGGGCAGTTGACTGGGTCGAGTTGACTCCTCCTACACCATATGGAAAATACTCTCCACTTAAGAGTATACAGTTTCCTCGTGGAGGGAGCTCTAGAGTTAAGTATGGTCTCTACCACCTCAGCAGAGAGACCCTCATTTATGAGCTGGGCCCCCTCAGGGGCCAGACCCAGAGTTTCCACATCTCCGGCCGGGGGTGAAATATTGAGCCCTCGGCCTGAGTCAGGAGATCTCTCCTGAGCGGAATCTCCTACGGGAGACCATTGAGGAGAGCCATTATGTCTGAGAACCATACTCGGGCCGGCCAGTATGGGGCTACCAGCAGCAATCTGACCCCATCTTGCCGAACTCTCTCTAGAACTCCCGGGAGCAGAGCGATCGGGGGAAATGCGTACAGCCGCAGCCTCGGCCACGGCTGTACCATAGCGTCCAGCCCCAGAGGGGCTGGATGAGCAAGGGAGAACCACAGAGGACAGTGCGAGTTCTCTTGGTTTGCGAAGAGATCCACTTGCGCCCGTCCAAACTTTCTCCAAATGAGCTGCACCGTGTCGGGGTGCAGTCTCCACTCCCCGGGCCTCAGCCCCTGCCTCGACAGGACGTCTGCCCCCACATTCAGATGTCCCGGGATATACATTGCCCTCAGAGAGAGCAATTTTCCCTGAGACCAAAGGAGGATCTGATGCGCCAGCTTGCACAAGGGGCGCGACCTCAGACCCCCCTGGTGATTTATATAGGCAACCACTGCCGTATTGTCTGTTCTGACTAGGACATGGTTGCCTCTGAGGTCTGGGAGAAAATGCCGCAAGGCTAGCCAAACGGCTAACATCTCCTAGCAATTTATGTGCCATGAGAGATGCTTTTTGCTCCACAGACCTTGGGTAGAGCGGCCTTCCATGACCGCCCCCCACTCCGTGTTGGATGCGTCTGTCGAAATTATCTTGCGATGACAGGATGCCCCCAAAACAGGGCCCTGGGACAGGAACCAGTGTTTCTTCCATATGACCAAGGAACGAAGGCATCTGCGCGTTACCTTGATCGTACGGAATGGGTTGCCCCTCGGGGAAAACCCTCTGGTCCTGAGCCACCACTGTAGGGGTCTCATGTACAGCAGGCCAAAAGGTATCACGTTGGACGCTGCTGCCATGAGCCCTAACAGTCTCTGAAACTGTTTTACAGTGATGAGTTGGCCTAGCTTGATTCTGGACACCATTGCCAGAACCATATTACTCCTAGATACCCCGTCCTCTGGACGGGAGTTAGCATGCTCTTCTTCGCATTCAGTCTCAGCCCCAGGCGTTTCATATGGTCGAGCACAACATCTCGATGTTGTGCCGCCAATTCTTGAGACTGAGCTAACACAAGCCAGTCGTCTGTATAGTTGAGTACTTGAATTCCCTGAAGTCTGAGGGGTGCTAGAGCAGCATCCATGCACTTCGTGAACGTGCGAGGAGAAAGAGCTAGGCCAAACGGAAGGACCCAATATTGGTACGCTACGCCCCCGAAAGCGAACCTCAGGAACTTTCTGTGTTCCGGAAGGATGGAAATATGGAAATACGCATCCTTTAAGTCTATCGTGACAAACCAGTCCTCGGACCTGATTTGACTCACGATGAGAGGCAACGTCAGCATCTTGAACCGAAATCTCCTCAGAGAGCGGTTGAGCTGACGCAGATCTATAATAGGACGTAATCCTCCATCTTTCTTCGGAACTATAAAATACCGGCTGTAGAACCCGGTGTTTCTCTCTGGGGGGGGGAACGATATCTATGGCCCCCTTTGCCAGTAGAGACTGAACCTCCTCTTCCATCACTTGTGTCAGCACGGGGCTCACTACCGTGTTCAAAACTCCGTTGAACCTGGGTGGGCGAGACCCAAACTGAAGTCTGTAGCCCTTGCGAATGGTGCGAGTGACCCAGCTCGACACGTTGGCTAAATTTTCCCATGCTGGAAGGAAATTCACTAAGGGTACCAGCCTCTCGGGGCTGGCCCCAGCCATACTCGATGGAGCAGGTTGGGTGCCCTGAAGCGCGTCTGTGGCAGGGTTCAACCATTTTAAATTTTCTACAGGCCTCTCTATTGAGAGCGAACCCCTCAACGTCACAAGATTGTGCGAACAATGAGTTATGGGTTCGTTGGAAATCGTTGTGCCCCGAAGCGCCGAGGGCGGCGGGGTTAACAAATCGATTTCCTGAGGGCTCCACGGGGGAGCAGCTGTAATAAGCTCCCGCCCTGGAGGGGGCGCCCTCAGAGGCCTGACAAAATCATCAGGACCTCTTTCCCGAAGCCCATCTAGAGAGAATGACGTTCCTCAGATCCGTCTTCTCTCTTTGGGGCTTCGGTTGAGAGTGTTGCCTCTGCGCCTTAGGTCTTGCAGGGGGCGTTCGAGAGGCAACACTCTCCTTCTGTGCCTGCCGGTATGAGGAGCTCGGCGTATATGGGTGGGGCTGCTCCTTGGCTGCAGCCCCCTGGGATTTGGATTTTAGCGGGATGAACCTCTGAAATGCTGCCGCCTGTTTTTTCGACTCCTGAAATCTCTCGACGACCGTAGAAACGGCGTCGCCGAAGAGACCAGATGGCGACAGCGGGGCATCAAGGAGGAAAGTTCTATCCCTCTCCTTAATGCCCGAGAGGTTCAGCCAGAGGTGCCTCTCTGTTGCCACTGAAGCTGCCATGGAGTGGCCGATGGCACGAGCAGTCTCCTTTGTGGCACGGAGAGATAAATCAGTGGCCCGACGGAGTTCTTTAATATCGTCGGGCCGCACCTCCTCTGCCTCATCCATTTCCCTCAGCAGGTCGGCCTGATAAGCTTGTAAAAGTGCCATTGTGTGTAAACAGGCACCGGCCTAAACTGCTGCCATATACGCCTTGCCCACCAATGATGATGTAGTTCGGCATGGTTTGGTGGGCAGTGTCGGGGCTTTGAGGGACGACGCAGCGTCAGGTGACAAATACGCCACCAGGGTTTCCTCCACCGTGGGCATCGTCCCATAACCGTTCTGTTTGAGCCCCACCAGAGATGAATAATGATGGACGGTGGGGCTCGAAAGCCTCGATGAATATGGCTTATTCCAGGATATCGCCACCTCGGTGTGGAGATCCTGGAAGAACGGCAAAGCCCGTCGTGGAGGTTGTTGTGCTGACTGGAGGAAACGTTCATCAAGCTTGCTTTTACTACGCTCCTCCTGTCTCTCGGCCGGCCAGTCGATGTTTAATTTCGCCACGGCCCGAGAAACAACCCGCCAGGTCCATCTGCAAACCCCACGACTGCAGACGCCGAGCTGCCTCAGCAGCCGCGGGACCTGAGCCGCAAGGAACGCCAAACTGGCCACTGTCAGAAAATAAGGCCAGTCGGGAGCGGAGCGTTTTAACAGGGAATGCTTCACACGCTGGGCAGTCAGCCTTCTCAAAGGCTGATCGTGCATGCTCCGCTCCCATGCAGTAAACACAAAACTCATGTGCATCTCCCTGCGTTATAAAATGCTGGCAGGGAGGAATGCACGGTCTAAAGTTTTGATTACTGCTTTCACTCGCCATTTCTAACTTATATATATATGTACTACAGGACAAACAACACCAAATATGACGGACAGAGACACAGAACGCTTGCTGAAGATCAGAAAGCTGAAACAGCTGTGTTTGACAGCTCTTTTATAGCTTCCGCGTTCCGCCGGCATACGTCACGGGATGACGTTGCACCAATCACGATTGGACTAGTTGTACACGTCTTCAGGAGTGCTTACGCTGAAGGGGATCCCCAAAGCGTTGCCATGGCGACGCAGCGCGAGTTCCCTCGAAAGGGAACTGCATATAGCGCGGGAATTGAAGATCGGACAGGTTATATTTTGCGGAGACACATTTATGTGGCCAAGTGTAAATGCAATCGTTTTTATAAATCAAATCAGATAGCTATCCGATCAGAGAAAACGCATGAAGTGAGCAGGTGTAATGTTCTCTCCACTTTAGCCCTGATGCCTTTGATTATTTTTCATCTGTATGTTTTGGTGCAACATAATCTAGTAACGCATTCAAGTCTTAATACCCGATCGTGTTTTAAAACACGATCAGCCTTTTCAATTTGAGCCAGAGCGCAAAATTAGTGAGGATGAAAACATCGAAGACATGCAATGATCACCTGAATGTACACACACAGTTAAACATGCTGAGAAGATGCTACTATTTTATGCGATCACAGATATCTTGTGCATCACAGCACACACGCGAGCTTTGTAGTCTGTCTCAATCGAGATGTGTTATAGGCTGCCCTCGTCAGCCTCGTCAATCATTTGGTTAAAGCATACACTTATATCCATCGGCAACTGTAAGCTCTTTCTGCTGTGGCCTACTAAAAGCCTCAAAGTCATCAGAGCTAAAGTGAAGAGAACAAAGACGCGGATCATTAGGAAGTTTTATTCGTCCACATTCTGCACAACTTCCCATTCTTTTCTCCTCTTATCGCTAGTAAAGCAGTAAACACTTACATCGCTTATCTTGTGGCTCATCGACTGAAAATTACAACCAAAAGCTGCACAATGTGGCATCGTATATTATATTCCGAGTTGTGTTGCGGTAAAAATAGCCATAGAGTAATGTAAGTAGCTGACAGAGGGCAACCATATGACGTCATCGACATAGAACTCAAACAAAATGGCGCCGCCCATTGTCCAAATATGTAATGGATTTTTTAAATAATGTAAATCTTTCATGGGTTTTCTACTACATATTTCAGTAAGAGACTCTCTGTCTGGAAATGTGTTTTGGATATAACCTGTTGGACAGGGGAATAAGGCAGTTGAGTAAAACAGATCGTCACGTGTGTCTCTGTGAATTATTAAAATATACATTCAACGAATATCACAAAACTGATTTTGGACAGACTTCTGAGGCAGCGTAACAGTTTAATGATCTACAGCAAAATAGCGCGAGCTTTGGTGAGAACTTAATAAATATTTAATTACTACAGTAGTAATTTCTCGCTAGAAATGACATCAAAAGTGGAAAATGTTGCTCAAAAACATACATTTACACACAAACTGACCAAAAACAAACAACACACAAACTCAACTTGCGTTTTATAAACATGTAAAATGTTTTCTTTGCTCAAGAAACACTATGTCTATAAAGGCTAATGTTTAATGTATTTGAAGAGCGGAGAAGAGTCTTCGTCTGATATTTACTGTCTAGTTTAGCCAATATGCTATGCTTTAGACTATAGAGGATGAACGTAATATTAAAGGGTTAGTTCACCCAAAAATGAAAATAATGTCAAGTCAAGTCACCTTTATTTATATAGCGCTTTTTACAATGTAGATTGTGTCAAAGCAGCTTTACATTGATAACTGGTACATTATTTGGCTACACAGCAGCTCTTAAAGAATAGTGTCAATGCAGGCAGATCAAAGCACTGTTGATTATCAAATGTCAAGTCAAATGTCAAGTGTCCCCAACTAAGCAAGCCAAAGGCGACAGCGGCAAGGAACCCAAACTCCATCAGGTGACATCAGGTGGCAGACAAGTGGCAAATAGGTGTTTAAATGGAGAAAAAAACCTTGGGAGAAACCAGGCTTAGTCGGGGGGCCAGTTCTCCTCTGGCCAACAGTGCTTTGTTACGATTCAGGTTGCCATCGTAAGTCCAATAGGATCGCAGCATTCAAAGTATTTATTCCAGTTCCATCCAATTGAGGATCGTATTCATCACGCCGGTATGGACGGTTGTTGAGGAACTGTGTCGTGGCTGTCGTGTTGATGAGGCCCTCACAGTGGATGATCTAGTTGACTCAATCTCTGCTGATACTTCAGGGCTGCGCTGTGGTCGTGTCAAGGCGCAGGTCCTTGGTCTCACCTGGATACGGCCCGGATCCGGTTGACTACGGTGAACCTCGGGATAACCAGAAAGACTAATATTAGCGTAGATGCCATTCTTCTTCTGATGTAACGAGTACATCATGTGTTATAGGAAGTGTTCCCGGTTCCGGCTGACCTAATTTATGCAGCCTAATAATCCTTTAACGGATTTGAAAATATAAATTGGTAATGTGTTATGTGTATGCCAGGTTAAAGAAATGCGTTTTTAGTCTAGATTTAAACTGACAGAGTGTGTCTGCTTCCCGAACAATACTAGGAAGATTGTTCCAGAGTTTAGGTGCCAAATAGGAGAAGGATCTACCGCCTGCGGTTGATTTTGATATTCTAGGTATTATCAGCTGGCCTGAATTCTGAGATCGCAATAGACGTGAAGGACTATAATGAATTAAGAGCTCGCTCAGGTACTGGGGAGCTAAACCATTTAGTGCTTTGTAAGTAATTAGCAAGATTTTAAAATCTATACGATGTTTAACAGGAAGCCAATGCAGTGTTGACAGAACCGGGCTAATATGGTCATACTTCCTAGTTCTAGTAAGAACTCTAGCTGCTGCATTTTGTACGAGCTGTAGTTTATTTATCAGGCGAGCAGAACAACCACCCAGTAAAGCGTTACAGTAATCTAGCCTTGAGGTCATGAACGCATGAACTAACTGTTCTGCATTTTTCATTGAGAGCATATGTCATAGTTTAGATATATTTTTAAGATGGAAGAATGCGGTTTTACAGATGCTAGTAACATGGCCTTCAAATGAAAGATTGGTATCAAAGAGCACACCCAGGTTCCTAACTGACGACGAAGACTTAACAGAGCAGCCATCAAGTGTTAGACAGTATTCTAGGTTATTACATGAAGTTTTTGGCCCAAAAATTAGAATCTCTGTTTTTTCTGAATTTAGTAGTAGGAAATTACTGGTCATCCAATTTTTTATATCAGCTATGCATTCCGTTAATTTTGTGAATTGGTAAGTTTCGTCAGGGCGCGAAGAAATATAGAGCTGAGTATCATCAGCGTAACAGTGAAAACTAACGCCATGCTTCCTAATGATATCTCCCAAGGGTAGCATGTACAGAGTGAAAAGCGTGAAAGAGTGAAATAAATGTCATTTATTACTCACCCTCACCCTCAAGCTTCAGAGCGTTATGAATCTTTTGTGTCGAATCAGCGGTTCGAAACGCCAAAGTTACGTGATTTCAGCAGTTTGGCGGTTTGACACGCGATCCGAATCATGATTGGACACAAGAGATTCATAACACTCCGAAGCTTAATGAAGCAGTGTTTTGAAATCGGGCATCACTATATAAGTCGTTATTTTGTTTTTTTGGCGCACCAAAAATATTCTTGTCGTTTTATAATATTAATATTGAAACACTGTACTCACATGAACTGATTTAAATATGTTTTTAGTACATTAATGGATCTTGAGAGAGGAAATGTCATTGCTGGCTATGCAGGCCTCACTGAGCCATCGGATTTCAACAAAAATATCTTAATTTGTGTTACGAAGATGAACGAAGGTCTTACGGGTGTGGAACGGCATGTGGGTGAGTAATAAATTACATTATTTTCATTTTTGGGTGAACTAACCCTTTAAATTATAAAATTTAACATAGCACAATTCGACTCGCTCTGGAACAAGTAATAGATTAATAAGACCAAAGATTGCCCGTTTTATAATAAGAGCCAGCGGCAAATCCCCTAAGCACTGGCCGAGATGAAGCTGTTCTTGGTGCTTACACGACCCCTGAACGGCCATTGACAGCCTGGAGCTCGCATCTCCGAAAACATCTAAACAAATTGTAAAATAGGCGCTATGATTAAATATAAGTCACATAATTCAGGTCTAAACAACTACATTCTCGCCTAAAAAACTCTTAAAACTACAGTTCGTGGTACAACAATTGTAGTATTCGCAAAAATTACGGTGGATTTGCTCGGCCGCCATGACGGTCGCTTCAAGCGGAATGATAAAAACGGTGAAAAGGTAAGAGTGCTGTTATCACTAGAATATCGCACGGCTATCAGCCAATCAGATTCGAGAACCAGAAAGAACTGTTGTGTGTGTATATATATATATATATATATATATATATATATATATATATATATATATTTTAGAGGTGAAACGGTAAAAATCGAACCGTACCGTTCTGCACACTCGGTTCGACACGCAATTGCACCGCGGTTCATCTCATATCTGACGACGCATACGCATCTATAACATGGTTTGTAGAAAATTAAATAAAACAGACAGACAGAGTTAGGCTAATGTATGTTTCTGTCGATGGATACGCATTCTGGCTTCCCCTAAACTTTGTTCAATGCGAGTGCCATATCACATACTTTATATGAGCAGTCATTTTGCCGTCATCACCCGGGAGTTGATAGCGCGTGAGCTCAGGTGAGACCTGAACAGCACACGTTGCTATCTGCTGCGTTTAAACTAAACTCATTTAAGCCTTGCCAATTTAAACATAGTCCAAGGCGCGAAAGAGAACTTAAGCGCGCGCTGTGAGAAGAATTGTGCACTCATCCGAAGCGCGCACGCGGAACTTATGAACTTATACACTCGAGAAAGAACGCATGTATTCAGTAACAGTGTTCTGTATCATGCATTATGTCTTAAAGAGACAGCAGCCCTTGCATTCCTGCTGTCTGAATGTGTTTTTAATGTTAATCAAACATCAAAAGACAAGGAAATCACTCATTTTTCATGACTGAATAGTAACTTAATAATTAATAATGATTGATCTTTATTTAATTTATACAGTGAAGATTACATGCAATGTTGTTTTACATTTTTTTACAAACCTGAAAAGCTTTATTTATTTGTATCTTTGCTTAACTGTATTTATTTGTGCCGTTTGATTATTTGTTCATATTTTCTTTATTTTTATTTGACAATAGTAATTTTTTACCTGAACATAGCACATACAGAACCGTACCGAAACCGTGAGCCTAAAACCGTGATACAAACCGAACCGTGAGTAATCTGAATCGTTGCACCCCTAATATATATATATATATATATATATTATAAAAATATAGTTATATTATTACAATATATTATTATAAAAATATTTTTCATCATATACAACCATGAATTTGATATACTGTAGAATTAAACATAAGTTTATTATTATTCATTGCAATAGTAATAAGTAAGAAAATTAAATAATATGAGATGTTCTCCGTTTTTTTTTTTTCTGAAGTGAATATAGCAGGCTTAAGTACATTACATTTTAGAATTGGTTTTGAAGGAACCTTGCCTTATGAATGAATATTTGCTCATCGTGCACAAATACATATTAAAGGATTGTCTAACTATTTAGTGCCATATTCATCGTCGTGGAAAAGAAATAATGACAAAATATTAACAATATAATTGCAATATGACAAATAAACATGCTGAAATTATTATTGTAATGAAAAAAAATATAACTATATAACAAATAAGTTGATGTTTCATCCACGTTTAGACAAAAAACGATAGTGATAGGTAGCTACACACAATACAATAATAATGCAAATGATAAAAGTATTAAAAATATATAAAAGATTTGACAATAAAATGGTATGATGGAGGTAGCAAGAATGCTCAGATACGATTTTAACATTACAGGTTGTGATTCCAGCTCCAGTCCAGTGAGTGGCGATAATGAGACGTAAAGTGAAGCTAAAGACAAAATCCAAAACTCAGAACGCACTGCCCTCTAGTGTAATGAACTGATTATGAAAAATACATTTGATCCCTGCAGCTGAGATTGCAATTTGCGCTGTTTGTCTTGGTTCAGCCACTTTCCTTTCTGAGCTCATCAGTCCGACAACAAGCACATGGAGCAGAGGTGGCAGCACACAGCTGGGTGAGTACATGATCCTGTCAAATGCCGATCAGTTTCCCTCGACGAGTAAAACAAAGACACTCTGCCCTTTATACAAAGACAAGCAGCAAACTAATATTACGACATGCAGTCATTCATGTGCTGAACGGCGAGTCTCATCATAATCACACATAACGGTATACGGGGCCTGTTTATTATTGTTTTCAGTGCATAAACAATATTTTGACGGTAACCTGTGGGAGACTCGCCATATCTAGCTGAGAGGATTCAGAAATGAACTGGTTTAATCCAGTTGTCTATTCCCTTATTTGTCGAGCAACATCTATATCATGTTATGATCTTCATTCAGTTAATATCTATCATAATTTTGTCTTTCAACCCGTTTTTAGGATGTCTCAGCTACCCTTTTAATTTGTGACTTATATAATCATTAGTCAGTTTTGCCATTTAAAATATTCAAGTAAAATATAAAAAAAATATTTGCCATTCAAGTAAATGGAGAGGAAATAAGTTTTCAACTTATTTTTTCCCTCAGGGAAAAACTAAGATTAAAACTGCTTTGAAATGGCTCTCAGAAAATGCATAGTGGTCATATTGGTCATTGTATTGTATGCTGTTTTATCACGACAGGATCTGTGTCCCATCCTGACATAAAGGACTGTGATGAGTGCCAGTTCCTGACTGGACATGTGGAGTATTAGGTGAGATCCAACTGAGGAGACACTGCTTCAGGCACTGCCCTGCCTTAGACAAACAGGATTTGAACCCTGGGGTCACGGACTCTCCAAAGCCAGAGGAGACAATTCTTCTGTGTTATTATCGGAAATGGCTAATAATAGATGACAAGAAAGCCAGAGCATTCTTTTGGCGGAGTCTCCTTGTGTAACAGCCGGAGAAGACAGCCGTCCTCGACTTCGGTAAAATATGTTTCAGATGTTTATGTTGGGAGATGATATAGAGTTAGTTTGTAATAGTGGGTAATTTTAAATATCTGCTTGTGCATAGCATTGACAATCAAGGCATAATTTGTAAGTATAGATGTTGTATGACCATGCCAATATTTTAATTTCAGGTAAATCATGATCCCCATAACTGAGCTGCGCTACTTTGTGGACACGCAACCTACATATCGCATCCTAAAGCCATGGTGGGATGTGTTCACAGACTATTTATCGGTCGTAATGCTGATGATTGCAGTATTTGGGGGCACGCTTCAGGTCACACAGGACAAGATGATCTGTCTGCCCTGCAAATGGGTAGTTAACAAGACATGTAGGAAGTATTTCAATTCAACGTTTTCTGTGCCCTTGACCCTTGAACCTCAAGGAATCCAGTATGACCTTGATCGGCACCAATACAACTATGTCGACGCTGTGTGCTATGAAAACAAGCTTCACTGGTTTGCTAAGTATTTCCCATATTTGGTGCTGCTGCATACACTCATCTTTCTGGCTTGCAGCAACTTCTGGTTCAAGTTCCCTTGGACAAGCTCTAAATTGGAACATTTTGTGTCTATCCTCCTGAAATGTTTTGACTCACCGTGGACCACACGAGCTCTGTCTGAAACTGTCGTGGAGGAAAGCGACCCCAAAGCTCTGGTGAAAATGAATGGCTCCTTCGATAAGAAGGCTTCGTATGTTAGTGAAGACGTTGAAGCGAGTGTTCCCATGCTGTCCACAACCAGATCTCGTATTGAACAAGGAATCGTGGACCACTCTGATACTGGTGTCCTGGATAAAAAGGAAGGTGAACAAGCTAAGGCGTTGTTTGAGAAGGTGAAGAAGTTTCGAATTCATGTTGAAGAAGGCGATATAGTCTACCGACTCTACATCCGACAGACTATCATCAAAGTTGTTAAGTTTATCCTTATTATCTGCTATACAGGCTACTATGTACACAATATTCAGTTCAGCGTCGACTGCAATGTGGACATCGAGAGTCTCACTGGTTATCGCATGTACAACTGTGCCCATCCCTTGGCCACTCTCTTCAAGATTTTAGCCTGCTTCTACATTAGTCTAGTTATTGTGTATGGCATGATCTGCGTATACACCCTCAGCTGGATGCTTCGACGTTCCCTCAAGAAGTACTCATTTGAGTCTATCCGAGAGGAGAGCAGCTACAGCGATATTCCAGACGTGAAAAACGACTTCGCCTTCATGCTGCATATGATTGACCAGTACGACCCCCTCTATTCCAAGCGATTTGCGGTGTTCCTCTCAGAGGTCAGTGAGAACAAACTTCGCCAGCTGAACCTTAACAACGAATGGACTTTGGAAAAGCTTCGGCAGAGGATCACCAAAAACTCCCAAGAGAAGTTGGAGCTCCACCTCTTCATGCTCAGTGGGATTCCAGACACAGTCTTTGACTTGGTGGAGTTGGAGGTTCTGAAGCTTGAACTCATTCCTGATGTCACCATCCCACCAATCATTGCCCAGCTTACTAACCTCAGAGAGATGTGGTTGTACCACACGCCAGCCAAAATAGAGGCTCCAGCGCTTGCATTTCTGAGAGAGAACCTGAAATCTTTGCACATCAAGTTCACCGACATAAAGGAGATTCCTCTGTGGATCTACAGCTTGAAGAACTTAAGCGAGTTGCATCTTACTGGGAACCTTAGTGCTGATAACAATCGCTACATCGTCATCGACGGTTTACGAGAGTTGAAGCGACTAAAGGTTTTGAGACTGAAAAGTAACTTAACAAAGCTGCCTCAGGTGGTCACGGATGTTGGAATGCACCTCCAGAAGCTGTCCATCAACAATGAAGGTACCAAGTTGATGGTGCTCAACAGCTTAAAGAAGATGGTGAACCTGTCAGAGCTGGAGCTTGTCCGCTGCGATCTGGAGCGCATACCGCATTCCATCTTCAGCCTGCACAATTTACAGGAGATTGATCTGAAGGACAACAACCTGAAAACCATTGAGGAGATCATTAGTTTTCAGCATCTTCATCGACTTGTTTGTCTAAAGTTGTGGTATAATCAGATTGCGTACATACCTATCCAGATAGGTACTTTGATCAACCTGGAGCGCCTGTATTTGAACCGTAACAAGATCGAGAAAATGCCACATCAGCTCTTCTTCTGCCGGAAGCTGAGGTTTCTTGATCTGAGCCATAACAATCTCACTGATATCCCATCAGAAATAGGAACTCTGCAGAACCTTCAGTACCTCGCTGTAACTGCCAATAGGGTAAGTCAAGTTCATGACTATTGTAGTTTTGAGTTTTAATTTTGTTTTTCTTTCTTTTTAGTTTTCATTTTTCATTTTCAGTTTGCTATTAGTACCTTTAGATTATTTCTTTTTGAAGTTTCAGATTTTTTAGTATTTTAGGGCTGTATAAAGTATTTAAGTTTAACAAAATACCATGTATTAAAATTATTAATTTGTGGCCATTTTTATTTTATTTTGGTTAGTTTTAGAGTCATGAAAATATATTTTAGCTTAGTTTCTTATTTCATTTAAGTTGACAAAAATATTTTGCTTTAGCTTTCGATTTAATACCACTTCATTGCCACTGATGCAGATGTTGTGTTGTTTATTTTTATTAAAAGCAGGCCTATGAAATATAAAAGAATAATTACTCAATAACAATAGATACAAGCTCATTTCCAGAAAGTTGAGACATTTTGTAAAATACAATAAAACCAAGAATCTGTGATTTTATTAATTCTCTTGAACCTTTATTTAACTGACAAAAGTACAAAGATTTCCAATGTTTTCACTGACCAACAAAATTGTATTTTGTAAATTATAAACAAATTTTGATTTTGATGGCTGTAACACACTCCAAAAAAGTTGGGACAGAGGAATGTTTACTGCTGTGTCACATCACCTTTCCTTTTAATTACACTTTTTAATCGTTTGGGAATTGAGGATACTAACCGTTGCAGTTTGCAAGTGGAATTTTTGCCCAATCTCGCCTGATACAAGACAGCTGCTCAGCAGTCCGTGGTCGTCATTGTCTGAGTCTCCTTTTCATGGACTGCAGGCAGGTCAGTCATGCATATCCTCATTATGGTGTCTGACAAACCACTCTGATGTAGCACGTGTAGAATGAGGCCTGGCATTTTCTTGCTTCCCAGATGCCATTTTGATGGCAGTGTATGTCTCTACAATCCCCAAAATACTCCACCTCAGTGGTACCTTAACACATATGCAAGTCACCCATACCATTTGCACTGATGCACCTCCATACCATGACAGATGTTTGCTTTTGTACCTGTCGCTTATGAAAGTCTGGATGGTCCATTTTGTCTTAGGGACTAAGTACTCATTGTTTGTTTTTCCCAAAAACAAGCTGAAACGTGGACTCATTTGACCACAGCACACATTTCCACTGTGTTTTGGATAATCTGAGATGAGCTCGGGCCCAAAGAACTCAGCGGCATCTCTACATTGAACAGATGTATAGCTTTCTCCTTGCGTAACAGAGATTCAAGTTGCACTTCCTGATGCAGTGGCAGACTGTGTTGAGTGACAGCAGTTTTACAAAGTACTCCCGAGCCCATGTGGCTATATTTAACACAGTAGCATGATGGTTCATCATGCAGTGCTATCTGAGGGCTCGAAGGTCACGCACATTCAACAGAGGTTTCCTGCCTTGCTGTACACAGACTGAGATTTCTCAAGATCCTCTGAATCTTATTATATATGGTAGGTGGTGAAAGGCCTAAAATCTTTGCAATCTTGCATTAAGAAATGTAATGTTGAATTTTTTTTCTCTCATGAAATTTGGCACAAAGTGGTGAGCCATGACCCATCTTTGCTTGCAAAGACCAAGCCTTTGGTGGATCTTCCATTTATACCCAGTCACGACACCCTCACCTATTACTAATTCACCTGCTAATTGTGGACTGCTTTAAAACTGTTTAACTTGGATATTCTATAATCTTTTCACTTTTATTTAGCCTCTGTCCCAACTTTTTTGGAGTGTGTTGCAGCCATCAAAAATCAAAATCAAATGTTTCAATCAACCTAAATTCACCCTACATTCTTGTAAATTACACTGAGTGTGATGTGATTGTACTTTCAGTCAACTTTGTTTTCTGATCTCTGTCCTTTTATGCTGTCATTTTTCCCATAGATTGAAGCGCTCCCCCCTGAGTTGTTTCAGTGTAAGAAACTGCGAACGCTGAACCTCGGAAACAACTGCCTGCAGTCTCTACCCTCTCGGTTTGGGGAGCTCACCAGTCTGACGCAGCTGGAGCTGAGGGGCAACAGGCTCGAGTGCCTTCCTGTAGAACTTGGGGAGTGCAGATTGCTGAAGAGGAGTGGTCTAATTGTGGAGGACAATATTTTCAACACTTTACCTTCTGAGGTCAAAGAGCAGCTGTGGAGAACTGACAAAGAGGCTTCTTGAAGCAGATGCATGAGCCAGCGAGCACTTGCCTGTGTGAAGATTTGAAATAGTGTGAGGAGAGGAATTCAAACCAAGCAATAGAAAATTAAATTATACATGTTTGTCACATTTTTCAGGGAATGTTTCAGAATGTTTCCTGAAAAACAAAGGGAAAAAAGGTCAGTATTTCACAATATGGCATGTCGTGTTTAATTGTAACATAGACAGCAATGGCATTTCTACTGCTTGACACTGAGGAGTGAGCAGACCAAATATTACATCAGGATTAAGGTGCTGTTCATTGTTGCCTTAATATACACAAACACTATTCACTTATAGTATTTTATTATAAACATTTCTACTGTATTTTATACCAGTGTTACTGTCTGTGAAATCACTCTACCTATTCTTAAATCCATGTGTACTGTTGAAGACCCCCAATTCAACCCGATTAGGGTTTACTGCTATAATATATTTAGTTTACTTGAAAATCATTAATATGTGAATAACTGGTTAATATATTCTAGAAACATAAAGGACACCAATTAACTTTTTTGTTTGTTTATACATGCCCTATACATTACTTAGCACATTAATATGCTGTACAGTCTTTTTGACATACTGATATCATCTCTGTTGCATTAGAAACATGCATAATTCGATATTCATTACCTCTTTCACCCCCAAAAACATAGTAAGTTAATATTGTCTACAGTATTCTTAAAATCATTGTCTTTATTGGAAGTTTAATGTCTTAACTGAGCAAATGATTTTTGATGTTTGCATGTTTGCAGTATTTATTAACTGATGCACAAACGAAAGCTAAGAACTTTTATAAAATGTACACTAATAGTGTTAATGTCTGTATCACTATCTATGTATTTCTTTTGTATTAAGCATATGCATGTTAGTATTAATTCTTTCTAAAAAGTTAGATAAAGCCTTGATTACATTATACCTTACAAATACAGCACCTTATTTTCACCGGTCTGCTCACTTTGAAACGCTTTGAGAATTATCAATTAATCATTTCTAATGAGCAGTTTACTCTTTTTAAAGGTTGTTTATTCATTGTATTCAGTTGACAGACATGTAAACATTCACATTGAAATAGACTAGTACCCTCAACTTTGCACTAAATGTTCTCTCCTGTTCTATTTATACTCATGACATGTTATTCTCATGACAGTGTGTGACATCACACCATTAAGAGGACAATCAGAAGTATTTAGTGAAATTTTGTGTATGTGTGCAATGCAGTTTTAGTATGAGACATTGAATTATAACTTTGAATGTGTAATGCAGGTTAATACTTTATTTCACTTATTTGCTTCTAGTATGATTAACATAGCTGATTTGTCTTGTTATTGTAATGGCCATATTCAGTTTGTTGATATGTTAACAAACTTGCTACTGTTGATAGGTTATTGAACATAGCTTGTTGCATGTTTTCTCATATTACCTCAAGTATGAAACATTGTAGAATTCGTTTTTTCTTCCATATATACACATTGGAAACTAAGCTAATAGAATTTCATGACTTGTTACTCAGGTAAGTGCTGTTCAACTTTGTACATTTGAAGATCAACACTTTTTAATGTCTGTTACTTGAGGGTTTTTGTTGTTGTTGTTTTGTTTTTTTAATTTAAAACAAATATTTCCAGTGTTAACATGTTTGTAACCATTTGATATATTTATGGTTGATGATTTGATTAATTTGTGTATTCTATAAACCCACTATGATGTAAAATAGAAAGTAAATGCCACAAAATGTATCAAGCCATACAGAGTGAATAAACACTCAGTTTTCTTAGTGTCAATAAAAATAACTAAAAGCATTTTAGTATTTGTCCTGACTCTTTTATAATGAATAACTGGGTTTTGCTTTGTCAGCTTTATCTGCTGTTGTATAGCTGCTACTACTTAGAATTACCTTTGTTGTTTTTGAAAAATTACTCTTGTTTTGGATAGACTGGTAAAAAGTGGTTTTTAAATTGTTTGTGTGCGCGCGTACTGCGTACGTACGTAATATTGGACCAGGGTGATAAAGGGGAACCAATGTTTTCAGGGTCATTTAGTTCCATCGGATGTTTAACAGTGAAACACCAACACCAAGAAGGCGGTTTGCTTGTAGTGTCCATATGAACCTATAAACTTTACCTTGTGCTTTAGAAGATGGTAAGATTGTTCTTTACATTTCTGTGAATGCTGAAAATTACGAGGAAAAAGTGTATTCCTTTATATTTTAGTTTATATATTATATAGAATGTATTCATTTAACGCTTTACCTGCTTAATGTTAGCATTGTGGTAGAATACTCTGGCCAAATTACAGTTTAGTTATTGAAACATTTGACGTTCTGTGGTAAGCCTACCTTCGCGCAGCATACAATAATTATTTATATTCTGAATTAGTTATGATTAACTAAATTATTCTAATTATTATCTAATTCTACTATATTAATAAGCTGAACTCTTTCATCATCTCGCAGGCTGTCACTCTGCATACAGACCTTGGTGATATCAAAATAGAGTTGTTCTGTGAGAAGTGCCCGAAAAGCTGTGAAGTAAGACACTATTCTTCCTTGTTTCTTGAATAAGCGATGTCACTTTGTTCTTACGTTAATTCTCATTTAATTTTCCCCTAGAATTTTATTGCACTGTGCGCTGGTGGGTTTTACAGTGGATGTATTTTTCATCGAAACATAAAGGGCTTTATGGTCCAGACTGGAGACCCAACGGGTAAATTATCCTAGATTTATCTTCCTTCCTTTAACCGAAGTCACACCGCTTTGGTTTTTAGCTTATACAGGTGTGAAATGCTTGGTTAATATTTCATCTTTTTTTTTCATATTTTCTTTTAAAATATTTTCTTTTTCAAAAACTATCTCCAGTCTAGTATTATTTGGTTGATTTTTATAAAAATTGTTTTTCCTGCAGGCACAGGCAAAGGAGGGACCAGTATTTGGGGAAGAAAGTTTGAAGATGAATTCAGTGAACATCTGAAAGTATGTATTGCTGTGTGTTAATATACTTAAATATATTATACTAAAAAAATATGAACTTGTACTGATGTTAGACATGAGTTTGAATTTTAAGGTCTGATGATGCAAGTGTGAGAATACTTGGTCCACTTTCACAGTTACTTATGACTTGAATTGGTGATTAAAGGGGACCTATTATGCCTTTTTCAAAGTCTTGGTTTTGTTTTTGGGGTCTACTAGAATAGGTTTTCATGTTTTAATGTTAAAAAAACATTTTTCACATATTTTACATTCAGCACCTCTCTTCCCAGTCTGTCAGTAAAGCTCTAGTTTCCAGTTTCTGAAAGGTGTTTCCAGTTTCGAGGTGTTTCAGAAACAGTGCTTACTGATATTGAGAATAATTCCCTTTGGAGTGGATTTTGTGCTTTGAATTGTAACTTTTTCATTCTCAAACAGCAACTTTACACACTAAAGAAAGTAAAAAAAAAAATCATAATAGGACACCTTTAAAGGTGCAGTAAGAGATTTCTGAAAAACGGCATTAAAAGTGGATCAGACTGAGGCCTAGTCCACACGTACATGGGTATTTTTTATAAACTGAGTTTTTCCTCCTTCGTTTAAAAAAAAAAAAAAAAAAAAAAAAATGCATTCACATAAGCATGCTTTTAAAAAAAAATCTCTGTCCACATGAAAACGCAAAAACACGCTATGAAGCGCTGTCAAAAGCCATGTTGGCCAATCAGAAGCCTTGAAAAAAGTTTATTACTGGTTCCGGTAGGCTAACAACATTGTCATTTTATTAAGCATTTTATTACTATTATTATTATTATTATTATTAATTCCATAAACAAAAACGATACAATGAGACATTCAAAGTAAAAAAAAAAACTAAAAAAACATTGTCATAAGCAGTGACCTGCGTAGTATGGCATTCTGACACCTCTGTTCTGCAATATAATGGGAGAACTGTGCATGTATCTGTATACATGTTATAAGCCCTGTTAGCACAGTTATTAGCAGCAATATTTTGACTACATCCTTCATTGCACAGACTCGCCTCACGTAAACAAAGGAGATGGCGGCGCACAATCTGACGTCAAACAAAGGAGATAACAGCGTGCACTCTGATGTCACTGGCCAAAATCTCCGGTTTCACCGTCTACACGACAACGATGTAACCGGAGTTTCTAAAAATCTTCACCCTGGCAGGTGTTTTCAAAAAAGTTTGGTTTCAGTTATCGGATACTGCGTTTGCGTGTGGCCGAAAGGCCAAACCACATAGAAAAAGGTACGGTTTTGAAAATACCCGTGTTTGTGTGGACAGGGCCTGAGTGCCACAACACACTTGTAGCCAATCAGCAGTAGGGTGTGTGTACACTCATGATGGGGGAGGAGAGCGAGTGAGCAAGAGGGAGATTTCAAGAAAGATTGTAGAAAAAGATTGCTGAGAGACATTACAAAAGAAAAAAAGGTCAGAGTAATATCACTGGAAAAGAAGGGTTATGATCAGGCAAGAGCTTTACGACCCACGTTAATATTAGAAAAGTATTTTGGGGGCGGAGCAATGAAGGGAGGGGTGTGTTTGTTTGGGCCTGATTTCAAATATCAACATTCAACAATGTTCAACAATGATTCTCAAAAATTGCTTACTGTACCTTTAATGCAAGATTTGAGCTGCTGCTTCTTTTCCGTGTAGTGATTCGTGTGGGGGGAAACATATCACATCAGTCTGTTAAATACCTTTTTAATTAATCATCTAGTCTGTGTAAAAAGTATTAGTAATATCCCCAGTATCCAGCAAGCAAGTTTATAATATCTGCACCAGATTGACTTAAACACCAATTTAGACATCTGTCTAGTCCAGTGGTTCCCAAACCTATCCTGGAGGACCCCCAGCACTGCACATTTTGGATGTCTCTCTCATCTAACACACCTGATTCAACTCATCAGCTCATTAGTAGAAACTGCAAAGACCTGAAGTAGGTGTGTCAGATAAGGGTGACATACAAAATGTGCAGTGCTGGGGTTCCTTCAGGACAGGTTTGGGAACCACTGGTCTAGTCTTATCAAACTTATTCCTCCCTTTAATGTTTGTCTTCTTTAGCACAATGTCCGGGGTGTGGTGGCCATGGCAAATAACGGACCAAACACAAATGCATCACAGTTCTACTTCACATATGCAAAACAGCCTCACCTGGACATGAAGTACACTGTTTTTGGAAAGTATGTTTTTTTTTTTTTTTGTTTGTTTTTTGTTTTGTTTTTTTTTTTTGTTTTTTTGTTAATGACCTCTCCCTTTTGCTAGTGTTTTATTTTTAGTTATTCCTTTGTGATTTATCATGTCAAAGCTAATAGCTGTTTGTATATTTAATTCTGTTATATGTATTGTTTTAATGGTAATCAATTGTAACACAAACTCATACTTTGTTACAGAATTATAGATGGACTGGAAACTCTGGATGAACTAGAGAAACTCCCTGTGAATGAAAAGACTTTTCGTCCTCTCAATGATGTTCGTATTAAGGATGTTACTATCCATGCCAACCCATTTGCTGGTTAATTTCATTGCGAAACATTCTTAATGCATAATGCCTTGTATTGTAAATATAAATTTTGTGCATATTTTTTTTTTTTTTTTTTTTTTTTTTTGCTTTCATGCTGTTTCATAAATATGTACACACTGACTCACTTCTGTATCGCCCATAAACTTTTACATTGTGTTTTAAATGTAGCTGTTTTAATGGTGAGGAATTATAAGAAAAACAATATTCAGATGAGCAATTGTACTTTGACAAATAAAAGCTTTCACTAAATTGTTAGAATTTCTTCTTGTTTTTGCATTTATTCTGCAGTTTGTGACTTTGTGTGAATGAACTACAATTTTGAAAGGCAAAAAAAGACTACAATTTTGAAATCGGTATGTAGTGACCCGGAAATATAGGTAAACACACTAGTATATCCAATAAATTAAGTTAATTCCGCATCAGTCAGACTGATATTAAAATTACTGTCACAATAAAAACTGAACAAATCAGTATTTGATTGACTTAATTGGAAAATAAAGCAATGGACTGTGAACCCTTAAAATGCTCTTCTTGTACATGCGCAGTGACGTAACTAACTCGTTCACTAGACTGGACTAGAGCACGTGAGCGAGAGGAAAAAAATAAGTTGATTCACTCAGAGAAAAGCTGTGAAAATCATCCGAATCTTAATGGCAACTCCAGGTGCATTTAAAGTAGGTTGAGTATAGTTTACAATCACTCAGAATTTCAAAATTACTCCCATCTAGTTGCTTCTGAATTGTACTACACACTAAACGGTAAACTTGATTTGGCTTTTTAGGTTTGCTCTTTAAATGACAAAGTCACGCTGATAACCGGCGCAAGTTCAGGAATAGGAGCTGGCACAGCCGTACTGTTTGCCAAACTGGGCGCCCGGCTGGCGCTGAATGGACGCGATGTGGAGAATCTCACTAAAGTTGCACAAGAGTGCGAAGCGTGTGGAGCAGTTAAAGTAAAGCACATTGAAAGACGTTAAGAATGTCAAATACAATCGCAATCATTTTAATATGCTTTTATTATTTACAAATAAATACTCATCTATGTCCCTTTGGCTCCTGTCCAATGTCTTTAGCCCTTATTAGTGCCAGGAGACTTGACAGATGAGGATACTGTGAAGAGGACAGTTGAAGAGGTCATTGCTCACTTTGGGAAGCTGGATGTCCTCATCAGCAGTGCAGGAATCCTCGCCTTAGGCAGCATAGAGACAACAGATATGGCCCAGTATGACAAGGTCATGTCTGTTAATGTCAGGTAAGAATGCAATCAGTGTAAGTTACGGGACATGCACAGGATTTAGTAGATCTGGGGGTTTTCAATCATTTAGATGCCACTGACCCTAAAATATGACCATCCTCATGTGAGGGACCCCCATCCTAAAATATAAAAGGCATCTATCATAGATGCAAAATGCTCACCTTTCAGTGAGAACTCACCTTTTTGAGATCAAAATAGGTCACCTATGGGATTTGCATAGATCCAATGAGAAAGTGTAGTACTGTACAGTGTTTCCTTCACTCTTTACTTTAAAAACTGTCTATAATGGGTAATATTTTATGTATTTGAAGTCTGAGATGTGGCAAACAGTATTGCCGTCTAATCAGCCAATATTGTCATAAATATCCTGCATAGCACTTCGTCATTTATAACATTAGATTTTAACCAAATGTTGATTTTGGTAAAATGTTGCAACATGTTAATTTTTGTTGTGAAAAATTACAGTTTTGGACATACAGGGTAATAAAAAATAAATGAAAAAATCCCTTAAAGTAACTACAAATGAACATGTAAAGCAAATAACTTTAAAAAAAATTCTGTGCAAGGATGCCCCCGCCTCACGCAATGTTCTCACCTTTTTTCCCCCTTACCTGTTTGCATCCCTGATCTATATAGTTTCCTGTATAAAGACCCAATTTATATAGTGATATATTATAAATGTTTATATTTGAAATATTGTAATTGTTCATATTTAAATCATTTTAAATATGTCTCAAAAATTATTTTGAAAATATTTAGTTTGTACATCAACATTTTTTACTCATAGTATTGTACGGTTAGATATTTATTATTTTAATTTTTTTTTAATATTATTTTTATTTTATATTTTAGTAATTTATTTTAATCTTTTTTTTTTTACTTTCATTTTTTATTATTTATTTATTTTTACATTTTTACACTGTTTTTATTTAAAAAATTTCCACAGACCCCCAGCCCCTGCAATGGTTTTATTTAAAGATTTATAGATTTATGTAACCCCTGCAATAAAATAATTCAATTTTTGAATTTATAAGGACATTTTCAAAATCAAACATTTTCTTTCCTTTCAGATCAGTATATCATCTCACTCATCTCTGCGTGCCACATCTTATCAAAACTAAAGGCTCAATTGTGAATGTGTCCAGTGTGAATGGGCAGCGATCAGTGAGTTTGATGAATTTATACATCAGTACCAAATGAGCAATGAACTATATAAATACAAAATAATTGCTCATTGTTTTATTCATGTAGGCTCTGGTTGATTGATGATGATGCTTACACATTTTTCTGTCCATTAGTTTCCTGGTGTACTTGCCTACTGTATGTCCAAATCAGCCATCGACCAGTTCACACGCTGTGTTGCTCTTGGTGAGGTGAAATTTCAAGAATCATCATTTGTCATATGGGGAAGTTGTCACTAGGTCAATTTCTCAGTAACTGTACAGTTTTGAGTCAGTAGGCTTGTTCCACAAGTTTTCCTTTTTCCTTAAATAAATTGCAGGTTCTATATATTATACATACATTATTTACAATATTTGTTGACCAAATTGAACAAATTTTGTTGCATGTTACCTTTTACATTTTTGCTATTTGTTTTGAATTGCTTGGTTTCATTATTGTTTTAGTGTTTTAATTTAGCTGAAAAAAACTATAATAGGATGTTTAATAGGACATTCCATTGTTACAACATGCCTTGCTGTTAGAGAATTAAAAGGTGAGTTTACCCAAAAATGAAAATTCTGTCATCATTTACTCACCCGCATGTCGTTCCAAACCTGCAAGACTTTCGTTTATCTTTGAAACACAAATGAAGATATTTGAAATTAAATCTGAGAGCTTTCTGTCCCTCTATAGACAGCTGCGCAACTACCACTTTGTCGCTTTAAAAAGTTCATAAAGAGATCGTAAAACTAATCCATATGTATTGAGCAGTTTAGTCCAAATCTTCTGAATTAAAGTTAGGCTTTTATTCACATATAAACATTCATCAAACTCACACATTAGTTGTGGTAAATTATGTTCACTGATCAATGATTGTTTGTGAATAAAAGCCTAAATTCAATTTGTTCATCATATAAAGCAACCAAGTCTCTTCAGAAAATTTGGACTAAACCGCTCAATTCATATTAGTTTTATCATCTCTTTATGAACTTTTTGAAGTGACAAAGTGGTAGATGCATAGCTGTTAATGGAGGTACAGAAATTATTATTAAAAATATATTAATTTGTTATTTGAAGATGAACGGATGTCTTATGGGCTTGGAACGACATAAGGGTGAGTAACTGATGACAATTTTTTTTCACTTTTGGGTGCACTAACCATTTAATGCCAATTTTGTGCGTTCACAGAAATTGATTTTAAAAATAAACCTGCTCTGAAAAATATAATGGAGTAAACAGTGTGACAACTAGACCTGGTCTCCCCTTCTACTAGTTTGTAATTAATGCAAAGGGCTTGGGTATTACTACTGTACAAATAAGTGTTTTCTCACTTTATGTTAATTGTAGAGTTGGCATCAAAGCAAGTACGAGTCAACTCAGTAGGGTAAGTTTCTTTCTGCTGTTATTTTTTACGTGCCATATAATTGTTACACTGAGGTAATACAAAATGACTTGAAATGCTTTGTCTTCACAGCCCAGGAGTAATTCTAACAGAAGTTCACAAGCGTGCAGGACTGGATGAGTACCAGTATGCTCAGGTCGAATACTTTATCTAATGGAAGAGACTGTTTATTTCACTGTAATATACGTTTCCAATTAATCACACGTCATGTGTTTTCTGCTTTTCTCCAGTTCCTTGAAAAAAGCAAGGAGACCCATGCTCTCGGCAGACCAGGTGAGGTAGAGGAAGTAGCTCATGCTATCGCCTTCCTGGCATCTGATGCAGCAACATTTATAACAGGTGTCAATCTTCCAGTGGATGGAGGTCGACATGCAATGTGTCCACGGTAACACTCTGCCACCATGAATGTGCTGCCATAAAAGTAAAGAAATAAATGCAGTTGGACCCAATCTGAATGTTGTAATCCTTAATGTAGTATACATACTGACTTGATGTCCACATTTATTTTTATATAGCACATATAATGAACATTAACAGAAGCAAGCGCACATTTCATGCAGTATCTGGAGTTATTTATTAATGAGTGATTCTCTCCAAATTCTGGCATGTTTACACAGATGGAAGTATGGAAACATTCATTATAGACCAAGAGTTGCACATAGTGTTGAAATACAGCTGTCTGCAAATGAGGAAGTAATACGTTAGCATTCAAAACTGAAATATGGTCTGATCAGATATACTGTAACAATATATTTTAATCTTTACAAAAGATAATACACAGTCAAATGATGCCACAGCAACATTAAACCTGACTTTCACTGTACATGCATCTACCAATCAGCAGACACGTAATTTAGTTCTTGTAATTTAGTGTACTTTTAATGACTTAAAAGTAGTGGTTCTCAACATTTTTGACTTAAAGTTGTGGTTCTCAACTTTTTTGACTCCCTCCTTTGTCCAAGACCAGGGGTGTCCAGTCCTGCTCCTGGAGGTCCACTGTCCTGCCAAGTTTAACTCCAACTTGCCTCAACACACCTGCCCAGAAGTTTCTAGTATGCCTAAGACCTTAATTAGCTCCTTTAGGTGTGTTTAATTGGGGTTGGACCTGAACTCTGCAGGACAGTGGCCCTCCAGGAGCAGGATTGAAGACCCCTGTCCAAGACAATATTTGAAGTCTGTCTAGGCTGTACCTGTTGTAATAAAAATAAACTAAAAAATATAATGTCAGTTTCATGTTGTAAATCATTATATTTTTGTGTGGTTTTGTAGGATTTTAATTAAGATTATGTTCATATAATTGCATTTAAATCATTTTGGCCTGGTTTCACAGACGGGGCTTAGATTAAGCCTGGAGTAGGCTTAGTTAAATTAGGACATTCAAGTAGGTTTTATAAACATGCCTTAGAAAAACCATTACTGGTGTGCATCTTGAGACAAAACAATGGCACTGACAAATTTTAAGATATGTCAGTGTAAGTTGCTTTCAGTTAAGACAGCTCAAACATACATTTTAGGGTGTGTTCACACTTGTAGTTCAGTTCTCTTGGTTCTTTTGGTCTGGACCAAAAAAGTCCTGGTTCGCTTAGCGTTCACACTGTCATTTTTAACACCGAACCTAAAGATACCAAGGAAAAAAAAAACTGCTTTTCTGATTTGTCAAACATCCAAAACAATGCTGTGTGCTGGGCTAAATGCGCTTTATGTGCGTACATATTATGGAGCTGACAACTCATGAAGAGCTTATAAAATGTGTAAAGGAGTCAAAACAGTGGCAGGAATCCCTCCGTCACACACACAAACGAAGATCTGCTGCAGAGACTGTGATGGGCAACATCGTGACTTTGACGAGAAAAAAACAGGTATGCTTGAGCATTCTGTCCTTTTTAGGGTCGCATCATGTCCTGGTTTTGGTTCGTTTATAAGTCTTTGGTCCGTGTTGCGTTAATATTTCATCTTTTCAGTGGTCTCAGTCCGCTTGTTTGGTGTGCACCAGGGTTTGGATGGCAGCGTTCTTACTTATTCAAATGAACTGCACTAACAGAGCAATAGCACCAGAGTTTGTTTTAATCGAACCAAACATGCCAAGTGTGAACACACCCTTGCCTGTGAAACCGGGCATTTAAGACTTAAAATGGGTCCCTCTTGGAAGTTTGCCAAGTCCCCCTAGTGGACCCTGGCCCCCTTTTTGAGAACCACTGATGTACAGAATTGTGCAAGACAAAGTTATGTCAGTGTAATTTATATTAATATGAGTTTATAATCCTTCAAGCAAACTGCCTTCGTTAGCATTGTCAAAACTGTTTTTTCCATGGATCTGCTTCAGGTGTTTACGGAGAACTGGTTTATGTGCAAACACCATGTCACAGTAATTACAACGGTGTGGTTTGTCCCCACTGTGAAGGTTCAGGTGGTCTAGCAGCGAGCACTTCTGGGTAAAAGTCTTTCCACATATCTTACATTGGAAGGGTTTGATGCCGGCATGGACACGCATGTGCCGGTGCAGGTTTCCTTTCTGTGTAAATGTCTTTCCGCACAAGAGGCACATAAACAGCTTGTGCATCTTCAGATGGTTGGCGTAGTTCTCCAGTTGACGGAACACGCGAGCACATTTCGGGCACTGGTGGTACCACTGCATTCCTTTATCGGCATTCCTTGAGCATCCCCAAAGATTCCCCTTCCCAGAGCCACTGGTTCCGGGTGGGGACAGCGAATATTCAGCTGCAGGGTTAACGGTGAGCTCGGTGGACCGCGTTTCCACTGTGGAGTTTATCAGGGAGTGTTGTGGCTCAGGTGAGCGCAGTGTCGGAGAGCGACTTGAGCGAGTCTGGAAGTTATCAGGCATCCGCTCTTCTATTGATTCAACCTTAACAATGCTAATGGGACTGTCCTCTTCTCTATTGTTGCTCTGAGAGTTTCTAAACACAGGTGGAGACTTGGGCTGTATGATCACATCATCATCATCGTCGTCATCTTCATTGAAGTTATCTTCTCCATCATTTTCCACCTCATCCTCTTCATCACATACCGTCTCCACAGCTGGTGGCCCACGCTGTGCGTTGTAGTCCGAGCGCTGTCGAGATGATGCACGCTCGTCTTTGACCTCGTGTGGTTTTATGAATTTATTTAGAGCTTCGGTGCACTGCTCTACTATATGACCCATCTGTAGGAAGCTAGCAACTGTTAAATAGTGTACTAATTCCAGTTCTGGGAACTCAAGGGTCCCAGTGTAACAAGACAAAAGAAGCCTCTGTCCAACCTCTGCATCCTGTTGTGTAGATATTTGTACTTCATGTGAGTCCTGAAGTACAAACTGGTCTCTAAGGAAAGGGGAGCCAGCAGCAAATACCACTTTGTGTCCAGGCACTTCCAATTCATTGATGCGGATTACTACATCACAGAAACGTCTGTCTCGACGAAGAGCATCCATCTTTTGAAGCATGGAGTCCCCGAAAGTGGGAAAGTTGAATTGTAGTATCACCCCGTCCTGAGCCATGGTATACTATTAGAAAAATGTACAATTTAGTAGACATAACAGATTTAAATCTATTATAATCCTGCTGAAAAATCCAGCATTACTGGTCACCAGCATAAGGTATGTTTATGCTGGATTTTTTTTAGCAGGGAACCATCTCATTTGTGTCTACCTGTAATATTATTACAGGTAATAATAATATTCTGTTTCCAAACGCACGTGTTTAGTTAAAACATTTATAAGGCACATAAATGTCATGATATTTAAATGTATATGCTGGTCTATATTTTCTAATAGCACGAACGTTTTAAGTTGACACGATGATGTTAGTGTGGTTAGTATAGGCCTGGAAATTGTACAGAGCTAAACCAGAAAGACTGGATGGACGACAGTAAAGAATGAAGGAAAACTGACGATGAAGACATATCGTCACAGGAATGAAGTAAATATAATTTTTTATTTAAAATATGAATACCTGCCGCAATTTTTTTTTATTTTCTGTCTGGGTGTTTTGTTGTCCTGGAGATGAGCATACAGCGCCTGTGCTTTTAGTGTGCTGCTTGAGACGGAAAAGGATGTGCCATGAGACAGCCGAGCTTCCCAATTGGTCCTCAAAATTTAAAGGAGCAGGACACAAATACAGGTGGCTCGTTGTGAAAACAACCCTTACATTCATATCGACTGTTTTAGGATTAATTTGACTTTTTTTTTAACAACAAAAGAAAGATTTATTTTCAGTTCAGCCGTTCAATAAAAAGTTTAGTCATCCATCAACGGTTAAAATACTTAAAACTGAATAGATATCGAAACTTAAATAACTATAACATTCCAGTCTTACTTTATTTGATGGCCTGTTTTACTTAGAAGACTGCTCGTCTTCTGTTTTTAAAGACGGCGTCTTCTTCTACTTCTTCTTCTTCTTCTTCTTCATCTTCTTCTTCTTCTTATTATTATTATTATTATTATTATTATTATTATTATTATTATTATCCAATCTGTTGGTGATTTCTCGAGTACAATTAGGTTTCAAAGTTTCATACTTACCACAAGGAGGCAGTGTTATAAAGAGGAAGCGCGCTCACTCTATGAAGTTTTATTAATCAGTTAATATCTTGATGACTCTCCATTAATTAAATTAGACATTTACAGTAGGCTACAGCAGTATTTGAGACTGTAATTATGGTCACCCGTGGAGGAAAAGATGGCTATTGACATGTAAAAAGTATTTTTGAAAGATTTTTACTGAATGGAAGGAATATGATATTAAATACACTGTTGCAGCTGAAAACAAACCCCTCTTTATTTGGCGAAGGCAAGACTAGAGGGCGGTTTTAACCAGTCACTTTTATTGTCAGTATGTTTTTAAGTTGTAGCCTAAATAAAACAAAGATACGTTTTACAAGAAAATACTATTTCAGTCTTTGTACTTTAAAAATTTAATGTTTAATTAATAATGTGTTAACTTACTTGTCATTTCTAGACTAATTATTTGTGAAAATTACTAGCAATTTTTATTACTACCCCCATTTTTTTAACTACTAAACTAAATAGAATTGTTTATTGCACCAAAAGTAATTTGAGAGGAACTTTAAACATATGTACAGTTATATGTAAATATAACAGACATTAATAAATTAAGAACTTTGAATCGTTCCTTTCCTATACTCCCAAAGCTAAGGAAGTACACTTTAAAAATTTTAATATTTACCCATCCTTAGAACTTCTTGGATATAGATTTAATATTGATCACAATAGTTGTACTTTCTGTGATTCTAAAATTGAAACAACAGTACATTTGTTTTTTTGACTGTTTAGAGACTGTGGGTCTGACATATACGAATGGCTTAAAATTACAATTAATTTGATTTCTTCATTTTCTAAAAATGAAATAACTTTTGGTATAATAATGGAAGATGTAAACATTCAATGTCTACTGAACAATATTTTCATTTTGGAAAAATGTTACATTCATAACTGTAAGTGCCTTAAAACAAAGCCATTGTTTTCTGTTTTTCAGAAAGAATTTTGGATTTACTCGAAATCTTTAAGAATGTAGAAAGAAATTTTTCCTATTTCTTGTTTTTTTTTCCCCCCCTATATTTTTTTTTCCTTTCTATAGAGTTGTGCTCGGTTATTTAGTGATTTTATGTGATTTTTGTATTGGCTATATAAAAATAAAAACCACAAGACATAATAATAACTGAATTTACACAATAGATCCAGTTCAAAAGTTTACATGCTTGATTCTTAATTTTTAATAATGTGTGTTGTTACCTGGATGATCAAAAGTTGCAAACATTCACTGATGGCCAAGGCAACACAACACAATAAGAGAGCCAGTGGGTGTAAATCTTTGAACAGGATGATTAGAAATTGTTTTCATTTTATTTAAAGATCTAATTTTTTTAGTACTGCCCTACAAAGCAATATAAAATATCTTCCAGAAGACAAAATAAAATCCCCCCAACCATCCTGTGCAAATGTTTACACCCCCTGAATTTTAATGCACTGTTTCCTTCAGGAGTATTAGTAAATGTTTTCAGTGAAAACTGAAAACTTTTCACCATTTGTAACAGTTGTGTATGAGCCCCGCAGTTGTCATCAGTGTGAAAATATGGATCTTAAAAATCATACAGTCACTGCTGAAAAGGGTTAAAATATGCAGAATATGCTGGAAAACCAAAGAATGTGCTGGACCTGGAGGATTTTTTTAAAGAACTGTGGGCAGAACAGGACAAACATGGGACTCATGAAAAAAAAAAATCATAAAACATTCGTAAATTAATGACACACAGTACTGAGAATAAATTAAGTGTATGTAAACTTTTGAACTGCATAATTTGTGTAAATGCAGATATTATTATATATTGTGGACTATATGTAAACATCTCTTATAAAACATTTTCGTTGCAGTGCTAAATAAAAAACATAATTTTTGATCTCTTATTTATTTTTTCTTTAAATTATTGATATTTTGCAGATTCTGAAAGGTGCATGTAACTTATCACACGAAATAATGGGCTACTATTCAACAAATAGCGCAATATGCTGCTAAATACACTATATTGCCAAAAGTATTGGGACACCCCTCCAAATCATTGAATTTAAGTGTTCCAAACACTTCCATGGCCACAGGTGTATAAAATCAAGCATCTAGGCATGCAGACTGCTTCTACAAACATTTGTGAAAGAATGGGTCGCTCTCAGGAGCTCAGTGAATTCAAGCGTGGTACTGTGATAGGTTGTCACTTGTACAATAAGTCCATTCGTGAAATTTCCTCACTACTAAATATTCCACAGTCAAGTGTTAGTGGTAGGTCACGTAAAATCACAGAGCGGGGTCAGCGCATGCTGAGGCGCACAGTGCGCAGAAGTCGCCAACTTTCTGCAGAGTCAATAGCTACAGACCTCCAAACTTCAGATTAGCTCAAGAACAGTGCATAGAGAGCTTCATGGAATGGGTTTCCATGGCCGAGCACCTGCATCCAAGCCTTACATCACCAAGTGCAATGCAAAGCGTCGGATGCAGTGGTGTAAAGCACGCCGCCACTGGACTCTAGAGCAGTGGAGACGTGTTCTCTGGAGTGACGAATCACGCTTCTCTGTCTGGCAATCCAATGGACGAGTCTGGGTTTGGCAGTTGCCAGGAGAACGGTACTTGCCTGACTGCATTGTGCCAAGTGTAAAGTTTGGTGGAGGGGGGATTATGGTGTGGGGTTGTTTTTCAGGGGTTGGGCTTGGCCCCTTGAAAGAAACTCTTAATGTTTCAGCATACCAAGACATTTTGGACAATTTCATGCTCCCAACTTTATGGGAACAGTTTGGGGATGGCCCCTTCCTGTTCCGACATGACTGCGCACCAGTGCACAAAGCAAGGTCCATAAAGACATGGATGAGCGAGTTTGGTGTGGAGGAACTTGACTGGCCTGCACAGAGTCCTGACCTCAACCCCATAGAACACCTTTGGGATGAATTAGAGTGGAGACTGCGAGCCAGGCCTTCTCGCCAACATCAGTGCCTGACCTCACAAATGCGCTTCTAGAAGAATGGTCAAAAATTCCCATAAACACACTCCTAAACCTTGTGGAAAGCCTTCCCAGAAGAGTTGAGGCTGTTATAGCTGCAAAGGGTGGGCCAACTCCATATTAAACCCTACGGTTTAAGAATGGGATGTCATTAAAGTTGATGTGCACGTAAAGGCAGGCATCCCAAAACTTTTGGCAATATAGTGTATTTTAGAGCTGAACTGAGCAAAACTATTTTATATATTTCTAGAATAGTTACATATATTTTTTTAAGTTTTTAATTTATTTATTTTCAAGACTTTTCATGGCTTGGAAATCACAATTTTAAAATTCCAAGTTAAATTTTCAAGTGTTCCATGATCGTGTAGCAATGCATCAGTGGTGCGCGTGTTTAAATAGAGACTAGAGCACATTTATGAAGGAGCTGCATGTCATCTGCTCATGTGATTGTCAATGGCCATCTCGAGAAGCAATCAGATAAGGTGTGCAAATACCTTGGAAAACTGCTTAGAAAAAGGATGTGGATGAGGACATGAATGCTAATACAAGTTGAAATCTTGTAGTTATGGCAATTCTAGCATGGCGTGAACACACCTCCTGAAGTGCTGAGTGTGTCTGTGAGGAATAACTGTAAAAGGACACGCGCCAGAAAAATACAACCGCACAATGTTTGTAGTAATTCTAGTTTCTAGTAATATTTAACTAATTTATTGTTGATATATTTTTAAAATTTTGCGTGCTTTCACAAAAAAAAACAAGTATCCTGGGGATGATGGAGGGGCACAAGAGGAATCAGGCAGGGCCCCTGTAGAAACCGTTTCTAAAATAGAATCGTGTCACCTTCGTGGCTGGTTAGGACAACCGGTAACTTAAACGCCTCTGATTGGTCATTATTTTCAACAGAAATCTCTGTGAATGGCTACAATACTCAACGCTACAAAATCGCGTTGTGAAAAGACACATTGTCAGCGCCGTTGATCTTAAATTAAACGAATATAACAAGATCGCTTTAATTTACTTTTCTGTTTTATTTAAAAATACAAATTATATGTTACACATAGTAATATAACTCCATTAATCCTGCATGCAATTAATAAAATTATATAAGTTGCATTGACCTGACCAGGCAGCCAAGGTGGCAGTCGCCATACCCTGCCATACCTAACTGATGCCCCTGTAGCTTACAATGGCATTTGTTACAATAATAATGCCTGTGGTTCACAATGGTAAGGCAGAAAAAAATCAATAATGTTTCATAAGTTTCTCAGGGATAACAGACACCAAACAAGAGTCAGAATACACCGTGGCTGATCAGTCTAAAATTTATTGTAAATGCTTCATTGTATGTATCAGTATGTTTACCCATCTGCACAATGGTTTATATGGGATAATAGGCAGGGTGCAAGATGCTGAACTGTGACTCTGAGCATTTCACACACCTTTATTTGTCAGATGTACACTATATCCATAGATGAAAAAAAAAGAAAAAACAAAACACTTTCATATCTGAATCTGCCCAATATTGAAAATAATTGAATGTGGTTTTTAGTGCTCTTGTTCTAACACAAGTGTTACATTTCCATAATATGAGCTAAATGTTTATAGATATATGGTTGGTATGAAATACTGCAAATAAAAATGATAAATACAGCCATTTCATTCAGTATTTTAGTTGTAGTAATGTTTTAGAAAATGAATAACAAATTTTGACCTGCATCCATTAAGATTGCCAGTAGAGTTATTCAACGCATTCACATCTAATCTTTGCACTGTGGCATTTACTGAAAGCCAGGCTGTTCATGACTTTAATACATTTGTTAAGTGCTTAAATTGTTATGTTCCTGGGATGTCAAAAGAATAGTGGAGCTTATCTGAGCAAACCAAAGTAAAAGCTCTTGTTTACCAGGACTGTGATGAGGTGGAAGTATATTAGGTGTTTCACCCAGAAACCCTCACAAAAGCAAGACATTTGATACTACAGAGGTTTGGTGTCAGGGCTTTTTCAGTCATCGTTCTCAAAGTGAGGCTGTCTTGATTTCGTAGTTTGGCTCAGTTTCTCACACTGTGACCAGACAGGTTCATCCACAGCTACATATAATTTTTCTACCACTACCTCTAAAACTAGTACTTCATTCAGGATATCAGCTAGTATCGTATGTATTTAGTTTCACTGTGTGACTTTCGGTCTGTGCTACTTTTAAATGACCCGTTCTATTGCGACTCGCCTTACAGAATTAGACCTAAAGAAAGTGAAGAAGAAATAATATCAGTGCACAAGCTTCACAGTGAATAGAAATGCAAGAGAATAAAAATACATTTATGAGAGAGTGTGAAGATGTAAAGTGTTGTTATAGTTTTTATGTTGCAATTTCTACCACCCATGATGAATAAGAGGTAGTAGAAAAAATCAAGACAGCTGACACATCACTACTTTGTAATAACTGAAATGTTTATTCACTTTTTTTGGTGAAATGATGAACAAATCGCTGATAATAGTCATGTGATATTTTGTGCTTTGTCAGTGGACAGTGGACACTTATCACAAGAAAGCGTGTCACTTTTGAGCCAGACTCACTTTTTCCGTTCTTCAATCTGTTCAACTTCACTGGATTCATCCACCACCTTTCCATTTACCATGGTCTGGGTGACCACCTTGACAATCTTCCTGGTTCTCACTTCAGGCTCTTCTACAAAAGGCAGAAAAAAACAATGGTAAAACTAAGAGGCATGAGAATTTATGCAAATTCAGTGTTTTAAAACTACTCAAGTGGTCTTATTAGGAGATCACTTCCCTTAATTTATTGTGCCGAGTTACACTCTCAAAGAGTTATGGAGAATTACAGTATAACTACACTTGATGATACTGTTATAGGGGGGAGAGGGGCAAGTTGTCACACTTTTTACTCCAGTAAATATTTCTCAGGTGGGTTTATTTTTGAAAATAAGACAACCCTCAATGACTTGGTAACTAAAAAACAAAAACATTTTGAACATTTCCATCGTTACTGACAAGAAAAAAAATAAAGTTCACTGATTAGCAGGACATGTTGTCACACTATTATATGGGGCAAGTTGTCACAACTGGAACCAGCCATAAAACAGCCTTTCAGGAAAATTTGAACAGCACAATAATTATGACAAAATTCTTGAAACTTTAAATATCTAAAATGTAATGTACAATATTAAACCATACCAACAAATGTTTTATATCAAGTTGTATATCAAACTATTGTTTTAGCAAAGAACAGTTATAAGTAAAAATTTGTATTAAATAAAACATATAAACACAAGTAACAACTTGACATAGCCTTAGTTGACACTTTACTGAATGAACTGAATACTGAAACTGACAAATTTTATTATTATTATATTATTGTAATTTTCGATTGTAGGACAAAAATATTACATTTTATGAGTGTTTTTGTAGATGTTACAAAACCACTGCTCGAGAAAACAAGCATCAACATTATTTGCATGTATTAAATAAACTGAATATATCTTGAGTTTTATAGTCTTAGAACTATCCATTCAGACTTACTTTTAGGAGTGGGCATCTCTTTTATCCTGAAAAACAAAAAGGAAACAAATGTCACATCTGATTTTATATGTCAGAGACACTTCATTCTGCATCAGCTGTTATGTACTAAACTGTAATGTGTCAATTGAAAACAGCATTTTTCAGCTTTGAGAAACCTTTCTCAGTTCTTACACTTCCTCTCCATCCAGCAGCCTTCGGTAGGTGGCAATCTCCAGCTCCAGATTCTGTTTGATGCGCAGTAACTGCTCGTAATCAGTTTTGATTCTTTGCATGTCCAGGCGCAGCTGTGAGAGTTCGTCCTCCAGCTGTGTAAGTGTGCCCTGAAGACGCTCAATCTCAAGCGTGTACTTCTGATTCGTCTCTCCGAGGTTCCCCTCAAGAACACCAACCTGAGGTGAGCCATAACATTCATAATATTTTCAATGTGAAAGCTCAAAGTTTTTGAAAGACATCTCCTATGCTTATTAAGGCTGCCTTTATTTGATCAAAAATACAGTAAAAAGAGTAATATGGTGAAATATTATTACAATTTATTTTAATATATTTTAAATTTCAAAGCTGAATTTTTAGCAGCCATTACTCCACTCTAGTGTCACATGATCTTTCAGAAATTAAATGTATGTGCTGCTCAAGAAATATTTATAATGTTACAAAAGATTTCTATTTCAAATACATGCTGTTATTTTGAATTTTCTCTTCATCAAAAAATCCTGAAAACATTAATAATAAGATGAACTGTTATTAATAATTGAGCATCAAATCAGCAAATTATAATGATTTCTGTAGGATCATGTGACACTGAAGACTGGAGTAATGCTGCTGAAAATTCAACAGGAATAAATTACATTTTAAAATATATTGAAATGTATTCAATCAAATAAATGCAGCCTTGGTGAGCATAAGATATTTCTTTTTTAAATTTCAAAAACATTAAAAAATCTTATTTTCTTTTCGACCAGGAAAAATAAATACTATGGTATAAATGGGGGGCGAGATCTGTTTGGTTACTGACATTCTTCCAAATATCTTCCTTTGTGTTTAGCAAAACAAAGAAATTCATACAGGTTTGAAACTACTTGAGGGTGAGTAAATGATGACCAAATTTTCATTTTTGGGTGAACTATCCCTTTAAGCTGTTTTTAAGTAGATAAATGTTTTAGGTCAAAACCATTATTAGAGGTGATCACCATCAAGAATTAACTGCCCTGTTTAATGCCTGATCTATAACCAGTATGTGTGAACTACTAGTTGAACAACCTGCTGAAAGGTCTTTATCACCTGTCCAGGCCGTGAGACACAATGTGTTTTTAGACTGTCATCACATGTATTACAGAGCGATTTTTTTATACAGGAGTAAACATATATGGTCCTTGTTTGCATGAGGATGAACAGCAGATGGAGGGGACTGTGGTTTCCTGTGCTGAAGAGATAACCTTGACACGTTCTCTGGATATTTGTTGACAAACTATGGACTAAATGATTGCAGATCAAATTAAAAACAAAATCCAAAAAAGGTGAAAAGAAAAACCCTGCAAGAATATGATGCCTCAAACAGCTCACTGACATAACCATTGCCCTTTAACCACAGGATAGAGGATTCGACTGTTTGAAGAATGTTAATCCAAACAGATTTACAAATGAGTAATATAACATAAGCAATTCATCGAAAAGAATGTTGGGAAGATCTATTTTTGCTATAACCTCTTGAGTTCAAGCAATTCAATCTTGTCCACTATAGAGGACATTTGTAAATAGGTATGCAGTATCATCCCAACCATACAAGCTATTGAATGACCTCCCTTGTGTTCTAAAGAAGTCGTTCAGAGCTTTTCAGGGACATGTTATGGTTGAGGCTTTGGGAAATGAATTTCCTCTTTGTAGTAAATGGCATCCACTTTATAGATAGACAAAAAGTAATTTAAATATTTTCACTGAGCAATTTGTCTGGAAACTTTGTTATTATCTTCTATGTATAGCTCTCAAAAACACTTCAGAACATTTTAGAGATTAGAGACTGTTTTTTTCCTCCTCCCAGGGGTCGAAGATCTGGTTGCAACAAAAGAACATTTGAGATGTATCAAGAAACAAGTTTTCTCTCTCTGCTTCAAAAAGCAACATTGCTTCCTTAAATATTATATATCAGGAATTTTCAATGGTTTAGTAACCCCCAGAGGGCAGCAAGAGAGTATTTGATGATTCATGAAAATGTTTTTAAAAAATATTTACAAAAAGTATTTTTGTATCACTCAAGACTAAAATATTAACTTAAATATGTTAATATTTGCCAAATTTGATATTGCTATTGCATAGTGAAATGTTAATCTCAAATACAGATACACTGGTAGCCTAAAAAGTAAATAATTTCCAGATAATATTTTAACAATTAGGTTTAGATCCAAATTTGTCTTGTTTCTTGACCATATATATATAACGTCCGTACGCACATTCACGATAGCGTTCCGGCGTAAGGGTGACCTCTAATCCAGCATATGATATGACGTAGGATGTAGCTCCTCTTCTCCTATATCAAAATCCTCCGACATTTTTTCTTTAAAACGTCTCATTTTAGACTTCTAATATGTGACCAAAATTTTGTTTTGCTCTATCCTGTGTGCTTCCATGTTTGTCATTTCTCACCTAAGCTTACGCTACGCCTACGTCTTACGTTGGGTCAGAGGTCACCCTTCAAGTGAAAGTGTGTACGGCCGTTGCCGGAAGCCAGTGATTATAGTTTATAAAGTTTTAAATATGGATATTTTTCTTACAAAAACCCATCGCTTCATTTCAGAAGGCATTTGTTAACCCACTGGAGTCGTATGGATTACTTTTATGATAGATAGATGCGCTTTTTTGGAGCTTCAAAAACTCGGGCACTATTCAATGCCATTACAAATCTGGGAAGTGTCAGGATATTATTTAATATAACTCCAATTGTGTTCGGCTGAATGAAGGAAGTCATATACACCTAGGATGGCTTGAGGGTGAGTAAATTATGGGATAATTTTCATTTTTATGTGAACTATTCCTTTAAGGCGTGGTGAGTTCCTGGCTTTTCTTTAGTCACATGTTTTCCCTTTGACCAGGTAGAATGCAGCAGTGAGGATAAACGCTCATATATTTCACCTGTTTGCGCAGACTGTCCAGTTCCACCTCTAATGCCTGCAGGAAGCGTCGTCTTTCATTGAGTTCACTCTGAGCACATCGCAGAGCCTCGTTACTCTCCTTCACCTCCGACTGCACGTTCTCCAGCTGTCACATATAAACCCACCACACATGCTTATTGTATTACAGAACACATATTCGTTCAAACACACCTGTGTTTGCAGTGAAATCATCAGTCTATAAATAGATGATTGGGGTGTGTTGGCTGTGGAGTCTGTGTTGGATTGTACACTGACCTTCTTCAGATACCACATCTCAGCATCCTCTTTGTTCTTCCGTGCGATGCTCTCGTACTGCACCCTTAACTCTGCCATGATGGCTCCCAGGTCTGGGCCCTGGGCTGCGTCCACCTCCACGTTCACTTGCTCATTGGCTAGACGGGACTTCAGTGTATTCTTCTCCTTCAAGAAGACAGAAAAGTCCTTTACAATCTCACCAGACAGTATTTATACACTTAAGCACTTAAAATGTATAAATCGCATTACACTCTTAACCCTCCCAATACATTCAGGTCCATTTTGACCCAGAAGAGGTAAACTTTTCCGTTCAGGTCTGTTTTGACTCAAAATGAACTGTGGCTTCACACATGAAAATATGCAGATTTTTTATTTATTTATTTATTTGTTTGTTTATTTATTTATTTTTTACATCTATTAGTTAGATTTGTTTCAAATTACTTCTGTAAAATATATTTAGCCTCTTTTCCTACACTCACACACACATTTTTCCTTCCCACTGGGAATGCATTTTTTTTTTTTTTTTTTTTTTTTTTTTGATAAACATGGTTGTGCATGCACACAATAATTCTGAAATTGAAATAAAATGACAAATTAAATTAATGTCTGTTAGTAGATCAAAAGTTCATAGACCAGAAAGTGGGTCAAATTAAAAAAGTCCACATTTCACTCTGATGCCACCTATGAATGAACCATTGCCGCATGAAAAGTAGATTCAGCCTATTTCTTATCTTTTCTCATCAAGTTTATGCAAATAAAATGAATATATTTTGTTTGAAAACATTTCAGTACTGATGTTGTTTTGTTAGAAAAAGAATGTGTAGTTTTCATAAATTTAGACTGTTTTGAGCCATCATGAGCTGTAATCCATTGAAATCAATCATTGAGTTCATATGGTAATTCTCATATTATATGCTCTTATAAATTAATGATATATCATATAATGATATATTCAAATATAATTTCTTATAAATATTGATAAATATATTTTATTGCATCACACTGGTTTTTTATGTAGTTCTTGTAACATTTTAAATTTCAAAGAATTTCTACATTTTTTAATTAAAAATGGGGTAAATAAAGTAACATGGTAACATTCAAAACTACAAATTTTGCCCATTCACTTATTAATGAGAAGTTACTGAACAGATATAGTTTTAGTTAAAAAATATTACTATTTTTAAGATGTTCTTCACACCAAGAAAAAATTATTCTTTTAAGAACTGTTCTTATGGCATCACAGCGAAAAACCCTGTTGGAACCTTTATTTTTAAGAGTGTAGATAAAATATCAAAGCAAGCATACATTTTTGCAAACAAATGATGTCAGTTTTCTAATACTAATAGGCCTACTAATACGAATGGTCATTTTTAGTATATCGTCAGTATATTTAAAATCTACCAAACATATTTTTGTGTAGTTTTATTTGACAAGTTGTGCTATCTTTCTTTAAAAATAAATGCCAACTGATTTGATAATTTGTTATATAATGCAAAGATCTTCATATATGTTTAAGTGTGGCTGAAGTGTCCTAATATTTTTTGTACAACTGCCTATTTGCACTATTAATTGTCAACGTTCTGCTCTGCAGATGCTCATTGTAAAGTCATTAATGTGTTTAGGGCATGGTTATTATGGTTAACTAAAACTAAAACCATAAAAAAATCAGCTAAAATTAAAACAGAAAATACAATAATAAAAACTAATTCAAAGTATTAAAAGAAAACTATAATAGTTTCTCAAAGATGCTAAAATAACACTGGTTTATGGTTAAATGCTACATTTCAGTGGAGCCGCACCTGTCTGTCCAAACACTTTTTCTCCTACTCTATATGTTTGTGGACATGGGTGTGTGTGTGTTTATGTGTGTGTTTTACACACTGATTATTCTATATATTTATCTAAAGAAAACAGTTTGATAAAGGTGTTGCTATATGTGCTATACTGATATTTGACTACTGTGAAAGCAACATGATCTTGCTCAAAACATATGTAATAGGATATTCTAACTAACATTATTGTCACTCTATGTTTATCTGCCTATTACATTTTTATATTGTTGAGAAGTGGTTAGGTTTAGAGTAGGGTAATAAATATACAGTATGTATAGAGAAATATATAAATATAACATAAAGGATTCCTAAAGACTTTTATGAGTTTCTAAATCTATGTAATGTAAATGCTTTTTAGGTGCTGTCAATATGTCTATATTGTTTACAAACACCTACGAATATTAATAAGATCATGTTTTTTCATGTCAGTTGTATGTTTAACCTCATCATGATTCTTCTTCAGGAAATAGAGCTCCTCTTTCAGACTGTCCAGGTCTCCTCGGAGGGTTGCGATGATCTGATCATGATCAGATTTCGCTCGTCTCAGAGCATGGCAGTCTCTCTCAACCGACTGGCAAAGGGTAGCTTCTGCCTCCCATCTGTTTATAAAGAAATTATATAATATACCAATTAAACCCTTCTCAGCAATTATAAGAAGGAACAAAAAGAGTAAAACTCACTTGACCCTAAAGTCATCTGCTGCAAGCTTGGCATTGTCAATCTCCAGCATTATACGAGCGTTCTCCAGCGTCTTTTTCCTCACCTAGAGAGCAGAAGATTGATTATAACTGTCTATAATGACACCACTGAACATTCCTGCTACTTTATAAGACAATTTTAACCAAAGCAATAAACAGAACTTAAATTCCACTAGATAATCGAACCTCTTGTCCAATCGCATGTGCTTGAGCCATCAATCCCTCAATGTCGTGACCCTTAGGTGCTCGCTCAATCATCAACTGTTTAATCTTCAGCTCCAGGTCAGCGTTAGACTTCTCCAGAGAGCGCACCTTTTCCAGATAGCTGGCAAGTCGGTCGTTTAGACCCTGCATGGTCTCCTTCTCACTGGCACCAACTCCCAGACCATTCAGTGAGAGGTTGCTTAGGATGTTTAGGCCATTTCCCAGAGAGGTGGAACGAGACAGGGACAAAGTACTGGCTGAGGAGAGGGACACTGGGACTTTAGAGCGTCCCCGAACCCCAAAATCACGCATAGACATGCTGGAGAAAGACGGCTGCCGTCCAAGAGAGTGACTGTGCACAGAGAAGCTGGAGGTCATTGTGCTTGCAGAACCAGAGAGGGAGTTTCTGTATATATGTGATCTGTTGGAAAATAAATATTCATTGGTTGTAATATTCTGAATGCAGCTTGTCGTTCATTTATGGCATATGAAAACTATAAGAAAACCCAGAATAACAATAACTCTCCATTTTTACCTTTCCACTCTTCATTTGCATATGCTTAAACAGATATTTAATATTTAAGGAGATATTTAATGCTTTTAATATTATGCTGCAGTGAAGAATTAGATTTCGCAAAAAAAAATTACCCTGAAAATTGTTGGATATTATAGATTGTAACAAAATACAAACATTTCCATTTTAATGACAAAATCACTATCTTCACACAACAAAAAAATGGTAATTTGGCTGCAAATAAAATAGAATAGAGACTTTGTGAATATGAAGTGTAATACTTACATGGATTGTATCCAAATGTAGTGCAGTGCCTGTGTGTGGGAAGAACTGGTGGGTTTTATTTGTAGTTGTTCAGGTGATATATATGCTTTGGACTCCTCCTGAAGAGCTGTTGACTATGGAAGTCTACTGCCAGCCAATCACATCCCTCCACAGGTAACGGATATTTCCTGACTGAAACCAAAAAAACACAATGATATTCTCCCAAGGCACCATCCACAGATTACATTGCACATTTGATTTTGAAAAATGTCAGTAACAAATTATGATGCTTTCATGAAACCTATGCTAAAAGACATAGTATGATTTACACACACACATTTCTGAAAAAGTTTAATAAAGTTTAATACAATGAAGTTTAATACAATAAAGTTTAATACAATGAAGTTCAAAAGAATCCATTGTTGTTTTGACCACAAAATATCTTCACATAAGAAAATATGTTCTAATGTGGAACATAAAAGATTATGCTCCACTTTAGAAAGGTTTGAAACAACATGATAGTGAGTAAATGATGAAAGAATTGTCATTTTTGGGTAACCTCTTTAAGATAATTAACATTGACAGTTAGCCTACCGTTTATAATAGAAGTGACTTCATATCCACTGTGGGACAGGGTGTACTGTAATAACCACAACCCATTTTTTCTGAATCTTGTGTAACCTGATTTGCTTTAGAGAAGGGGGAAAAGTCCATTTTGACACTATTCAGTGCAGGTACAATGCCCTGTAACGTGAGAACTGTGCTTCACACGGAGACGGTCCTCTAAAGCCTCACTAGCCAGGAAGAAGCTCAAACAATGAAGAGACTGAGAGAGAGCAGAAAGGCAAAACCTATGAGAAATGTTTCTATTTGGGGAGGAGGTTGACCTAATTACCTAGTTACCACACACTGAAACTGAAAATCTGAATGAATTTTTGAATTAAGATTCAAGATTTGATTCTCAGTGGGTTTTTTTTATCTTTCATGATGCTAACAAAAAATACCCTTACCATGTTTTTTGGACATTTACTACAGTAATACCGTGGTATTCTGTGAAGTATACCATGTATACCTGTGAAGTATAATAGGGGTGTATAAGATGGTGACACCATGGTACTTTGATGTAAACCATGGTACTGAATGATTGCCACATTCATGGTAGATATCAAAGTGTCATGGCCACCATGGACCCTCTATCTAAATAGATTAAATTGAAGTATATCAGTAAAGGTGACCCTTCCATTACAAATAACATGCACTATTGTAAATAGAGTCAGCACCATCATGTGGCCACAACTGAAATTGCATACTGATGTTGTGCTGACCTTGTGCGTGGATAAAACAGCCACTAAAAATGATTTAACCTAGCTTAACATATGCTAACATATGGTGAATTTACAGTGACTATTGCTAATACGTTTATTCTGCAATGATGAGTTAAATCAAAAGTGACAGTAAAAACATTTATAATGATACAAAATATTTATAATAAATGTTGTTCTTTTGAACTTTCTACAAAAAGTACTAAAAATGTATCAAGGTTTTCACAAAAATATTAAGCAACATGGTTTTCAACACTGACAATAATAAGAAATGTGTCTTGAGCAGCATATCAGCAAATGATTTCTGAAGGATCATGTGACACTGAAGACTGGAACAATGACTGCTGATAATTTAGCTTTGCCATAACAGGAATAAATTACATTTTATTAAAAGAGAAAGTATTTTAAATTTTAAATTAAATATTTCACAATATTACTGCTCTCATTGTATTTTTGATCAAACCAATGCAGCCTTGGTGAGAGTCTTCTTTCAGAAACAATAAAACGTCTTATCAGACTCAAACTTTTTGGACAGAATTGTACAGCAAAATAAATAAATAAAATAGTTAGCTTTAAAATGGATCAGTATAGTAAATTGTATAGTATAGGTGCACTACAGAAAAGAAATTACCTATAAATGACTAGGAAGGAAAAGCTGTTTTAGATAGGCGTTTGGTCATTTTGACATTGTAAAGCTTAAGTGTGTCCAAATCAATACAAGACTTTTAAGAAATGGTGACATTAATGGACAGTGCAGTAAATCAATGCATCATGCAGTATTCAGTGCCTGATACTGCCTGCCTGGTCACCACTGAATTGCTCACTGGATGAATAGTTTAATGGTCATTATTTGATTGGACATTTTATAAATTGTGATTGCCACTAAACACACAGAAAAAAATGGTGACTTTCAACGCCCATTGGAATTATTACATACCAATGAACATGAGTGAATAAAAGAGCTTGATGGCTGTATTATATTGAGTCATTAGATGAACTGACAGATAATTGACAATTATTGCTAGAGTGCAAGAAAACAAATATCGCCAGGGCTGTGGATTTTAAGATGCAGTCAGAAAATTGTCCCAATTTTTAGCAATCTGACAGATAGAGACTAGAAAGAAAGATGTCAAGCTTGGCATTCTTTTTTTTCTGGCAAGTGCATACATAAGATGAAAAGAATACACTTCAACTACATGTCAATTAGAATAGCCTAATCCCAATCAAGTAACAATGTTTCACACTTCATTTTATCCATCTCACATATTTTGAGCAACTTTTAGCATCAAATTGTTGTTAAAAACAAATGTGTTCAGTATTATTAAAGAGACACGCTTTTCACAATTTACAGTCAATAATATGATAACTTTAAAGTCCTTTCAACTCAATATTCTCTTATAAAGATTATACAGTTGTAAATACCTGCTACAGCTAATAATTGGAAATAAATAAATACAGAACCATCTAAACTGAACTGATGTTTCTTGATGGATTGTTAATAAAAGTTAACTTTTTAAATGTGGTATTACACTATCGTTTGAGGTCAGCATTATTTTTTAATGTTTGTAAAAAAAAAAAATATCTTATGTTCACCAAGGCCGCATTCGTCTGACCAAAATAAAAACAGTAATATTGTAAATAAATAAATAAATATTATTACAATTTAAAATAGCTGTTTTATATTTTAATATATTTTAAAATGTAATTTTTTCCTCTGATGGCAAAGCTGAATTCTCAGCATCATTACTCCAGTCTTCAGTGTCACATGATCCTTCAGAAATCATTCTAATAGGCTGATTTGCTGCTCAAGAAACATATCTTATTATTTACAATGCTGAAAACAGTTGTGCTGCTAAATATTTTTATGGAAAAGTGTGATACACATTTTTTAGGACTGAAAAATAAAACAGCTGAAGAATAAAAAAGCATTTTATTTATGATAGAAATCTTCCGTAACATTACAAATGTCTTTACTGTCACTTTATTGTCACTTTTTTACTGTCACATCAATATAATGCATCCTTGCTAAATAATAAAGTAATACTTTCTTGTAAAAAAAAAAAAATTGTTACTGAACCCAAACTTTTAAACAGTATGTATTCAATCAGCACTTAAATCAAATACTCCCCAAAATACATTTTTATACATCAAAAGATATCAAGTAGCACAGATGCTGAAATAGTGGACAGTCTCAGTGAGTCTCAGGTCTCTGAGGGCAAGAAGTACTGGTTATCTGACAGAAAGGGCCTTGCAGAGGTCTGGTATCTGTCCCGTGGAGAGACGCTGTCATGAAGTGGGTTCCTCTTCTGTCTGGCTCTACAGTTTTGAAACCAAACCTAGGAATTCAGTACTAGTTACAATTAAATTCTTCATTTTTAAAAAAAAAAATTAACATGCTTAAAAGAACAATTCAATTAAGCGAGTCACTATGGCCCAGTTTCACAGACAGGGCTTAGATTAAGCCAGGATTAGGCCTTAGTCAAATTAGGACATTTAAGTAGCCTTTTTAAACGTGCCTTAGAAAAAACATTACTGGTGTGCATCTTGAGACAAAACAATGGCAATGACATATTTTAAGATATGTCAGTGCAAGTTGATTTCAGTTAAAACAGCTCAAACATACATTTTAGTCTGGGTCTAGGCTTAAACCTTGTCTGTGAAACCAGGCATAAAAGCTTAAACCTATGTTCTGTACCTGTATGACTCTTCTGCTCAGCCCAGTCATGTCTGCCAGCCTCTGCAGAGTCTGTGCATCAGGGTTCTTGTCTTGGATAAAGTGGGTTTGCATAATCTGTAGAAATCAAATACACATATAAGCCCAATCTGAAATGCAAAGATTTATGAGTATTAAACATTTGTTTGTGGTTTAGGATAAGTCCTTTCTGTTATGCTCATAAAACCATACTAAAGTATGTAATACAGTAGCTCTGTTACAGTCCCTTTTCCTCTTTTACCACAGGTGGAGAAAAAGCATCTGAAACATACCTCTAGCTGTTCTGAGGTAAATGATGTACGAGGTCTTTTAGGCGGCTTTGGGAGATACTGTATGGGTATAGCTCCGTACAGATCATTTCCTGCTGTGATACAAATTACCTTATTTTAAATGTTCCTTGTATTAGTGTATTCTTGAGAGGATGTTGTTACTATACACTGATCAGGCATAACATTATGACCACTGACAGGTGAAGTGAATAACACTGATTATCTCTTCATCACGGCACCTAATGGGTGGGATATATTAGGCAGCAAGTGAACATTTTTGTCCTCAAAGTTGATGTGTTAGAAGCAGGAAAAATGGGCAAGCATAAGGATTTGAGCTAGTTTGACAAGGGCCAAATTGTGATGGCTAGACAACTGGGTCAGAGCATCTCCAAAACTGCAGCTCTTGTGGGCTGTTCCCGGTCTGCAGTGGTCAGTATCTATCAAAAGTGGTCCAAGGAAGGAACAGTGGTGAACCGGCGACAGGGTCATGGGCGGCCGAGGCTCATTGATGCACGTGGGGAGCGAAGACTGGCCCGTGTGGTCCGATCCAACAGACGAGCTACTGTAGCTCAAATTGCTCAAGAAGTTAATGCTGGTTCTGATAGAAAGGTGTCAGAATACACAGTACATCGCAGTTTGTTGCGTATGGGGCTGCATAGCAGCAGACCAGTCAGGGTGCCCATGCTGCTAACATCTTGGTGCCAGATATCACAGCACACCTTCAGGGGTCTAGTGGAGTCCATGCTTCAACAGGTCAGGGCTGTTTTGGCAGCAAAAGGGGGACCAACACAATATTAGGAAGGTGGTCAAAATGTTATGCCTGATCGGTGTATGTAAGATATTGTTTTAATGTCCTTTTCCGGTGGTATTATGTATGAAAAAAAATAAAAATAAAAATTACCATTGTCTGACATGCGCTGCAGGTTTAGTAGCATTATGTCGTAGTGAATGCGACAGAGAACCTGGTTCTCCATCAAGCCGAACTCCTCCCCTGTAGAAAGCTGCCTTTTACAGAAGATGCAAGCGAAGCAGGTGAGATGATATATGCCATTTCCTGCCCTCCGAACCCAGTCATTTGCATTGATTTGATGGCTACATCGAACACATTTTGTGCCGAAAGTACTGAAAAGAAAATGTATTATTTTCTTGCTGGTATACATCATTCTGTAATCATGACATTTGTCACAATAATTTTGTGACAAAGCTTCAGTTTTCTCAATTTTCTTCCTTTGACAATTTAATTCAGGCTGCAATTTGCAACTTTGAATCCACTTTCATTTTTTTAAAAAAAAAAAATACAGTTAAACTAAAGTTTAGTGTTTAGGAATTGTTTAAACAACATACAGAACAAACAGTGCTGAGGACATTAGTGAAAGTCCTGATGTTAAACCCTTTTTATAAGTTAACATAATATATTAAGATAAAATGTTGCCTATTTCATCATTAAAATTAAACCTTTTACCTTTTATAAATGGAAAGTTTTCTGTTTACTATAAAATTATTAAAAACAGTTGTACAGTATAATGTTATAAGCACATGCAGTAGGTGTTATGCTATTGTTGTCAACCAACGCACTATAAATGTAAATAAATTATGAAAATCTTCAGAAATGGAGGAAACCTTGGTGAAAAAGATTAAACACTTTACCTGTTATAATCCGTTCTACAGAAAATCTCTTTATTTCTGATAAAGCAGCTGTTATGGTGACCCAAGGACACTGCGCACACCGAGCACTGCAAACATTTCAGATGCCACGTTAATTCATTCACCTGCGAGAAGAAATAACGTTAAATATCGTCTTTAAACGCTCAAAAATATTTTATTATTGTCGTATTCATTTATTATTATACTAATTATAGTAGTACTAAATGTACAATATATGTTAACAAACGTATTATAATTATTTTTTATCCTTTTTTTTTTTTTCGCCGTCATTGTGAGGTGAGGTCCATAAGCACCTTCAACACTTGTCGGTCCACAATTTCCGTCCCGCAGCGCGCGCATATGAATGAGGACGATAGCGATGAACACTTTGATGTCAAAACAGGCCCTTTCTCCCTCAAACTCCGACAATGATGGTTCGACTTTGGAAAAATATTTTTAAAATACCTACGTTAAAATGTATTTCGTAATAAATGAGATTTTATCTGGTTTGGCAGTCAAATTAAAATAAGAGAAGACTTAATTCTAGCTACTTACCATTTCTGTGCGCGAGGATAGCCTACTTGAAGCGATGAGGAGACTGGGATTTAAAATTCGTTCACACAAATCCTGAATATGGAAGCTAATGCTACACTTAGGTCCAATTATAACAGAATTATCGATTACACTCTTAACCTCTAAGCCCTTCAGAATGATTATCATTTGCCATATAATAAGAGAACAGAGAAAGTCCATACAATTAGGATGACTTGAAATGTTCATGATTGGAGACAACCAGAGAGTAAATTTCAGCTGTCAGTCACAGGCAATAAGGCCATCATCAAAGAACATAGAAATAGGAAATTCAATGCAAGCATTTTGTGCCATTGCCAACCAGCATGACACATATCATGGAGTTTTGTCAGTTCACAAGAAAAAAAATCCTTAATAATAAAGATTTCTTATAATGCATTTATATTATTGTATTCATTGTATTTCAAATATCTGAGAGATTTAGATCTCTAACCTCTTTACTGCCAACAAATATCTTTAATTAGCCTATAGCAGACTTCAAGAATACAATGACTTCTATTTGTTCAGTAACTTGGTTATGTTGTAATCTATCTATCTATCTATCTATCTATCTATCTATCTATCTATCTATCTATCTATCTATCTATCTATCGATCATGTTTTCCTTCACTAGCATTTAAGCATAAGTCTTTACATCATTTTTATGGTTTTTAAGACCTAAAAAATAATTATTTTTAGAAATGATGTGTAATCAAATGTCTTACCACAAAATCAGTAATATTGGAAATATATTGGAAAGATATGCTGCTTCTGAGTCACTTTGTGGCTAAAGGTACTAAAGGTGATTCCTGAATGACAAATCATTACACACAGTGCTTCCAGTAGGCTATACAGCTGAATGCCAGAGAGATGTTTACATGTAGTTTCCTGTTGATCAGATCAGAGTCAGTTATTCCACAAACATTTGTGTCTAAATACAGGGGCGTGTTTAGGTTATTGGGGGCCCTAAGCAAATCTCCGGGAGGGGGCCCCGTGATCGTGTTCCCGGGGGTTTATCAGCTGTTTTCAATTTTCAATGTACATTTAATAAGAGTGCAGGTTGCAACTATTATTAACAATAATGGAAAGATGAGGCTTATCAGTATGTCACAATTAGGCATGTAACGATATCAAATTTTCATGTTGCGATTAATTGCTGAAGCTTTTATCACGGTATACGGTATTATCACGATATTGAAATAAGTTGCAAAAAAAAGTGTTGTCATAGTATAACAGGTTTAAGAACTCTTTTTGTAATAACAAAAAGAACTCTGAATGTTTAAATACAATAATACAATACACAAAAAATATATAAAGTAAAATTTTCAAACAGATTAAAGTGCAAAAGAATTAGGCTATAAAGAACAACAGGTAACACTTTACAATAAGGTCTCATTATTTAATGCATTAACTAAGATTGAGCAATAGCTACATTTGTTACAGAAAGTATTATTTTTTTGTTAATGTTAGTTAAGAAATACAACTGATCATTGTTAGTTTTATCTCAGGTCCATTAAATAAGTTCTTTTGATTTTAGTAATGTTATTAAACAGTAACTAAGAAATTGACATTAACTAAGAATAATTAATGCTTTATAAGTATTTTTCATTGTCAGTTTGGTAATAATGAATTAACATGTTAACTAATGAAGCCGTATGTCTCAAAGTTTTACTGAACAATAACAAATAATCAGAACATGTCTAATCATTAGGGCATGTTGTAGTCCAGATTAAAAAAATAAAAAAAAAGTTTGAAAATAAATAGCCTATTAAGTCTTTAAGTATTAAGTATTTGGTGCTGTGATGAACAACATTGAGATTACAAAAAAATGAATGGCTGTTTGAAGCATTTTAAAAACTTCACTAGCGCAGTTGCTTTGTTTGCGGGGTTTCCGGGGTAACCGCTGCATTCTGCTGTTCCATCAGCGCCCTCTGCTGTCAGAGAGTGAACGTGCACTTTCATTCAGCGCGTCTGCTTCACTCGTTCCGCCATGTGCTTCTCATGCACGTTGGGCTTGTTTACATCTGAGCGCGTTGTCCCTTTGACGCAGAATACAGCGGTGTTGTGCATTTTATACGGTTGATGGGGAAAGTATTCTTAAATGCATTATAAAAATTTTAATAGGCTAATTGGTAATAAATTATTTACGGTATTTTGAAGTGCCCACGATAACAATATCGTGCATATTCATTATCGTGATATATCGCATTACCGAATATCGGCACATGTCTAGTCACAATATCACCCTGTTAGGACTATGTTTTCTGTTTTGCATCATTTCCTGCCAGTCTGTCATCATAGTTATGCATTTTGATTCACAAGCTTGCAATTCGATTCAGTATCAGTTATTTCGGATATACTGTATATCAGGTACAGTACATGGCAAATTTTCTCAAGAAAAAAATCTCTCAACTAATGCTGTAAAATATACATGGATCAGTTGGTACTATATTGTAGGTTAAAATTAACTTATTTGTATACAAACTGAAATTACACTTAAGGAAATTTTTATAATAATAAAGTTATAATAGGCATACTAACTTTAAAATTATTTCTACTCCAATTCGTTTTTTGAAATATAAACATTTAAATGGTGGCTGTCAACTTGATGGATTTATTCAAACATGCATTATATAGGCTATTAAAAATTAATATGTTATGGTGCATATATTAGGCTAAATGCTCCTCTCTAGAGTTCATTTTTCTAGCTGACTAACGAGTTTATGGTCATGATGAATATGTTTGTTCTGAGGTAAATGTGACGTTACGTTTGTTTATTACAAGATATTTTATTAACGTCTTTCCGCGGTTGAAACAATGATTACATACCTTTAGTTCATTCATGTTTATTTCGCGCTGTAACTGGTATTAAAGCGGAGGAGAGGATCATTTCACGTGCGCATCAGGCTGCCGCTTCTCTAGAACTGAGGCGTTACGATCTTTTCACGGCACATTAAAGAGCGCCAAATCCGTATCCTCGCGCTTTTTAAAGCAATTCCTTGACCTTTCGTGGGTATACGGCATATGCCTGCGTATCATGTAGACTACACCACCGTGGGGTCCCCCTCGGGAGAAATCGCGGGGGCCCCCCAAACCCGCGGGGCCCCACGCAATTGCGTGCTTTGCGTGGTGGGTAAACACGCTACTGTCTGAATATGTTTGGCTGTGTAGCAGCTCTGTAATGATTAAACACGTCTAGTAATATCCTGTTAGCCCTTTGGGTGTTGTGGTGCTGCATAAACTAAATAATGTTCAGCTGACAGCATCATACAGATCTGGGTTTTCAGAACTGCTTTAAATATATTCAGGAATTAAATTATAAATTTAAGTCTCTAATATGAGGCAATAAATTGTTAGATTTAGAAGTGCAGGATTATTAGATTATTTGATCATATATGCTGAAAAGCTCAAATCCCTTCAGCTGATGGTTGTGAGGATGTTCTTTTCTGTGATTTTGTGGTAGGGAGGAGCAGGGCATGTTTACATAGGGTAATTTATGAGAAACTTACCCTGGAGGGGCTGAAGAGTGTGATAGTTGGGCAGAGATTGTAAAAAGTCTGATCGTAAAAGTTGGGGAGGCTTTTTACTTGAGGGCTCCTTTTAATATTGTCAAACAGCTAGAAGCCATTTAGTGGGGAAATTTCTTTCAGTAGTTTACAACGTGTTAGTCAGTTCCAAAACTGATAAGTGTGTGAACAAGTTCAATTAAAGATTCACACCTACTTTTCTCCAAGGTTGTTTTTATGCTAGATCTGATAGAACTCAGTTTTAATTAGTATTGCCTAAATTATCGTTTTACATGCATGCCATGTTCTTTTCCTTTTAGAAAAGAGGGCAGTTTTTGTGATCATCCTTCTTATTTCCCTGAAGTTCAGCCTCCTACAGGGCATACAGCCAGAATGGTGAGCAATGATTTTGAACCATGTTAACATGCCTGCCTGCTCGAACAGGATCCATAAAGATTAAAATTCTTTGCTATTTCCAGTTAAATGTACCACATATGACCTTACAGCAATGCACAATTTCTTTGTCATTTGCAACATTTCTGAAAATTGTAGGCCTATAGGCATAATATTTTCATCTTGTTTACTCCTTTAGCCAATAGACTATAATATATTATCATTATTATAACGAGCTTAAAAATGATACATTTGTAGATCCCATATAGTGTTTGTTGTTGTAAAGTAATTTGGCTATTTGGACCATCAAATGTTTAACTCAGAACTAACAATGTTATGCTTATTGGACTGTATTTGATACTTTGTTGCAGACTTTACAATAACATTGAAAAATACTGTAGTAAAGCACAACAATTTGTAACACTGTGGAACCAGTCATTCAGTTTTGACAGAGCACTGAAAGTTCATCTTCATTTGTTGTGATTAAAATTAAACATTAACCTGTTGCTGATTAATTTTCATGAATCCTTGTTCCGCTTATAAAACCCTTGTTTTGAAGTAAAGAATTTATTGGGGCCAAATTAGGATGTGACTGCATTGTATTTGAAGTAAAACACAACACAAGACCGCCCGCCGCGTATAAAGCGCGTCTAGTGATGCTCTTGCTCAACAAATTCAGACACACGGTGGCGCTCCAGTAAATTCATTCTTTTTCTTCTCAATTTCTTCTCAAAACTGCACAACCGTTACAAGGCGAGATCCATTTCTATTTCGCATTGGCGTTTTAATCGCGAGTTTAGTTTGAGGGGAAAGGGTGGAGTTTCCTGATATTATGTTTTTATTTTCGCTCTAAAAGTTCCATTTGAAGGATTTTTTCTTATCAGTCTGCAAAAATCCTCCGCGAGTCTCTGTGCACGAACTGACTTTGGCATGAAGGCTTGCATGGGCAGATAAACGACATGGAGTTATTTATTTGGAGTTTTTTTAACACCTCTTTTTGAATTCTTTTGTACTCGTATTTTTTTTTTTTATTTAATTCATTTTGCGTTCCAAACTGCAATGAAAGGTGAGCAATTAACATTTTTAAATCTCTTAGATTTATATAACATATATCAACTTTTGTGGCAAGCCCTATCAGATATCTTGCTTTGCAGTGTTTAGCTTTTGCCTGAAGTGGACGTTTATCCTGCTGCTGAGTCTCTCTTTATGTGTCGGTGAAGAAAGCCCAACTTCATCAAACACTGGTAAGTATATCTCCATTATGTGCGTCATGGTAAAAAAAAAAAAAAAAAAAAAAAAGATATCAGTGCATATGCCAGTATTTATTTAGATTGGTGAGGTAAACTGAACTTTAGTAGGTTGTTTTCTCATGTTATCTGAACTAAGTCAATTCAGTTTTGTGTTTTCAATAGATTTAGAAGTGACAATAAATTCTTATTTTGATTTCTCTATATTTTCTCTCGAACTCATTTTTTTCAGAATATGCTTAAAGTAAATAGTATAACAAGCATCTTTAACATACTTCGAATTTTGTTAAATCACACAACAGCTTCAAATAATTTATCACAGAAATTTCAAGCATGACTCTCCTTTTCCTTTCGTCCTCATGGAGGTATGCATAAGCAGCAGTGAACAAGTCTGATCTTGGTTGGGTAGTATGTTATCTTTGTATCAGTCACTCTGTTTACATAGTTTAGTTAATTGAATGGCTAAGGTATTGTTTTGTGTTTTGTAAATAGACTAGTAGTTATCCAAAATTTTTTGTCAGGTTTCTCTGCTCACTGTTGCATGTGCGTGAGCTAGAGGATGTTTGTCCTATAATGAGTGGAAAGTACTGGAGAGAGTGGAAGATTCTGGTTATCTGCCACACAATTTGTGCACAGTAACCACATTTCATTCAAAATTTCTTCTATTTTTAGGCTGTCTGTCATAATGTTGTCAAGAGAAGTAGAGGGTCATGCCACTGACAACCATGAGCAAAGATATGATGTGTCTAGTATTTATGAATAAGCCTTATCAGGGGAAGCCTGTTGTCTCATTCCTAATGAGAATAAATGAATAGTATTGTGAGAAATGTCATCAAAAATGGATCTGAGAGCATAGTTTAACAATTCACTGTACAATACTGATAATTTCACTTATTTCAAATGTTACATTTGACACCATGAAAGAAATTAGTGCAGATGTTCATGCTATTTTGGTCATGGTTGCAAAATCATCTATCCCAGGTGAAAAAAAGTACACTTCTACAATGTACTTAAAGTGCTCTATTTTCGCGCACGAATTTTGTACTTAATATACAAAAATTTTTCTTTAGTACTTCTTAAGATAATCTTAAGAACATCTAAGTGTACTCAACTGTGCTATTTTGGACACCATGAAATATGAACTAAAATGTGCTTTTAACATACTATCTCTGTATTTAAAAATGTATTTAGTTAACACTTATAGTACATAATGGGTTCAAGTGTACTACAAGTTGAGTACACTTAGATGTTCTTAATGGTGTACTCACACTAGGTGCTCTGAACCGTGCCCGAGCGCGTTTGACCCCCAAAGCCCGGTTCGTTTGACAAGTGTGATCGCTCTGTTCCATGCCTGGGCGCGGTTCATTTAGCCGGTGTTGTGCCGAATTCTGACCCTTGCCAAATTATTACCCCCCTAGTATTGGTAGGTTTAGGATTAGGTGTGGGGGAGGGGTTAGGATTAGGGGTGGGGTTAGGATTAGGCAATCAGGTAGCGACCTCAACGAGGGGGTAATAATTTGGCAGGGAGTCAAAATTCGGCTCAACACCGGCCCTGGTCCGCTTGGGAGAGGTGGGCCAGAGTGCGGTTTGGTTGGGATCGAGTGCAGTTCGCATGCAGTGTGAACGCTAATCATGCCGGAGCACGGAACAGCTACTACTTTTGTGTGTGCTACTGCCATCATTATGACAGCAAACATCTTTATTACTACTTGGATAGTACACTTTTCAATTAATGTAATTAATGTGAGTGTATTTGGGTTTATAATGGTTCTGGTTCTCACCTTATTGATGAACAGAAATTGTAGTTTGCGAGTAAAGCCCCAAATTCCTCCATTAATGTCAGCTGCCTTTGTAATAATTCTCTGATACGTGCTATTGAAAATCGCTGCATGGCATAAATTATAAATAGCCTATATATTAGGCAGTATCTTAGCGAAATTGCATTTCTTCCTGTTTTCTTCCATTCAAAAAGTTGCATCGTATACGACATAAGCGTGCTTCGGCCTGGAACGTTTAGTGCAGTGTGAGTGCAGGCCAGCGGTGGAGTGGGGAGGGGGAACAGTCACGCTTGGGCTTGGTTCAAGGCAACCGTGCCTAGTGTGAGTACACCCTAAGATTATCTTAAGAAGTACTAAAGAAGAATTTTTAGAATTTTAAGTACAAAATTAGTGCACGAAAATAGAACATTTTAAGTACATTATAGAAATTTACTTTTTTTTCACTTGGGATTTACCATTATACCAACATGAATCCACCATATCTTCCAGTTAGAGTGTAAAAATGTAAAAAAATAAATAAATAAATAAAAATAAAGAAAATCCTGGAAATCCTCAGAGCTGCATACAAAAACACATGATGCAATTGCCCTAATGAGGCATGTCTTAGCAGACTCATAACAACAATGTAACCTTTTATAACTTTGACTGTATTATGGCTTGTTTTTCCCAGTTAATCCTTGTTGCTATTACCCTTGTCAAAACCGAGGGATTTGTGTTCGATATGGCCTGGACAGATATGAATGTGACTGCACCAGAACAGGATACTATGGAGAAAATTGCACTATACGTATGTATCTTGCTTTTATCTCATTTCGACTGTATATTTGTACTGTACTCTTTGAATGTATGATGTCAAAACAAAATGATGGACTAAGATACAGGTAATTATAATGTTTTTCCCTAACCTGAAAATTAAGGCTAACATTTCTTTCATTTTGATATTAAACTAAGCTGTAAATTAAGCTGTGTGTAACATAATACAGTACATACAGTTGAAACCAGATATTTACATACACTTCAGAAAAAAACACAAAAACTTTTTTTCTTTACCGTCATACATTAAATCAGAGTAAACTTTTTCTGTTTTAGATCAATAAATATTAACATATTTTTTGCATGTGTTAAATGTCAGAATCGAGCGAGGGAGAATTTTTTTTTATCACTTTCATCAAAGTCAGAAGTATACATACACTTCCTTAGTATTTGGTAGAATTGCCCCGAAACTGTTTCACTTGGGCCAAACGTTTTGGGTATCCTTCCACAAGCTTTCTACAATAGTTTGCTGGAATTTTGGCCCACTCCTCTTGACAGAACTGGTGTAACTGGGTCAGGTTTGTAGGCCTTCTTGCTCGCACTCACCTTTTCAGTGCTGCCCACAAATTTTCTATGGGATTGAGATCAGGGCTTTGTGATGGCCACTCCAATACCTTGACTTTGTTGTCCTTAAGCCACTTTGTAACTAATTTGGATGTATGCTTGGGGTCATTGTCCATTTGGAAGACCCATTTGTGCCCAAGCTTTAACTTCCTGGCTGATGTCTTCAGATGTTGCTTCAATATATCCACATAATTTTCTTTTCTCATGATGCCATCTATTTTGTGAAGTGCACCAGTCCCTTCTGCAGCAAAACAGCCCCACAACATTATACTACCACCCCCATACTTCACAGTTGGGATGGTGTTCTGAGGCTTCAAAGCTTCGCCCTTTTTCCTCCAAATATACCGTTTATCATTATGGCCGAACAGTTCCATTTTTGTTTCGTCAGACCACAGGACATGTCTCCAGAAATTAAGATTTTTGTCCCCATGTGCAGTTGTAAACTGTAGTCTGGCTTTTTTATGGTGGTTTTGAAGTAATGGCTTTCTGCTCCCAGAGTAACCTTTCAGCTCATGGTGGTACAGGACTCGTTTTACTGTGGATAATGACACTGTCTTACCAGTTTCAGCCAGCATCTTCACAAGGTCTTTTGCTGTTGTCCTGGGGTTGATTCGCACATTTCGCACCAAAAAACGTTCCTCTCTGGGACTCAGAATCCGTCTCCTTCCTGAGCGGTATGATGGTTGTACATTCCCATGTTTTTTATACTTGCGTATTATTGTCTGAATGGATGAACGTGGGACCTTCAGGCATCTGGAAATTGCACCTAAGGATGAGCCACACTTGTGGAGGTCCACAATTCTTTTCCTGATGTCTTGGTTGATTTCTCTTGATTTCAAAGAAAGAGGCTCTGTGTTTGAGGTGTGCCTTTATATGCATCCACAGATGTGCCACCAATTAACTCAAATGGAATCAATTAACCTATCAGAAGCTTCTTAAGCTCAGAATGGAATCATCTCGAGTTTTCTTTTTGTTTAAAGACACAATAAACTTAGTGTATGTATACTTCTGACTTTGATGAAAGTGATAAGAAAAATACATAAAAATTCTCCCTCTCTCGATTCTGACATTTAACAAATGCAAAAAATATGTTAATATTTATTGATCTAAAACAGAAAAAGTTTACTCTGATTTAATGTATGACAGTAAAGAAAAAAAAGTTTTTGTGTTTTTTTCTGAAGCGTATGTAAATATCTGGTTTCAACTGCAAATATCTGTGAAATAGCTGTATGATTTAAACAGAACAATAAATCATCACAAATGTTTTGGAAGCAAATACCTCTTTTGACACAGTTCAACATCTGTGCCAACCTATTACTGGCAGAGAGAAAGGCTCAAGACCAATTTTTGTTCTCCCACAACCCCCTGTCTATGTCAGCCAGCCCTGCTGTCTGTCTTCTTTTCCGTTTCTCTTTTTCTCTTTTTCTCTACTTCCTGTCTCTCTCATGGCACAAGTGATCTTGCTCAATAAAAGGTTTTGCACAAAGTTTCAGCAAAGTGGTAGGATGATTGTGTTAGGTAAAAGACAACAAAACAAAGATGCATGTGTTATGAAAGAGCTTTGTTTTCTGGAACAATTAGATTGCTTAATTAGTGTCCACTAATTTGAGTACAAGTTTTCAAAGGAATTCCGGGACACATGTCCATTGTATTTGGAATATATTGTACTAATTCAGGGTGTAAATCATAATCCCACACAGTTGCACATTTTCATTCTTCATTACATCCACACTCTTAACCTCTTTCTCCTATCTGTTCTTCAGCTGAGTTCTGGTCTCGAGTCTATCGCCTCCTGAAGCCCAGTCCTAATGTTGTCCACTATATCCTAACCCACTTCGACTGGCTATGGGACATCATCAACAGGACGTTCGTCAGGGATTGGCTCATGCACAAAGTGCTCACAGGTTGGTTTTGTTGCACATACTCAGCATGGGTTGTGTGTTCGCATTCATAATGTTGCTCATGTATTTATGTGGGATCATTACAGGCATAAATAGTATAACACAGCTTTAGAGTGTTAGTAGATGGCAGTGTCTACAAAGTGTATATACATTTATTTGGCTATTGTTAGGTTCAGTTTGTCTCTTGCCTTAATGGACCACCTAATCAGTATGATATGCACACTGCTGTGGGTCACTGTTCCTTCAGACTTGGACATTTGTTAAGACATTTGTTAAAGGGGACTTCTAGCTGTAGAGACGGGTTGGGAGGTCGACTAGTCAATTTACTTTCAACCACCTAGTTGGTTAATGCAGGGGTGTCCAAACTTGGTTCTGGAGGGCCACTATCCTGCTGTTAATTATATTCACAATTATATTAATTGTTACATATCTCTGTGTTTGTATTAGTGTTAATTTAGTGTAACAAAATCTATGACGAAAAATGTTTAAGTTGACAACCTTTTTTTCTATGACTAAGACAAGACGACATCAACATCATTTAATGATAACTCTGATCTGTATCAACATGGAATGTCAACGATAAAAAGACTGGCAAAATGTAGTTTGAAAAATTTTTACCAAAATCTCTTTTGTTTTTGTCGAATAAAAAGAGGAGACAAATGCATATTACAGACTGCTGTACAAGCCTCTACGAGCTTTCATGCTTGTGGTTGCCAAGATGTCAAGAGGGTCATTCCTGTCAACTCAACCATATGAGGATCCCCGTACTCAAATTTTTGATTTTGTTAATATTTTTTCTGTTGAAAGTTACAAACATAAATAGTGATAAAGAAACAGAGATTTCAAAGGGAAAGTTTATTAAAGATTGAGAATCTAAGAAGGATATTAGGATATCTTGAATACTTTTAGAGTTACAGGCACTGGGTGCAAACTTTGGAAAAAGTATGAATATTCCTTTTCCATATGGCACTCAGATTCAGGTATGTTCTATGCACATTGAGTGGATAGAAAAACACAAGATACATTTCCTAGTTCAACATTATTTGTTCTTCAGATATTCCTCTATACAAAGAAAAAAATATCTGGGTTGTATGCCAAAGTGACCCACATTTGGTTTTTGACTCACTGAAAATGTGTACAGATTTACCAATTTACTCATGGAGCCGCATTAAGATCTCCATATCTCTGGGATTGAACACTATCAAGGGCCTTTAAAACATGAAGATACCAGAACAAGGAAAAGTTTGTTAAGAATCCAGAATCTAAAAAGGATATTAAGATATCTTTAATACTTCTGTAAAGTTACCAAGGCATGCAAACTTAAAAAAAAACAAGAAGTGCTTTTTGCCATTTTTAACTGTCATCTGCGTTAATGCATGTAATGTAAGAAGGATTACTAAAGTCAACAGATTTTACTAATAGACATACCAATCTCTGTGTAACAATAAAATAATGATCCTGCCAGAGTCTTTTCTAATGTCATATTTTACACCCTGTCTACAATTTGGCTCCAGATCTCAGGTGAAAATTGTCATTTTTGACTCCCCTCTACAAAATAGTGGGATTACTCAGTAAATATGCGCTTCTGTGACATTTAATATTTTGGCTTTCATCACTATTTATGTTTGTCTTTTAATAGAAAAAAATATTAACAAAGTCAAAAATTTGAGCTGGGGAAGTTTCTGAAGATTTGGTTGGATTTGACTTTCCTGTGAATGAACCAAGAGTCCCCAATCAGAGCTTTTCTGTTAAAAGGATACGTATTTTTTCCAGTGATTTGCTTTAATATATAGCAATCTAGCAATCATGTGCTACGCAGCTCTCTCTACACTGGAAACACTGGCTGATAATCTGAAAACACAAGCTTTCAACAAGTGAAACTGTGGAGTTTAGCAACCTTCATTTCAGATTTTCTGCTTAAATCTGAAAATATCATTCGGCGAGGCCCATGTTCTGTCACGGGTCGCATGTGCCAGTTTTCTGGGGGCCACTGTAAAGTTTATCTCCAACCCCTATTAAACACACCTGAACAACTATCTATACTTTCTCCCTACCTGGCCCAACTTTACTGCACTGCCACTTATCCACATGGTTTAGCATGTTTTAGGGCGTTTTTCAGACCATTCATTTTTAATTTACATTTTTTCCGTGGTGGGTAGGGAAGAAGGGTAGGGCATATGAAGTAAGCTTTTTGGGTTGTTACTAATGTACGGTTTTGGCGAATAGCACTTGGAAGGCGATCATTTGTTTATATAAAGCATATACATTTACATTTTTCTCGAAAATTATCTACTGTTAAAACACTAAGACCTCTTGAGTTCCTCATTTCATATCGTTTAAAGAAATCTGAAATCTGCATTTAACACATAATTTTGAACTTCAACTGCTTTGGAGGTCATCTGAAGTCCATTAGAAATTGAGTTAATCCTGGAATTAAGCCATCACAAACCTTAATTATCTTTTCAACTGAAGTTGTTAAAGACATGGACATCTTGGATGAGACATGGGGGTGAGTAAATTATCAGGAACCATATGAGGTGAACTGACCCTTTAAACATCTAAAATGTCCGTGTAATACTGCAACCATCAGAATTCAGTCCAGAAAATCCAAATTGCGTGCACCATGCATTATATTAGGAGCTTTAAAAGGTATGAAACACCCATTACCTTCTGGACACTAGTGATCACGAAGCTGACACTAAAGACACAGAATTAAATTCTTTCTGTTTATCATGGTATCCGAGCAGCCTAAATTGCATAATAACTTGATTTTCTCATCCCTTCATAAACCACTGTACTAATGTACATATATTAAGCTTATCTTATTTTAGGAGAAGAGGAGAATAAGAGTGTAAATACCACTGATTGTTTCTGCACAGTGTTACATTGACAGAAGTTTCTTGGCTGATGTGAGTATCACAGGCAATTCTCCAGATTCACACATGTATAGTTTGATAATCAAGAAATTCTGTTTAAAGTCTTGGTTGTCAGATTAGATGTTATCTGTTTTTCTGTCTTATGGCAAAACCTTGTCTAATATAATCTAAATGGCTTGGATGTAATTCAGATGGTGGCGATTCTGGAGCAAGACTAAATTGACAGTGCTTTTATGTAGGTGTGATTGAAGTTCTGCAGCTTTGTTGTCAGAGTAAATGGCTGGGGTGTCAATGAATTTCCTGTTTTTCCAGGTTGGAGTAGTCCTTTAACTCAGCATCTTTCCGATATTTACTCAGTCACTTCTCTGCTTTGAGTGTCTCCTACTTCTGCACATTAGTTCCCTTTTTTATCATTTCCTCCCCAGTTGGGCGCCTCCTGTAATGCTCTTCTGTACAGACATTAAGGTCATTTAAGTTTTATGCTAACAAAATGTGGTGGCAAGATACACCCTGAGCTCAGAGGAGGCGCACATTAAATTTCAATGAGTTCAGCTGCCTGTTGCCATGGGTAACTGCCAGTGTACTCAGCAAGAGGCTCCTTCAAATTCCTCATGTCCTTCACACTGCTGTCAGGCTAAAAGATTTCCTTAGCGAGCCAAGCTGGCTGAATACCTTGATATTGTTCCAGCAAAGTGTAACGGACTGAAGAGCATGGTGAATTTAGAATAAGTTCATCTGAATAGGCAAGCTACTCAAATTTTTGTTGTATTTCAAAAACACTTTTACTGTAATTGAGGTGGACACGGGTAAGGTTAGGGACAGGTTTTGATGGTATGGTTAGGTTGGTGGTGAGTTAAGGTGCGGTAAGGGGAGGTCAACAGTGTAATTATACAGACAGATGTATTTACTGAACTTAATTACAGCTATAATTACATGCAGGTATTTTTAAAGAGGACCTATTATGCCCCTTTTCATGAAAGATGTAATATATGTCTGTAGTGTCTCCCAGGAATGTATCTGTGAAGTTTTTAGCTCTAAAATACCCCACAGATCATTTATTATAGTTTTTGTCAAATTTGCCTCCTATTTGGGTGTGAGCAAAAACACGCCATTTTTGTGTGTGTCCTTTTAAATGCAAATGAGCTGCTGCTACCTGCTCCCCTTTCCAGAAGAGGACGGAGTTTTAACAGCTCCCGCTTTCAGATACTCAATAACAACAAAGCTGGAGAATCCTCACACAGTTTTGCAAATAATTACGATTTATCAAAAGGTGGTGTTCAGCCTCACATTGTTCAAAATCGGAGCTCTAAAACAAAAAAACCAAACAAAATTGTTTTTTTGTTTTTTTGTTTTGTTTTTTTAAAATTAAACCATAGTTGTACTCAGTCACAAACGTGTCTCCTGTCTTGCTCTGAATTCAATTATAATAAAAAGTTGTTTTTTTAAGGATAAAAAGCATCTCTGCTAATACTGTAAAGATAGGAGCCCTCACTTGCACATTACTATAATATTAAAGGTCTAGAGCCCAAACTATTAGCCTAAATTCAGTTGCTATTTTATTTTAGATATAATAATCAACACTCAAATAACAAATTGTATGTAAACTGCACATAAGTCAGTTTTGCATTAACTTTCTAAATCTGAATTATAAAAATTATGTTTTTACTCCAATTCGTTGTTGAAATATAACCATTTATTATAGTGTATATTACTTTCATGGCAGATTTGGATAAACACAATATTAAATAAATCAAGACATCACTAACAAGTTAAGTAAAATATA